>CAMZMU010000036.1:82318903-82428565 GCA_947311845.1 Poa pratensis
TGTGGAACTTTCCTCAAGGATAAACCGATAATATTTCCAACAAGAAAACGCAACAAGTTTTCATCCGGACTCCGTTTTATATGATCTTTGGGCTTGCTCTGAAGATAATCACAAGCACTACAAGATCATGCATATACACATCATAGTCCATCATGTGAGGAGGATAACACAAGAGGAGAGTTTGACCTCTCTACAAGAGACGAACCGGTAAAAACCTCCAACATCAAAAACACCAAAAGATATTCAAATGAAATCTGTTTTTGATGCACTAGAGCTTGGTATGGAGATGAACACAAGCTCTAACTTCTCACATGGATAAAAGCCAAATAAGAACCAAGAAAGATGATATGCCAAATATACAAATGTTTGAGCTCTCCACAAAGATGCGATCAAGTTACTCACTTGAGAGCCCCTCTTGATAGTACGCCGTCTATCCTATAACCCGGTCTCCCACTAACACCATGAGACCGGTAAAATAGAAACCCTATCAAGATCATACCTTTGCCTTGCACATTCCACTTGAGCTAGATGATGACGATCTTGACACCCTCAAGTTGGAACACCTTTCTTGATTGTGCTTGCTAGCAGAAGCTTGATGAAGACTTCTCCAAATACTCCCCCATACTCCATGATGGGAGAGTGATACGTCTCAAACGTATCTATAATTTTTGATGTTCCATGCTTGTTTTATACCAGTTGCTACATGTTTTGCATCTACTTTATATCACTTTTATACATTTTTTGGGACTAACCTATTAACAAGATGCCGAAGTGCCAGTTCCTGTTTTCTGCTGTTTTTGTATTCCAGAAAAGCTAGTCTGGAAATATTCTCGGAATTGGACGAAAATTTACGGGGATCCCTATTTTACCAGAACTCACCTGAAGGACCAAAGGAGCAGCAGAGGAGAGCCACCAGGGCCCACACGCCACTAGGGCGGGGTCCCCCCTGGCGCGCCCTAGGGTGGTGTGGGCCCCTCGGGGGTCTCAGCCGCCGCCCTTTCGCCTACTTATTCCCCCCGACGCGAAAACCCTAAGTGCCTGAGCCATCGACGATTTCCCAGAAAAGTTCCAGAGCTCCGCCGCCATCCAAAACCCTAATTCGGGGGACAGAAGTCTCTGTTTCGGCACCTTGCCGGGACGGGGAATTGCCCCCGGAGCCATCTCCATCGACGCCACCGCCTCCATCATCGCCGTTGCTGCCTCCCATGATGAGGAGGGAGTAGTTCTTCATCGGGGCTGAGGGCTCTACCGGTAGCTATGTGGTTTATCTCTCTCTCCATGGTGTGATCTTTATGTGATCATGAGCTTTGTAATCTAGTTGAATCCATAGATGTTACTCTTCATTATCTTATATGCTACTCAAGTGGTTTTATTAATGTAATCTCCGGAGTCACCTTTGTCCCACGGTGCGAAGTTGACAGTGTGCGCCCCGTGTGTGGCTCTTAGGCTAAAGATACAGGAATACTTATCATGAGTTATTATTTGCGTTGGATGTCTCTATGAAATTGCGGTGTTTGTCTAGTACTATTTAGGGCGCTCAAGTTGACAGTGTGGGGTTCCCTAGATGTGGAATGCGACTTTAAGGTGTGCTTTTATAGCCCTACGCAGTGGATTGGTGTTCGTTATCCAACGAGAGAATAACTCAGAGTAGCATAGTGAAGAGGAAATATCTATGTATTCAATTATATTATTATTGTTGAGAGTGTCCACTAGTGAAAGTAAATGATCCCTAGGCCTTGTTTCTAAGCATTGAAACACCGTTTACAACCAGTTCTGCTACATGTTTGCTTGCTGCCATTTTTATTTCAGATTGCAATTACCACTTATAATCATCCATATTACTTGTATTTAATATCTCTTCGCCGAACTAGTGCACCTATACATCTGACAAGTGTATTGGGTGTGTTGGGGACACAAGAGACTTCTTGTATCTTAATTGCAGGGTTGCTTGAGAGGGATATCTTTGACCTCTACCTCCCTGAGTTCGATAAACCTTGGGTGATTCACTTAAGGGAAACTTGCTGCTGTTCTACAAACCTCTGCACTTGGAGGCCCAACACTGTCTACAAGAATAGAAGCGTGCGTAGACATCAAGCTATTTTCTGGCGCCGTTGCCGGGGAGGTAAGGTAAAAGGTACTCACATCCTCCAGCTACTTAGCTATTTTCTAGCACTGTTGCTGACGTGTGAGTGCTCGAAGGTATTTCCTTTAGATTCTGCAATTATATCTTTTTGTTTCTTGTTTTTATTTTACTAGTTAGGCTTAATGGAAAACAACAAAAAATTAGAGAGCTCTATGAAATTTATCTTGAGTTAGGACATGATGCTTTTGAAGAGAAAATTAAAAAACCTATGGAAATTTGTTTGCATAATAGTGGTAGCAATTTATTAGCATGAATTCTTTGAACACCATTATTGCTAATGCTATGGAAAAGTCTAAGCTTGGGGAAGCTGGTTTTGATGAATATGATATTTTTAGTCCCCCAAGTTTTGAGGAGAAAATTTTCTTTGATGATACTTTGCCTCCAATTTATGATGATTATAATGATAGTGGTATTTTGGTGCCACCTACTATGGAGGATAAAGTTTATTATGATTATACTATGCCTGCAATTTATGATGATTACAATGATGCTTGTGATAGTTTTACTCCCACTATTACTAATATAATTAATTATGCTTATGTGGAGAGTAATGATACTTTTATGCATGTGGATCATGATAAGAATGCTTTATGTGATAGCTATATTGTTGAGTTTATTCATGATGCCACTGAAAATTATTTTGAGAGAGGAAAGTATGGTTATAGAAATCTTCATGTTACTAAATTTCTTCTCTTTATGATGAAGGTTTTGAGCTTTCTCTTGATTTGCTTTTATTTGCTGGGTACTTTAAGACCTACTGGTCCTTATGAGAGAGGGATACACGGTTTCATATATCTCAATAATATTAAGTCTTCTCTCTTTATGTTGAAATTTTTGAAGCTCCACTTGTTTTGCCTTCCTATGCTAGTCACTTTGTGCTTTATTGATTTATTTTCTTACAAGATTCCTTTGCATAGGAAGTGGGTTAGACTTAAATGTGTTTGATATTTGCTTTCGATGCTCTTTCATATTCAACTCTTATACATATGAGAGCATCATCAAAATTATCATGCCTAGCTAAAAGGCTTTAAAGAAAAGCGCTTGTGGGAGACAACCCATTATTTTTTTTTCTGCTATTTTTATTTTATTTGAGTCAAGGTGCTGTTTACTTATGTATCAATGCCTTTGTATCTTTATTTTCTTGCATTGTTGTGCCAAGTAAGGCCTCTAATAGGAAGATGATGCTAGATTTGGATTTCTGCGCAGGAACAGATTTCTGCTGTTCACCGTTTTGCTTCTGTAAAATCACAGAAAAATTATTTAAATCTGAAAATTTTTGTGCGTGATCCTCAGATATGTATGCATCTTTCGTTAGTTCAAAGTTTTTCGATCTGAGCGTCGTAAGTGCCTCGAAAAAATTCGTCTTTGCGGACTGTTCTGTTTTAGACAGATTATGCCTTTTTATTTTGCATTCTCTCTTTTACTAGTGTTGAGTGAAATTTTTTTTGGGTGGAAGAGCTTCACATAACATCAGTGGCAGTAGCTAATGTTTAAAGTAACAAGTCATATTGCGTCTTTATAGAACATGTGAGTTTTTGATTGTGCACTAACCCTCTAATGAGATTTGCTTTGAGTTTGGTGTGACGGAAGTTTTCAAGGGTCAAGAGGGAAGAGTGATATAATAGGATGGAGAAGAGTGAAGAGCTCAAGCTTGGGGAGGCTCCCATGGATCTCCCCAGCATATTTCAAGAAGACTCAAGCGTCTAAGCTTGGGGATGCCCAAGGCATCCCCTTCTTCATCGGCAAAATTATCAGGTCATCTCTAGTGAAACTATATTTTAATTCTTTCACATCATATGTGCTTTTCTTGGAGCGTCTGTGTGCTTTTATTTTCAGTATTGTACTTTTATTTTCAATAAAGCTTGACTGGACCCTAGCATTCTTGATTGGGAGAGAGACACGCTCCGCTTTTTCATGAGAATACTCCTATTCTTCACTTATATTTGTTGAGTATTCATATCTAGCGCTGTTCAGCTTTTAGCTCTTGTTTTCATGTATCTCTTGTCAGAGCTATTAGCTTTCTTTTGTAGAAAGTACTCTCTTGCTTCACTTATATCTGTTTGGAGAGTTGTTGAAATAAATTGATTGGTGTTTGGTTGGTTCAGAAAATGTTGCATGTGGTAATTGGTATAAGGAAAAACTTGCATAATCTTGTAGATCACTAATTTGGATAACTTGATGCTTGTCAATTGTTTTGAGTTAACAAGTAGATCATGATTAAATTTGTGCATCACATGAGTTAAGCCTATTAGTGAAGAACTACCGTAAAGCTTGTTGAAAATTTGGTTTGCATCGGTGGTATCTCTAAGGTCTAGATATTTTCTAATAACAGGGTTTGGTTAACAAGGAAGACGGTATGAAGTCTTATAACGTTTGCAATATGTTTGTCATATAAAACTTGGTGTACGGGTTGATATTCTTGTTTGCTTACATAAACCTTGCTAGCCTAAACTCTGTACTGAGAGGGAATGCTTCTCGTGCATCCAAATCCTTGAGCCAAAATCCATGCCATTTGTGTCCACCATAACTACCTATATGTGGTATTTCCTTGCCACTCCAAGTAAATTTTTCATGTGCTACCTTTAAATTATTCAAAATGTTATTATTCCCTTTTTGTGTCAATGTTTACTAGCTCATGAGGAATTAGTGTGGTTATTCTTTATTCTATTTGTCAAATGGACTTTTACACCTGGACTAGCGGCATATACATCCGCTTATCCTCTAATTTTGCAAAAAGAGCTGGCAACGGGGTGCCCAGTCCCAATTAATTACAACTTTAACCATTAATTCTCTTCACACTTTTGCCCTGATTCATCAGTAAGCAATGACAAACAGTGAAATACCTGCATGTGTGTAAACCAAAGAGAAAGAGGGATGATCTGCCTTGCTGGTAGAAATAACGTCCTTCATGGGAGCCGCTCTTAAAAGTCCGTTTGACAGGTAGAATACTGTTCTCACCCGCTACCATTCGTTGACAATTAACAAACACCTCTCAAAAATAGATACTCCTCCATGGTATGTGATTGATGGAAGGCACCCGAGGATTCGGTTAGCCATGGCTTGTGTTAGCAAGGTTGGGAGGAGTATCAAATATTTTATGCAATCTCTATATGCTTTCAAAAACCTAAAAGCTCTAGCACATGACTTAATCCCTGCTTCCCTCTGCGAAGGGCCTTTCTTTTACTTTTATGTTGAGTCAGTTTTCCTATTCTTTCTGTCTTCCACAAGCAAACACTAGTGTCAACTTTGTTACAACATGCGTTATATGCTACGTATTGGACTTGTTATACTACTTTGTGTTGACGATATCCATGAGATAAATATGTTGAAAGTTGAAGCAAATGCTGAAACTTAATTCTTCCTTTGTGTTGATTAAATACCTTTTATTAGAACTATTGCTTTATGAGTTAACACTTATGCAAAACTGTTTGATGCTTGTCTCGAAAGTACTATTCATGAAAACGTTTAGCTTGTGTGATTCATTGTTTACTCATTATCTATTTGGTAGCAAATTATAGACCATTGACTTGGATCACTTCATTCATTTACATGTGCCTTGCAATATTATATGATCAAGATTATGATGGTAGCATGTCACCTCAAAAATTATTTTGTTTTTATCGTTTACCTACTCGAGGACGAGCAGGAACTAAGCTTGGGGATGCTGATACGTCTCAAACGTATCTATAATTTTTGATGTTCCATGCTTGTTTTATACCAATTGCTACATGTTTTGCATCTACTTTATATCACTTTTATATTTTTTGGGACTAACCTATTAACAAGATGCCGAAGTGCCAGTTCCTGTTTTCTGCTGTTTTTGTATTCCAGAAAAGCTAGTCTGGAAATATTCTCGGAATTGGACGAAAATTTACGGGGATCCCTATTTTACCAGAACTCACCTGAAGGACCAAAGGAGCAGCAGAGGAGAGCCACCAGGGCCCCACACGCCACTAGGGCGCGGGTCCCCCCGGCGCGCCCTAGGGTGGTGTGGGCCCCTCGGGGGTCGTCAGCCGCCGCCCTTTCGCCTACTTATTCCCCCCGACGCGAAAACCCTAAGTGCCTGAGCCAATATCGACGATTTTCCCAGAAAAGTTCCAGAGCTCCGCCGAGATCCAAAACTTAATTCGGGGGACAGAAGTCTCTGTTTCGGCACCCTGCCGGGACGGGGAATTGCCCCCGGAGCCATCTCCATCGACGCCACCGCCTCATTCGCCGTTGCTGCCTCATGATGAGGAGGGAGTAGTTCTTCATCGGGGCTGAGGGCTCTACCGGTAGCTATGTGGTTTATCTCTCTCCCATGGTGTGATCTTTATGTGATCATGAGCTTTGTAATCTTGTTGAATCCATAGATGTTACTTTCATTATCTTATATGCTACTTGAGTGGTTTTATTAATGTAAAACTCCGGAGTCACCTTTGTCCCACGGTGCGAAGTTGACAGTGTGCGCACCGTGTGTGGCTCTTAGGCTAAAGATTACAGGAATACTTATCATGAGTTATTATTTGCGTTGGATGTCTCTATAAAATTGTGGTGTTTGTCTAGTACTATTTAGGGCGCTCAAGTTGACAGTGTGGGGTTCCCTAGATGTGGAATGCGACTTTAAGGTGTGCTTTTATAGCCCTACGCAGTGGATTGGTGTTCGTTATCCAACGAGAGAATAACTCAGAGTAGCATAGTGAAGAGGAAATATCTATGTATTCAATTATATTATTATTGTTGAGAGTGTCCACTAGTGAAAGTATGATCCCTAGGCCTTATTTCCAAGCATTGAAACACCGTTTACAACCAGTTCAGCCACATGTTTGCTTGCTGCATTTTTTATTTCAGATTGCAATTACTACTTATAATCATCCATATTACTTGTATTTCACTATCTCTTCGCCGAACTAGTGCACTATACATCTGACAAGTGTATTACGTGTGTTGGGGACACAAGAGACTTCTTGTATCTTAATTGCAGGGTTGCTTGAGAGGGATATCTTTGACCTCTACCTCCCTGAGTTCGATAAATCTTGGGTGATTCACTTAAGGGAAACTTGCTGCTGTTCTACAAACCTCTGCACTTGGAGGCCCAACATTGTCTACAAGAATAGAAGCGTGCGTAGACATCAGAGAGCCTTGCTAAGGTCCGTCTTCATGTATCCTCTTGCACTTCATATTCTTCTCTTGATGTATATGATGGAAATAAACAAGAATGTTCTCCCAATCTTCTTTCCAAGCCATGCTTGCAATAAGCTCAACTCTAGATGACCATTCTTCATATAAATCCTTGGATAGAACCTCGGTCATCATATAATCTTCTAGAGTCCAACACATGAACTCCAATCTTTTCATATGGACAAGATCTACAAAAATATCTCAATGCAAACATTAGTCCATAAGGATGTCATTAATTACCAAAACCACACATGGGGCAACACATGCACTTTCAGTGGGCCCATCGGAAAAAGTTAGTGCACAGACCACTTCGTCTCTAGGTCATCTCCTGGACAAAATGTATAAAGATCCACGGGGGAAAGAGGAAAGACAAGCCGTACCCAATAAACCTGAGACTGGAAGCGCATGCAGCGCTATATGTGTTTTTTGATAATTAATGACAATCACTATAGGTAATGTTTGAAGTTTTTTTTAGATAGACAAGGCTTGGAGACCATCTGCTTCTTTCAAGGTCGAAAGAAGAAAAAAGTGAAACAAGATTAATTTCATGTATGGAACTTAAAGAAAAAACATGCTCTAACTTATGAATTAAGCCCTGGAGGATCAAAATTTTGAGAAGACATGTACACGAGAAGAGTTCAAAATATGGTTGTATGTGGAGATCATGATGAATTCATGTGTGAGACATGAATGACCAAGGGGTGCGTCATATTATCAAGCGAAGAACTCGTCGTGTGTCTCAAGAGATTGTGATAGAAGATTTAAAACATTAAATGATGACCAAAGTGATATACAAGGTGTGATCCGAAAAAACGTGTTGACTATTTTAACCTTTCAATGGTTCTCATATTTTTTACTGTTGGTTAGATTTATATGGTACAAAATTCATGTTGTGGATATTGCGTTGTTATTAAGCATCCTACTGGTATACATGAATGTGAGGAAGCATGAGCCAAATCACAATTATGAAAAATCTACCCACGGTGTGGAAGAGAAAATTAAGTTGGCTTGGTTCATTGTATGCTTATATTTGTAGTTCTCACGTGTTCTATGTTTCTAGGCTTTTATATTTGTTTTTCCCTTTCATGATGTTTCCAACATTTGTTGTTTCCCTATCGTGTGTATTGTGGGTTACATCTCAGTTCTGCATAAAATTTATTGTGAGTTACTTGACCTCTTATGACATGTTACCCAAGGCTTAATAGGATTGATAAAATATTCATATCAACAAGTCACTTCTTTTTTCTTAACTCATTTCGATAGAAACTCGAGGTTAAACGTGCTTGCCCTGGGATATTGAGACGGGCGATGGACTGAGTTCTTCCTGTATATGCATGAGTGAGAACAAAGCGCACATAAAAAACTAGTGTTGGTTTGTGGGCCAATCGACCCTAGCCTTGGGTGGCTGGGTTGTTACCCCTCTTGCCCTAGAGATCTTGCTATCAAACGATAAAAACAACTATGCCGAAGAGTTAAGGTCGCATAAAACCCTTCTACCACACAAATGTCGAGCAAATACAACCTTGCATCCTCCATATTTTTGCGAAGATCTAGCCGAGATAACCTAGCTCAATGCACGAATGGTTATTATGATTAAAACGATCTTCGATCCTATAGGAATCATCAAGTTGACCTCGAGGCTCACAAGAATATAAAGACATTGTTGTCTTTCACACATTGATATCTCTCTAGTTCACACAAATGTTACGAACATACCTTCTATTGGTGACGTCTTGTACAAAATTATAGTCAAACGTTTAAGTGATAATATTTTTTTAATATTTATATTAGAACATGCAACTCATATTTATATTTGGTCTTCAAAAATATTAGTATTAAAATCAGACCCATATCAACGTCAGTGCAAACAAGGGAAATCATATATTTATATGTGAACACTTTGAACTTGCAAATCATATTTATATATGTGAACATTTTTTCTTATGCAATGCAATGTTATATTACTAAATCAAATATATAGGGAAAGAAACAATATCATAGGCCGCCCATTGTGCCCATCAGGCCTGCGTTGTCTCGCGGCATCAACCGCGTGTGGAGCGGAGGAGCAAACACTCGGCACATCAGTCACCGGTGCGGGGAGCGGGACGGCGACGAGCTGGGCCGATCATGGCTGTACATCTTTATATCAGCGGCGGAGGGCGGCCCGGATCCGGTTTTGGTGTGCCCGAGGGATCCAGAAGTGGGTGGGGTAGACGGCATATAAAATGGAGGGAGCCTTCTTCTTCCTCCTCTGTCTTCTTTGCCCTGCACAACAGGAGGAAAGAACAAGGACAACACACACACAAAAAGCTCAAATTCCCATCCGATTCTGCGCACCATCCTGTGATAATTCCAGTCTTCTGGTCCGGCGTCTCTAGGAGGAGAAGAGAAGCAAGATAATTTGGCTGTGGGAGGTCGATCGGATTGGAGCAATCTGTCTTAGGTACTGGTCTCTCTTCTCCTGTCTGATTCATCCGCGTTCTCTTTGCTCATTTGGGTCTCCCGTGGTAATTTCGGTGGGGAAAGTAGACTTGAGGAAGGTTTACCGCTCCGGTGAACTTTCTGTTTGGATTTTGTGCGGTTGTTTTCTTTGAGTTCTAGCTTGTGATTAGGTCGGTTTCTTGGGGTCTCGCGCTTGCCTGTTTGATCTGAAAGATCCAGTTCCTCGTCCCTTATTCTGAGATTTCCTTTCTACTTGGATTTCCCGTCCTCTGATTCTTCTGGTTCCGCTGTGTTTCCTGGACTCTGGAGTGGGTGATTTGAATCCAGTTCGCTGGTTATGCCTTTCCTATCACGAATGAAGTGATCGGTAGTCTGGAGTGGGTGATTTGGATCGAATTCGCATAGCTGCATTACGGCATCGAGTTGCGCTACGATTGGGTAGAATCTGACCTCTTTGACTTGGGATTCGCGCGATTTGGAGGTAACTGATCAGGTGTTCCTCGCAGTAGTTCGATCGGAAGAATTGGGATTTTTTAGGTAGCGTACTGCTGATGCTTGTTTGGATATCTCTTCCAGTTCCTCATTTTTTAGTCTAGTTCCTGATTGTTATGTTCTTCAAGTGTGTTCGATTTCCGTTTTGCATTTCCATTCTGTCTGTAATTTGCAATTTGTTGGACCCCGAACTGTAGAATCACCCATTCGATTTGGTTTCTTCTGCTTCTTCTCCTTTCACTAATCTGTTTTGGTTCCGATTTTTTTAGATTAAGTGTGGCTGCATCTTAAGTGAGTTACATCGAGCTGAATTCCCGATTTGATTTGTTACCTTCCCTGATTTTACGTTGGTTCGATCTGCAAGCAAGCAGTTCACTTTTTTTCCCACGCAAAGTTGCAACTTTATTTTGCCAATTTGATCGGACACTTGCAGACGAGAAATTAGCTGAATATTAAGTGTTCATCCCATGTTCTTTTTTTTCGATGTTTCAGTTTTCCAGTTGTATAAAGTAGAAGAATTCCCCAACTTCTGTTCATTTCGTTTTCTTCTTTTGCGGGTAACTTATTTTCATTTCAATTTGGCTGAATTTTTCAACTCGTGCCCCGGCAGAATTCTTCGTTCCTTTCGTGATCCGCATTTATAACCTTCAACGACTCATTGTTTCTTTTCTTTCGTGCAGCACGGCGCTAGTCCGGCGATGGAGAGAGAGTCGCGGAAGAACTACCAGACGCGAAACTCCGCGCGCGGCGGCGGCGGCGGAGGCGGCACGGCGTCGGAGCGCGACCTGCTGCTGCAGTGGGGCAACAGGAAGCGCCTGCGCTGCGTCAAGGTGCAGCGCCGCGACGTCGAGGCCGCGGCCACTGCGGCCGCCGAGAAGGCCGCCATAGGACAGCGCCGCGCCGCCGCGGCCGCCGCTGTCGCTGCAGCCACCGCCGCCGGCCACGCCCACCACCGCGCCCTCAGGTCTGTCCCTGCTGCTCCTCTTTAGCATTTTCTATCTCTCTATCTGTGGTTAGCGATAAGATTCAGAATCACCATGGGTTGAAAGGGCAGATGGCCATCACGTGGTATCTGTCTGTGTGCACGTGACATAGAGCGTCAGAAAGTTTTGGTTGTGTTTGATCTGAATTCAGTTTCAAATTCTGCTGTGGATGTAATCTGATCTGTGGTACACATGACCTCAGAAAATGTGGGTTGTTCCTTATCCGACTAACCGATATTCGAAATAGTGATGGTGATTCAAATTTCAAAATTGGAAGCGGTTAGGGCAGGCAATGTGATGATTGGTTTTTGGTTTTGGGGCAACATGATTCATGTTGGTTGGCAAATGTTAATCATTGGGCCAACGTTCTGCTCTTCCAAAAAATGGAGAGCTCCTTTTCCGGTATCGCCGCACTCATCTAAGAGGATGTTGAAGGCCTGGATGTTCTTGAGCTTTTCTTCATTTGAACCTTCATTGATATCCTTGTGGGCAAGTACTACTTTGGTTTATTTACAGGGGGGGCTAAGTGCTGTTCTATTTTGTGTCTCAACTTGAGTCCTTGAGAGGTTGAAACTGTAGGAGAACCAGACTTTTGCTAAGCTAAAATTAGGAGTACCACTGTACCAGCAGATTGGTGGTCAATCCAGCTCCAAGTTTCAAGTTAGCTGACTTGGTTGGCCTTTTCTCAATTCAAGGTCTGCATTGTCAGTTGTCGTCTCAAGCGGAACTGATTCGTGAACACTAGCTTATCTTCTGTTTTGACTGATTTTATTGAAATTGCTCGCGAAAGCTCTGAGAGATGAGGTTTGCATGGCAATAGCTTGCCAGTATGTGTGTTTGGATGGTATCTGCTATTTTTTTTTTATTGACTATTTTTAGCTTGAGAAGGAAACACCATATTTATCTCAAATCAGTCACGCACACGTATAGTGGATGGTGACGGCGACAGCTTATTCATTCATTTCTTCTTCTCTTTTCATGTTTTTCTTGTAATCTCTGGATCGAAGTCGAAATACTGTTTGTTTGCTACCTGTTTTCCTAAATGTGTGTGAATCATGAAATTTTGCAGTTCCTGCTCTGCCCGTATTTCAGCATGATTTGTAGTCATATGTTAGTGCTCAATGTTTATACATCCAATTCTGGTCGTGAAATCAGACAGCACCATTGAGTAGATTTATTTCTACCAGTAGATAATTACATTACCTTTTGCCTTTTTTTGCATTTCGCTGAACTATAAGACAGTGCACATGATATTTCTTACATGATTAAACAACCTCTTAATGTACTCAGTGAATAGCTAAATTTATAAATTTATTGTTGTTAGGTGCACAGACTTTTCTCATCAAGAAAAATGAACGAACGATTTTGTTCCTTCTCTTTACTGTTTCCCCTTCTTTTAGGCCTACTTATAGTGCAATTGAAAGGAATATTTGGAAGTCAAATTGATATGGCCACAAAAAGAACATCTAAATAATGCAACTGTCTTGGACACCAACAGTTCTTTTTCCCCTAGTCGCTGTAAGTTTATAATGTTGCAATTCTCTTCATTACTTTAACCATTAGTGCTTCAAATTGGCAGGAATTCAGAGGAGCCTGGGGCAATGAGGCCACCGTCACAGCAGCAGCAGCAGAACAACACGATTGGCACGGTTGCATCCCCAGGCAGGGAGCGATCCACAAAGGGCCACAACGACAACAGTGGGGTACCGCTGACCTCTCTAGATGACAAGAAGGGGTCGTCGTCAGGGAGCGGAGCGAAGGGTCAATTTGGCCCAACTTTGCAGTCGCCCTGACGAACAAGGAGAAGGAAGAGGACTTCTTGGTGTTCAAGGGATCAAAGCTGCCTCAAAGGCCCAAGAAGAGAGTGAAATCCGTCCAGAGGACTGTCAACGTATGAACCTTTCTCCTTAGCTTCTAAACTCATAAACTGTTCTAACTATACTCTCAGTTCACAGCATTTCACACAGGACTGTTCTCACTAGCCTCAAAGGCATAGGATTCTTATCCTGGTACAGAACTACAGCTGGTGAATAAATTAGTTCCTTACATGTTGCACAGAGATTCCAAACTTAAAAATTGCATAACACTGCTAACAGACAATAACCCATGGACCCCGAACTTAAATGATAGATCAGAAACCCAAGAATTTACCACGGGGTAAATACATTTGGATATGCATTCTTAATATACAGGGGGGCATGAGATCACATGGACCATAGGCCATCTCTTTGCACGATGCTTTGCCTTGCCCGTGACCAAAGGAGACGTGCAAATAAAATAGCAAGATTCCGTGTATGCCTCATTTATTGTACCTTATACTTAACTTGATTGCCAAGAGGTGTCCATGATACCATAGCATGCTTCTGTCTGAAGCAAATACAGGACTTTTTGTAAGCTTATGCTTCCTATTTGGTTGTCCCTTTACTGCTCCATGTGTTATCTTACTGTTTAGTCTTAATTACCTTCTTTCTTTCAAACAGGCAAACTAATTGCCATTCTACTCTACCATGTATAGTAACAACGTTTGCAGTTGTTTATCAGTAATTTAACCCTGTATAAGCGCCATGGCCAAAGATGGTGTGCCATCTGCCCATCTCTGATGAACTCCATTTGTGAATTATAAAAAAATGTCGGAGCAATAATTAGTCCTTATGGTCGAAGAATTCTCGGAGTTAAGGTTCCTTTAAGATAATACCGTAGTTAACTTAAGAAAACAATTGGTGCCTATTTTTTAGGATATAACCTTTGATGTCTAAAGTTTTGTTCCATACTTTATGTTGAAATTACGTTACTCTGTCACTGACTCTGCAATTCTGACCTAAGTTTTGTGCATCTTTGGCAGTTCGTATGCCCTGGGACATGGCTATGCGACTTGACTCTAGAGAGATACGAAGTACGAGAGAAGAAGGTTTCGAAGAAGGTGAGCAGACTACCGCAAAACGCTACCAGTTCCAGTCCTGTAAATCCTGCATCATGCACTAGTCCAAAATCAATCGCCTGACGCTCCTGCTTGATTTTGCAGCGCCCTAGGGGACTGAAAGCGATGCATGACATGGACAGCGAGTCGGAATAATACAGTCAATTGAAGCTGAGAAACTGAACATTAGAAAGGAAATACACCGCCACAGATCCAGTAGCCAAAGATTGAAATTAACTTTCCCAGATGGAATGATATCCGTGGGACTGACCGCTTCTCGCACCTGCTTTCGGAGATCGAGAAGAACATAGGAGGGCGGCTGCAGGGTATTTTCATACCTGGCTCTGTTTACAAACAGAGCGCGCTGGTTTATTATCTGGCTCCCTGCAAGGCAGCTCGCAGTGCATGTTTCCAAAGGCCCACATGTTGATACCATTTGAGAACATCTCGCTGTGTCAAACAGATGTCGCGTACAGGTGGCAAATGACAGTTACACTTAAATTTAACATGGATTTCACATGGTCTTCAATAATTTTGTATATCCCCTGATGGCTATCAGCTACTGTAAACTTCGCCATAATTCCAATTTGGAGCATCAAGCGACACTGTTGGATTCTGGATATAGTGATATGTGGATTCTGATGCTTGTGCAATTGGAAAACCTATATTTTTCTTGTTTTTAGAACAACAATTATATTGTGGAATTCTGGAAGGGTTTGCATAGAAATGGTGGCTCGGGGTATTGCTTACAAGGTCAGGAATGGCAAAAAAACGAGGTTTTGGAGAGATGTTTGGCTAAAGGTGGTGCCTTTGTGCTTTTGTTTTCCAGATTATTCGAAATTTGTGATGATACAGAAGTGTTAGTGACTAGTGAGTAGTGCGATTAGACAGGATGGGATTCATTTGGGGTTCCGCAGATCCTTTGGGGACAGGGAAAACGAGGAGTGGGATGAGATTAGGAGGGAGTTGGTTGGTGTGCGTCTTAATTCGGAGGTGGATGTGGGATACTGGGCTTTGACAGATAAGAAAGTTTACACAGCCAAATCAATGTACACATAATTTTAGACCCTGGTGTTCAGGATAATCGCATTTTGGAACTTTGGAAAACCTACATGCCTCTAAAATTAAATTTTTTGTTTGGATATGTATTAGAGGAAGGATTCAGGTTACGGTTGATATGAAGGCCAAAGCTTGGCCGGGGAGCATTGGGTGTAGTTTGTGTGGGGAGCCGGAAACCGTAGATCATTTGGTTTTCAATTGCCCGATCTCGCATTTTAGTTGGTGGTGTCTTAAAGAGGCGTTTGGCTGGGATCATCCAACGTCTAGTTTTGACGATTTTTCAGAGGTTGCTCTGAAGAATCCTAGGATCAAGATGAATTTAAACTTTTGGATGTGTTTTGGAGCTTTGGTGTGGGCCATTTGGAACACGAGAAATGATTTGGTGTTTAACCGCAAAGTGAGCTCCTCTCCGCTGACTAATCTTCATCGTGCTATTTCTTACATTTCCCAGTGGAAGGTGCTCTTGCCGGAAAAGCATAGGAGCGGCCGGGAGGCGATCCTGGACAAGATGAAGATGGTGGCAAAAAACCTTCAACTACTGGGGATGACTCGTAGAGGTGTTGGCTAGCTTTGCTTCGTAACGTTACCTTAGTGTCGTCGTATCGCATCTTGGATAGACGGGGTCCTGCTAGCCGAGGGTGAACGAGGGGCAAGAAGGTGGATGTCGTCGAGGTCGGGATTGTACACGGTAGCTTACCCAGCTTCAGATCTCGTAGCGGTTGCGAGATCCTACGTGCTGCTATAACTCACTATAAGCAAATAGCCGTGAACAGGTTACAATGAGTATGGGATCGTGTGGAATCGTGCCCTAAAGGCATCCCGAGGTCCGGCTTATATAGGCGGCCGGACCTAGGGTTACAAGAGACAAACGTGTCCGGCAAGACTACAGAGTCCTAAACCTATCCGGCAAGTCACCGCCTTCCACCTTGACCTTGGCGGCATCATGGGCTTCAGTCTTGGACTCCGTCTTGCCATCCTCCGTCCGCCTTGTACGCCGGCTATCTGGGCCGCCTGGCAGGCCAAAGCCTTCGCCACCATTACAGGCCACCCTGGACTAGCCGGATTTGTCCATGTCAGTGATACCCTAGTGGGTATATCCCCAACACTTAGCTTATTCTCGTTGCTCATGCGTGAGCTGTCTTTCGGTGGGCTGTAATGCTCTATCCTGTGCATTGATCCAATGTCTAGTTTTGACGATTTTTCAGAGGTTGCTCTGAAGAATCCTGGGATCAAGATGAATTTAAACTTTTGGATGTGTTTTGGAGCTTTGGTGTGGGCCATTTGGAACACGAGAAATGATTTGGTGTTTAACCGCAAAGTGAGCTCCTCTCCGCTGACTAATCTTCATCGTGCTATTTCTTACATTTCCCAGTGGAAGGTGCTCTTCCGGAAAAGCATAGGAGCGGCCGGGAGGCGATCCTGGACAAGATGAAGATGGTGGCAAAAAACCTTCAACTACTGGGGATGACTCGTAGAGGTGTTGGCTAGCTTTCCTTCGTAACGTTACCTTAGCTTATTCTCGTTGCTCCTGTGTGAGCTGTCTTTCGGTGGGCTGTAATGCTCTATCCTGTGCGTTGCCTGGGTGGTTTGTTGTCTTTTACTTTCTGTATGCACTTTCTTTTGTTCTAACTATAGGGAGACTTGTTCCCCTTAACTGCGGTTTCTATTTCGCTTTATAAAAGCTGGTCTCTTCGAGCCTTTCCTCTCAGAACAACAATTATATATACGTTTTAATACCTTGCGTTGCCAAATGATCAAATCATATGTGTGTACACATATAGTAGTCATTCCAAAACCAAGATAAGAGCATACACACATTAACAACTTATTATTGAACACACTAGAACACATAAGACATACACCCTCTGTTCCAAATTATAAGATATGTTTTAGATATTTCAACGAAATGAGTGAATCTACGCATTAAAACATGTCTAAATACATTTGAATCAGAAAAAAGCTAAAACATTTTATATTTCGGAACGGAGATAGTATTTAACAACCGGAAAGCCATCAACTATTTGATGGAGAGCCCATCATAAACACGTATACTCTACAATTTTCTGACCGCTTACTCTATAAATCCATATGAAGATATTTATAAGGACACACGCTTTAGATATCTGTGAAGATAGTATCTAAGGCTACTAAATCAGAGTATCAGACCCGCGCACAAGGCAAGTGCCAAAAATTGATCTATGGACCCATGTGATTTTGTCCTCTCTGTTTTTTTAGGGTTTAGGGTTTAATCTCGATAGAAATTAAAAGAAAGTTCATAACTCATGTTAGGTGATAAGTTTCAGATTCATGCTATGCAAGCATATTTCCAATGAATATAAGTTATAACTATACAAAGAATAACACCGTATATGGAAGAATAAATAGTCAAAATTGTAGTTTGATCAAATGAAGGATAAAGAAGTAGAATAGTTCAGTATAAATATTAGTTATTTTAATCTGTTTGCGTCTACTGTAGGTTGTTTGCACCAGACAATAATTTCATATGGCTGATGTATTACCACCAATGACAAGTATGTTATACTTGTATAAAGTGAAATTCTTCAAAATTAATCTATAAAGGGAGACAAAACTAAAATTTCATACTTGTCATAATATAATTCATTCGAAATTAATCTCGTGTAAGTTAGAACCCAACATTGTGACATCGACAAAATTCATAAAGTAAGCAGCCTCACTAAAAGGACTGAATACAGATTTTTCTTATGGTCATTATACTTGTGTAAGTGCAACCATTAAGAGGATAATGTTTGTGAACTCGCTGGCAAGAAACACGAAGTAAGTTAGCATATGTTGGGCGGGAAATCTAAAATTTCATATTTTTCATATGTGTCGTGTAGACGAACAAGCTTTTTGTGCAGCCCCAGGATGAGAAAATCGAAAAGTAATTTTTTGTCAATTTTCTTTAAGTCGCTTGTTATTAAAAATTCTTGATTTGTTTCATTTTGAAAATAATTATATCTTAAGAAAAATCATGAAATGAAAACTAAAGGTTTCAGATTTTTCTTTAAGTTATTTGTTTTTGTAGATACTCCATATTTTATTTTTTATTTAATATTTGTATCCTTAAGAATAATCATGAAAACTAAAACTTTATTTAAAGCTCGAGACAAATGGAAAACTAACATTTTTCTAGAAATTATTGTATAGTCCAAAATTTACAAGGAGGAAATGATTCAGGAACATTC
The DNA here is from genome assembly GCA_947311845.1 of Poa pratensis. Classification (NCBI taxonomy): domain Eukaryota; kingdom Viridiplantae; phylum Streptophyta; class Magnoliopsida; order Poales; family Poaceae; genus Poa; species Poa pratensis. Next base: position 82,337,306 of record CAMZMU010000036.1, read on the forward strand.
ATGAAAAAAAGGAAATATGGTGTTATTTGTGAGTTTTCTCCTATTTTAAATTCCTTGATTTTTTATATCATTTATTGTTTTTCTAAAAAATGTTTTCCCCTTATTTCTAGGGTATGTTATCTCTTTGTATTTTTAGATTTTTTTTATTTCCATTTTTTGTTCGCATGTACATTTATATATATATAATATGGTTTATTATGAGAAAATTATTTTTATTATTTTCGTATTCTATAAGTAGATGGCATACAAGTGGTTTACACATGTGGCTGCCAGTAAATTGGGGGTAAATACTAGTGAAAAATTAAAAAGAAAAAATAAACTTCAATCTTTTTTTAAGAACTTGGGAAAATTGCATGCATCTTATTTAAGAATCCTAAAAAGGCGAGACAACTTTGGGACCATTCATGAAAACAAGGAAACCGCTATGTTATTTGTGATCTTTCTGTAATTCACTTTTTTAATTCTTAAAGTATCCTGAAGTTGCCGAAGCCTTGGCTGATTTGACATAAACTTTCAAAGCATGCTCATAGCGGATTGATGGATGAAATACCATTCGTTTCAAACTTGCTTTAAAGTAGTACAAAATACTTTTATAGTGGAGAATAATCATGTAAAGTTGTAAACTAACATTTTGTTTTGAACTATTGGACAATCCGATAACGATATAACAATGGAGGAAACACCTCAGAGCATTCGTGAAAACCAAGAAATACTCTTGATTTAAATTTTTTTTTTCAAAAAATCATGACTGTTTCCTTATTCTTAGAGTGACTTATCTAGACATAATTTTCTGAATTTCTTGTTTTCTATTTTTGCATTAGTGTTTATTCATTTTTCTGTTTTCATAAAAATTAGATTGTTTAATTTGGTCAATTCGCCAATCTTGAACTCCACGAGTCCTCTTTTGACTGTACTATTTGAGTGCTTGCATCTAGTGGTGATGTCATGTGTGTACATATAAACTGTAGTCCACGTTCTAAGAAGTTCTTTTTAACATTATACATATTTGAAATCTTCAGATCCTTAAGAAAACATTTCTCGTGGTTGTTTGTATGTTCTTTTGTGTTGATTAGGTTGCTACGTGTGTGCAAGCATCTCCATCTTATAGGTCAAACCGCTTTGAGTGCAGCGAGAGACGAAACCTATCTTTTTTAAATGTTAAAGATCAAGTTTGTATAATTATGAGCCAAACTAAACTGATCCAGTAGTCGAGGGACCAAATTAGACTCTTTCATGTGCATGAGGACAGACTTGTCGCACTATACCGTTTCCAATCGGATTATCTGGATGACATCTTTTAATTTTTCCGCACCACATCTTTGCAGCTTCGAAGTATTATTTGATTACAATTGACAAAAAAAAATGGAGATGAATTTTGCTCTATAAACCATAACAAAAAAAATCGTTGCTACCGCTGTGGAGAACATATGTTCTGGTACCGTGGCTTGGGACCATGGCACACGGCAGGCCAACTAAAAGAACTCCGCAATTAAAAAGTCACAAGAACAATGACAAAACGTATTGTATTGGTATATTGAAACAAGTAATACCTACAATCACACAAAAAAAATGTCCTATTTTTTAATTTCTCAATGTGCGAATTGAAGTCAATTTAACATTTTAAAGCGTTTACTTGGCTTAATCTACTAAATTATTTTCTGAATTTCTGGCTGCCTTCTTCCTAACCTGTCATCGTTTGGGAGTTGGGAGTACGGTAGCACTACTAGAAATTCTCTCGCCAGGTGGGCCTTTTCCAACAAATAATCGTTGCATAGCCTGAAAACATTTTATTTCCCAACAAAATATGTGGAAAGGAATTTGAAGTGCAAATAAAACATGACGAAACTCGAAAGGGAAATTCAACGATCAGTTGAACAGCACTGAGAAAAGCAGGCATGGTCAGGCTGCATTATTGTACGTGTGTATGTGGATCAGTGGATGTATGCGTCTGCTTTACAGCCAATGCACATTGCATGGCACTAATTAAGCTGCCTTTTGTTAGCTTTGCCTCGACGCTTTTTAACCATCCCATTTGTTCAGCCGGTACGCTGCTAACTAATTAACCCGGTATTTAAATGAACGGAAGCAACAACATCGTCTTAGCAAAACATGCATGAGATCGACAGCGAATTAACTCTGAATTATGCTAGTACAGAAAACTGACATGAACTCTGAACTGAATCAATAAAATTCCATTGGTTTTACAGCGTGCGAATCATAAATTAAACGAGCAAAGCAGATATAAATGATGAGATGTTAACAAGTATAGCAGCATTTCATCCATCTACGAGCAGCAGCAGGCTTCGCCGGTTCAGTGGCGCAGGTTGGCGAAGAGAAGGACCACGGCCGGGCAGAGGACGAAGAGCGACGACGACAGGGCGGCGGCGCTGGAGGTGGCACCGCCGGGGCCGGGCGCGGCTGCGGGCTCGTCGGCGGCGTAGGCGACACCGGCGAACGAAGAGACGGCAACCAGGGCCGCGACGGCGGCGGCGTACAAGATCTTGGAGTCCATGACGAAGGCGAAAGGAGTCAAGAAGTGCGTGGAAGAGAGAATTAGAGGAAGGTGTTTGTGCGTGTGTGAGAGATGATCAGGGTAGGGTGTGTGCGCGCCTCTTTTATAGGCGAGACCTTGAGAGGCGGGAGATCCCTGGGCCCCACATTTCAGAGACTGGCCTATTTCGATCGTCAGGCAGCTCATAGCTAATAATTGATTAGTGGCTTCAACCCACAGCTTAAATATAGGAAGCTGCTATTTTGTGAATGATACACATCAAGAAACCATAATTAGCACCTCCTAATTGAGTAATTGGTGTATGGTAGAACACTGAAGAAAGCAAGAAAATTAGTACTTTTTTGCTCTTTTTAATTCTTGGAGCCAGCACAATGGTCCAGGCATACAAACACACACACACCTGTCAAATAAGGTTTATGATGTTCCTGTGGGGTCTCCTCATCTCAATTAGCTTTTGGTTGGCCCCCATTACAGCACAGACCAGCAAAGGCTTTAGGTGTTTGAATGATTAGGCCGGCCAGTGCATTGCACCTGCTGCCTTGCCTATGCTGTTTATTTCTTGGCAAATTTAGCTGTCCTCCTAAGGATTCAGGATGAAAATATGAAACGGAAGCAGGTGATGGGTCGCATAGTTGAACAACCTAAAGAATAATGTTCCGATTATTGAAGAATGCCACAGGAGGATGGCCATTTGAGCTGTTAACAGTTAGCACTAACAGCAGAAATGAAGTTAGCCTTGGATGATGCCTTGTCACAAACACTTCAATCATTCAGCTTCAGACAAGGGGCAGCTGTCGATAAAGAACTGGGTTATTGGACATTGAGTCCCGATGGCACAGTTGTGCATTATCAGAGCTTCTGTCCATAAACTGATTGGCCAGATATGTCAAGAGAACAAAACTGAATTGAATTTGGGACGAATAAATTCCTCTGAAACAACTGTATATGCCAATTCTGTTATTCTCGCCTACCTACCTGTATGGCCTATAACAATGGGCATCATATTCTCCAGCTTGGTGGCAATTACTTATCACAGAATCCATACCATCTCTGCTCCTGCCCTTGAATAAAGCTGGGAATCCATACCATCTCTGTTTACATATTCTCACATTTACATGAGATGGACCTTCAACAAATGTTAGAATAGTTTTCTTAGAAATTTTTCAATGAACTAAAATATATATATGCGATTTTGGACTTTAGGGACATGATAACCTTAAACTCATGTTCCTTTCTCAATGATTCTCTCAGCCATGTAACTTCTAGCTGAAGAAGAGCATGTTCCTTTTACACATCTTAGCTTTGTAGGTTATGCCGGCATATATACTGACTGATCTCCTTAGAGCATCCAGTTCTGGACTCCACTTATATTTCTCATCACGCACAATCATGCCAGCTGCCATTATATAGTTATCAGGAGTGGTATTTTTTTTGTTGGACCTGCCATTTTTTCAGCAGAGCCTTTTTAACCCATAAGTACACTTGTTTCCCTTTCTTAGTAAAATAGTTGGCTATGTATCTGGAGACAAACACCTGATTACAGCTCTGCACATATCTGGAGACAAACATGGTACACAAGTAACTTGGCTATGTATTCAATTTTATTTTCAGTCAAGGAAGTAGGATTATCATCACATCTGAATTCTTAATACTCAGTTCATGTATGTCTGTACTTTTTTTTTTTTTTGCGAATTCTGTACTTTTATGTTCGTACATAAACTGCTTAAAGATTTCTAAAAAGGTTTTGCTTTGTCCCTGAAAAGTATCGATTAATTAACAAATCATGCAAGCCGTTAATTTCAACAGCAGCAGCAGCCGCCGCCGCCGGCTCAGAGGAGGATGGTGGCGTCGAAGAAGCTCATGAAGGTGGGGCCGTGGGGCGGCGCCGGTGGGAACCCATGGGATGACGGCGGCCACACTGGGATCCGCAGCATCACCCTGTCGTACGACAGCCGCTGCGTCGCCTCCATCAGCGTAGAGTACGACAGCAACGGCCTCGCCGTTCCCGGCGAACGGCACGGCGGCGCCACCGGCAGCCTCACCACCCAGGTTGGTACGTCGATGCGATCGCGCCGTAAACGGCCGGCATGATCGCGCCGTGAACGGCATGATGCGGCTTTTTTTTACTAGACTGCGTGCGTGTCATGCGTAGATCAAGCTGGTCTTCCCGGACGAGCACCTGACGGCGGTGAGCGGACGGTACGGCGCCGTGGCGCCCGGCGGCTCGCCGGTGATCCGATCGCTGGCGTTCAGGACGGAGCGCGGGGCGTACGGGCCGTTCGGCGCGGCGGCGGCGGAGGGCACGCCGTTCGAGTTCGCGGTGGAAGGAGGCGTGGTGGTGGGGTTCTGCGGGAGGAGCGGGTGGCAGCTGGATGCCGTCGGGATGTACGTAGCGGTGCTGCGGCCGGAGAAGGTGTATGACAAGGTGCAGAAGCTGGGGCTCATGGCCTACCGCAACTTCATGCAACGGCTTGGTCCGTCGCCGGCGCAGCCGCAGCAGCAGGACGAGCTGGAGGAGCAGGGGAGAGTGCAGCACCAGAACGGCGGTGTGGTTCAGACAAGTCTCAAGACGTACACGTACTAGTGCATCTAGAATGAAATGATTAACATATAATCCCCCTCAGTTCGAATATAGATAAGGTTTTGAGCATTGACACAATACTAATAGAGATTCATGAAACTTCTTATTACGAAAAAGACATTTCATGGAAGTCCAATGACAATGTTTTTACCTTAACAAACTGATTTGTTTAATATCTTAGGCGATTATCAGTGCTTGTGGACCCGCACAGTGATTTATCCGTGATGAAACAGAGCACACGTCCAAAACAGTTGATGTTAAAGAATTGGTAGACCATTTGTGGTTAGGCGTGAAATGCCACTCAAACCTAGAGCTAGCTTGTTCCCCCCAAAATGTGTTACAACGACAGTTGACTGGCTGAACATCTAGGGTTAGATATGAATTCTAGATATGACCTGAAATAACTCGGGCAAGGTCGACCAGTGATATGGTGGAGCACAAGCTCCGTCTTCTAAAAGAAAACGACACGAATCACCTAAAATGATTGCTCCGTGATAAAGGAGTTGAGGTTGCAAAGATAGCCGTGAGGTTTTCCTAGAAGCATACTATTTAAACTTTAAAGAGTTTGTAGCTCACAAATCGAGTGCTCTCACGCTACACATGAATAGGGCTAAGGGATCCGTTGAAGCTGTGAGATTACTAAATGCGTCGGTAGGGGAGTCTTCCGCCTTAAACGAAAGCAGCCGCGAAAGCAATGATAGATTAAGCGGAAACAAGAAAGTCGGATTGAGTAACGAAAACATTGGTGAAAATATAGTACTCCAAAAATCCAAGATTTCATCCATAAGGGCAACTCCAACACGCCGACCCAAATGGACACCTTTTTTTGGTCTTTTTTGTCCGTTTGGGTCGGCCGACAGACAACAAATGACCGCACCTGTCCGCGCGCTCGCGTGACGACCCAACGCACCGACCCATTCATATTTTTTTTAAGATCATATATTAATAGCAGGCCAAAAGGCAGTTAGGGTTACATATAGGGGGACAAACAGCATTTTTACAATATATATAAAAAAAAACTATAAAAGGGTTGGGGTTCGCCGCCGAGGACCTACTCGTCGTCATCACTGTCGGGGATGACGATGTAGGGCGGCGACCCAGAGATGGGCTAGCGGCACACGGTCAGGCGGCGTTGGAGGATGCTCCCGCTTCTCCTGTGGCAGCGGCGGCGGCAGGCCAGGGCCCCCGACCACCAAGACGGCCGGTGGTGCGAGGTTGAACGGCGGCGGAGGAGGAGGGGGAGCGCGGCGCGGTGCAGATCTCCGCTGGTCGGAGGAGTAGGGGAAGTGCGGCGCGGTGCAGATCTCCGCTGGCCGGAGGAGGAGCCGGCCTCGTGGTCGTGCTTCCCCTTGCTATTCCACCGGAGCGGCATTGCTCCGGCTAGGGTTTTGCTTGCCGGTGACGGGAGAGCACGGTGGGGCTGGATGTGGGGGCTGGGAGTGGGGACTGGATGTGGATGACGGTCGTTATCCACACGACCGAGTGAAAAGGACCCGGGTGGGGAAGACGATGGGGCGGTGGGTTGCTGCCAGGTAGGGCCAGCTTTGACCACGTGTGGCCAGGGGAGGACACGAGAGGACGCGTGGTTGGTCTGTCTCCTGTCTGCGTCGACGCAAAGCTAGCCCAAATTTGCTCTAAAATTGGATCAAGGCGGACACGAAACAGACAGAAAAAAGGCCAAAGGCCAAAATGTGTCCGCGTGTGGGGCCCTGATTTTGGCCGCGCCGACCCAAACGGACATAAACGGACAAAATGGTTCTGCGCGTCGGAGTTGTCCTAAGATTCGTGTATAATCTATAGACTATGAGCCGAGGCCTAGGATCGGGCGGTTAAAAAAAAGGTCTAGGATCAAGCCGAAAGACGTAGTCAACAGACAGGAGGGAAGAAAGAGGTTAGGGTAGCGCAAAGATGGTTATAAGTTTATTTTGAACGAGTGGTTATAAACAATGTTGGGGATATCACTTATCAAGAACTTATCAGTCGACCCAAGATAAGGGGTAAATCTTCGTGTACTACCCCCTGTTAATAGGAGGGAAGAAAGAGGTTAGGGTAGCGCAAAGATGGTTATAAGTTTATTTTGAACGAGTGGTTATAAGCAATGTTGGGAATATCGCTTATCAAGAACTTATCAGTCGACCCAAGATAAGGGGTAAATCGGTCGGTTTATCGGCATATCGGTCGATTTATCGGCCAATTTATCTTGTCGGTCAGACACTTAGAAGCGATAAATCGGACGATTTATCTGAATATCGAAAAATATCTTGAACAGTGGTTATAAGTTTATTGATGCAATGTGACCCTACTTCTACTGGTTATAAGTTTATTGATGCAATGTGACCCTACTTCTACCGGGTAACAAAGGATGTCTCGGCCCATGTCTGAGTACCAAGCTCGTTGCAGTGTGGAATGTTATGATAGCCTTTGCTTAAGAAAGAACATGGAATACGAACGTAGCTAGACACGCACCATGTGCACATGTATGGTCTCCCACAGTAATAATTACTGAGGACTAGAGTCGTGGAGTTTTAAGATTGACAAAGTCAGCCCATACAACTCGCAATGGTGTCCTATCGCCTTACAATGTCTATACCTAATAATAAAAGCGCTAAGGCTTCCGCCGTTTGGTTTGGTATGTCATCTGGTTTGCCCCTAAAGTTGTAAATAATTATCCACCTCTGCCACCCGTAAGTAGAAAAAAAGTTTGGGAACTTTCTTACCTAGCGCTCGATCGATGGCTTTGTTTCCGCAGAACAGAGTCCGGTTTTGATACGTTTTCAATTTCTTCGTGGAAGAGCTGAAGAGGTAATAGGACTCCGCTCTGGACTCGATCGTCCGGCCTACATATACAAAAGCGCGTGCGATCGATCTAATTGGCACCGCCGGCAGCAGGTTGTCGCTAACGAAGGACGCGGCTGTTTACGATCCGCGAGTAATCAAGGTTTTTTAGATCGCGAGTACACCAACGAGCAGTCTTCCATAGCGAGAGCAGCCGGGGCACGTACGAGGACAATAACGGGTGCCTGATGGCTGATGCTGATCATGCGAAGGAGGGAGCTGGAGGCGTCCTCGTGCGTGTGTGTCGGCCGCGACAGCGTCACCGCCAGGTGCACTCTCAAGCTGCAGCCGCACCAGCGGCGGTGCCTACTCAGAAACTGGTTGTCGTCGGGGGAGGTCGCCATGCCAGGTTCCAGACGCTCCGTCGGCAGCCTGCTCCGTATCAAGGAGCGCTGCTGCGCGGGCCAGGTTCCAGACGCTCGCCGTCGGCAGCCTGTCCGGTCTCAAGGAGGCGCTGCTGCGCGGGACTGCGCCTATTGCACACGCTTGGTCGTTGGGAACTTGGGATCATCTCCGACAACCTACCGGAGACGACGGTGAGAGTTGAGGCGAGCATCAATTTTGTGCGAATTCGGGGAAGTACCATCTCTGCAGGTCGGTGCGCACACGGCCGCACGTCCAATTCAACGGGGGCAGGCCAAGCCACACTTCGTAAGCCCCGTACCAGACACGGAGGTGCCCACTTCTCTTCCAAGCGTGCTAGACCTGGACATTTGGGCAACTCCGTTGCTGACCCGAAACATAGCCTGCATAGACAGAGACGCACAAGCAGTTGTACAGCGGCAGCGGCCAATCGGGATTAAACAAAGAAGCAAACTACATCACTATAGCTTAACTGAAGTCCTGCTCGTGGTCGCGTGTCTGTCCTGCCTGCAAGTATACATCAGTATGAGTATGTGTTTACATATTTGTAAGTTCCACTTCTTTATTTCCGTAGTTTCATATATGCCATGAATTTCACAGTAAAACTTACAAAATGCAATCAAGTTATGGGCTATATGCAATGCATGCAGCATGGGTTTTTTTAACGGTTGGTAAAGTTTTCATCTATTCTCCTAGCTTTGTCAGGTGGTTTCAGTCGATAATCTGATTTTTTTGCTTTTATATAGCTTTAATACAAGATATTATATTCACACTTTGATGAATTATGAGCGGGTTGGAAAGTGGAAGATTCCTTTCTTTGTTTTTTCCATCGGTCTCCATGTCCCCCAATCGCATGTCGATGTTTGTCGATTTGATCGGAAAAGGCCTTGATTCCCCAGTATTACAGCGGATGATCGAGTCGCTGCACGTGCATCCCGACTCCTCCCCCAATGATTTATCGGACTTCGTGAAGTGGGCTGAGGTGCCAATGGTAGCGCATGGCTTTGTTAGCGTTGGCGCATGTGTACCGGTTGGCAGGCAAAGAAGGCTCTCGTGACGCGCCTGAACACGTAATACGCCGTGGACGCACTGAAGTTGGTTGGTTCTACTACACGCCATGGCTGTATCGATGAGAACTTACTTTGTGCGTTGTACGACATAGTGTTTCTCTCACCCGTTGCAACGCACGGGCATGTTAACTATAAATAATAATACGCTTATAGCGAGATACATGGTATCAAAACTGGTAAAAAAACCTTTATCTAGTTGTAGAAGCTCATAACCGCTTCATCTCAGGCGATAGCACCAAACCAGTGTTGCATAGTCTTTTGCTAAGATAAGAAAGAAAGGTAAAAGTTCTTGCACAGAGCTGCCTAAAACTCTAAACAGCGAATGAAAAAGGAACGGTACTCATCAGAGGAGATCGAGCTAGAGCTGAGCAGTGAGCACTTGTTCACACACGCAGCTCTCCCGTCGACGGCGGCGACCCGGACGGGCAATTGGGTCCGCAACCCGGGCAGTTGTCCTGGCACATCTGGTACGTGTCCCAGCAGGGGACGTCCGGCAGCACGAGGCAGCAGATGCAGAGGTTGTTCATGTAGGGCTCGCCCTTGGTGTCGCAATCCCTGGCGGCGCAGAACTTGAGGTACAGCTTGCTCTCGTCGACGACATCCACAGCGGCGGTGGTAGTAGCGTTAGCGATCGTGTTGTTGCTACGACGACCATCGTCCCGGTAGCTGCTCCTTCCCTATCCACCGCGGCGAGGCACCCGATGAACAAGACGGCGATCACGACGCACGGTAGGATGCCGCGCTCCATGCTTGATTCTTCCTGCTCGATGTATGAGGGTTAGATTGGTTTGCAAGCGAGGGATTCAGGCGATCGACTCAATATATGTTGACCATTTCTATTATAGAAAGAATATTGGCACATTCAACGCAGGACCAACCTGAAAAGGAACCTGCGAGATACGGTTGGAATTACAATCCTCGGATCACGCGATTATAGGAGTAGGTAAAACCAACTGTACTACTCCCTTCGTCAAAAAATAAGTGTCTCAATGTCTAGATACCTCAACTTGAGACACTTTTTTTTTACGGAGTGAGTAGGTAAGTAAATACATTATGCCAGTATATATATGTCGGTTCATTTTTCATTATTTTTTTGTTGACACTCCCTGCTGATTCTATGCATTCCTAACTATCACAGCGTGTTTGGTTGAGGGGAATTACAGCTAGGGAATAGCCGAATAGGAATTAGAAGATGCGAGTCTTATAATCCCTCGTATGGTTGGAAGGCATGGGAGTTGTAGGGGGGGAGGGGGATAGGGAATTAGGGGAGGCAAGTGCGGGGGGGGGGGGGGGGGGGGGGGGGGGCTGGTAATTTAGCTGGGGATTGGGAATTTGCGGAAGAGAAAAAAAGGTAGATTGGTTATGCACGTATTTCGTATCTATTTTCCTTTCTATCTTCAGTTTTTCAGTTCTCTCTTGCTTGCATGTGATTTCATTTAGTCAGGCCATGGACGTGAGTAGTAATTGGATGGAACTCTAGTACGAATTGATTTCTCAGCAGATACTGACACCCTTCTTGCACTAGCTCGTCGGCGCGGCCGGCCGGCCGGCCAGGTACCTGTGTGCCTTTTTCACGTCTACTCGTGAACCTGTGTAGACAAAAGTTCATCTGACCGCGTCTCGCTTCATGCGCGATACGGTGCGAGCAAATTAATCTAGCAGTGTTTAATTAGGCGGAAAGATTAACATTTATTCACATGCCTAAAGTCACGCATCTATCTAACGGGGTCGAATACAATCTCAAATTCCCACAATCAGATCTCATCACAAACCAAACAAGGGAATGGGACTAAAAATTTGTTTCCCACATATAATCCCCCAGCAAACTCCCACAGCCAAACTCCCATTCCCCTACCGTAAGTTTGCCAAACAAGCTGTCAGTGCCGTAATTTAGGATGTATCTCCCCGCAAGTAAAACGGTTACCATACACGTGTGTAATGTATCGGTCAGATCAGGCCTGTAGTTGCTGTCGCAGACCTGGAGGATATAGAGTAACAACCGTGTTAAGGCGAAAACAGATTATCAACATAATAACTTATTATCTAGATGACCCGCTCACTACTCCATTCCAGATACGATACATGCACTTCTTTCATCTTATCACCCACTTGCTACTATTGAAGACATCTACACATTCTTGTGGTGTCTTTGGAAAACAACGAAGGACACTCTTTTTGGCAGGAGAACTCACAAGCCCTTGCAGATTTATCAGCAAAACACAGGCATTTTTTTGCAGGGAGCAAAGCTAGACGAAATTGCAGAGTGTGCTATGCTTCCTCAGCAGCAGATGGCACCACTTCCAGGAACTTCAATCAGGGACACATCCACCATTCCAATACCAATCGTCTTCACCGACGCTGCATGGACTCCAGGGTGCGATGGCCGGCCCATTTCTGCTGGCTTAGGTGTCTTCATTCTGTTTTGTAATGGCAGGCTCCTAGAGTTACATCTCAGCGATCTCTCTGCCAATCTCTTCATCATTGCAAGCAGATGCCTTTGGCTTGATGCCAGCAACGAAGGCAGCAGAAATGCTTCAAATTCAGGGTGCTACAAGGGGCAACGCCGTTTTGGCAACAGCAGCAACCTCCCAGGATGTAGTAGGCGCCCCAGGTAACTGTGCAATAAGGCCCTATATTGCAGCCACAGCTCGTCTTCCACATATCGAGCTTCAAAAAAAATGAAAATAGTCTTCCACTGTTCCACATATCCATGAGCATCAATTTTAAAGTTTGCCATCAAGCTAAGCTTGCTCTTGGGTAGATCACTATCGTACAGATGTAACATCAGTGTCCTGCGTGCACGCTAGTCTTTGTAAAATGCCGCTAAAATCAATTAAATTTCCCTGTAAAACAAGTGACACGGTTCAACCGAGGTGATTCAGTTGCCTCAGTATTATGGACATGTTCATTGGGGTGTGTGTTCTAATGTGCGCGTTCACATGGAACATTGCGTTTGACAAAACAAACATTACAAATGAACATAACCAAACTGCAGCTCAAAATTTCAAGGGCAGCTAAGCAATCTATTACTCGCAACAGTTAAAACCGAGCTCATGTTATAGGTGCAACAGCAAAGCGCTCATCAGTGCAGAACAAACAATAATTATAGGTCGACACAAAGCATTCTATTACTGTCAGAGTACAAACTAGGGCGGATTTGTAACATGGTTTCTCCATTTAACAAGACACAAAACTGATCGAGCAGATGAAGCAAGCTTGATGCATTTTACAGCTTAGTTGGCTGCCTGTTCTTCTTCTTCATACCAGACTTGGAAACCTGGAGGCTGCGGTGCACGGAGCTCAGCCTTGCAAGAGCTGGCTTGGTCAGATCAGGCCTGTAGCCGTTGTTGCAGACCTGGAAGAAAACAAGAACCAGTTATTGACAAAGCAACTCATGATCCAGATAATTCAAACCAAGATACGTTCAAGGCATTGTCTATTATTTTACAAATTGCTCACAGAAGAATGCTATTTGATAGAAGGAGCACAGAAGCCAAAGCGTAAAAAGAATATTTCACCAGCAATATCTTATGCCAGTGCTCAAAACATAGCAAACAGATGGCCCTACAGGTTCAGCTCAGAAGCCAAGCGTAAAAGAAATATCGCAGAAGGACCAATTGATCGGTTGGTCTTCTCATGTGTTACGGCTCATCACGGCAATACTTTGGTAAGCAACTAAGCAAAAAGAAAACAAATTATGTACAAGTCCAGCTCAGAAGCCAAACGTAAAAGAATATTTCGCTGAATGAACCAATTGATCGGTTGGCATCTTATGAGTTACGTATCATCACATCAAAATTTGTTCAAGCAAGGAGACACAATCAGCATTTCAAAAGAAGAACAGTTAGGCTCAGCTCAGAAGCCAAGCGTAAAGGAAATTTTCATTCTAGAACCTGTTTATCAGCGCCTTCTTATGTTTACAGCTGATCACACGATCACTAACAAGCAATTACATACAAAATTAAATTCTTATCAGACTAAGCTCAGAAGCCAAGCGTAAAATGATATTTCACTAAAGAACCAATTGATCGGTTGGTCTTCTTATTGTTACGGCACATCACAGCAATCCTTATGGTGACTAGTGACACCTAAACAGAAAAAACAAATAGACACCTAGAAGGTTGAGCTCAGAAGCCAAGCGTTAAAAGTATTTCACTGAATAACCAATTGATCGGTTGGTATTCTTATTGTTACGGCTCATCATAGCAAAACATATGGTGACTAATATGAAACCTAAACAGAAAAAAAAACAGACTCCTAGTGGTTCAGCTCAGAAGCCAAGCGTTATGAGTACTTCATTGAATAACCAATTGATCGGTTGGTATTCTTATTGTTACGGCTCATCATAGCAAAACATGTAGTGACTAATGAAAATCTAAACAAAAACACAAAAAGGTTCAGCTCAGAAGCCAAGCGTTATGAGTATTTCATTGAATAACCAATTGATCGGTTGGTATTCTTATTGTTACGGCTCATCATAGCAAAACATGTGGTGACTAATGAAATCTAAACAAAAAAACAAAAAGGTTCAGCTCAGAAGCCAAGCGTTATGAGTATTTCATTGAATAACCAATTGATCGGTTGGTATTCTTATTGTTACGGCTCATCATAGCAGTACCCTAGGTCACCAGTGAACCCAAAAGGAAACATAACAGATTCACTAACAAGAGAGATATTTCTTAAACATTAAAAGCAAAGTTCACAAAAATGAACGAATGTGTAAACACAAAGATTATCAACTGATACAACAGGACACCATATAAATGCAGATAAGCTTTTTTCTCAAATAAAAACAAAGAGCACATGCACAAGCAAATAAGTTGCAGCTCACAAGCCAAGCATAACAACGGCATTCCAGTTGAAGCATTTGTTCTCGTGTCCATACCTGGTTCTTGACAGCCTTGGCCATCTTGCGGAACTCCTTGCGCATCACATTCTTGTGCTGGAGCTTGGCAGGGGTGTTCTGCTTCTTGGTCTTGGTCGTGGAGAGGACGACAGCCTTCTCATCTCCGGCCGATGGCTGGATCGCCACGGTCTTGCTGTTTGCCAAGCCTGGAAAGAGGCATCAGTCAAGAAGCCAGTTAGCTCTATGCAAAATGAGTACATAGGCATCTAAAAGGTGAAATAGATCGCTGCAAAAAGTGACAGACCAGAGAACTTGTAGGAGTGGACATTGTAGAGGTTGTTGGGCTCCTTGCTGAACTGCACCTTGGCGTTGCTGTTGCCGAACTGCTTGATGAGGAAGCAGTTGTTCTTCTTGACAAGCTCCCAGACCAGAGACCCCGGAATGGTAGTCATCTTCTTCGCCTGCATCACCAGAAAAATACAACCAACATTAGATCCTACGGGCAGTACATCAGGAGAGATAACCATACAAGATTTAGGTAAACTTCGACCATTTCCTGGGGAAACGGGAGTCGATTGCAAATGAAAGTTTAGGTGAGGAACATATAGTATATAGAGCAGAACTGGACGCTTGAGGTTTCCATCAATAAGTTACTAGATCTTGCTACTCAGAGGAAACGTAATAAGTCACACTGGTAAGTTTTACCACAGGATGTGATCTAGACGAGGAATAAATCGCCTACACGAAACCGCGACCACGGATGCCATTGCCACGGACGAAATCGCTAGAACAGCAACGAAGAGGACCGCGGAAGCTAGAACAAACAATCACATCTGCGACGGCTGGCGAATCTAAGGATGCTAGCTACGAGATCCGCGTAGAGCGCATGAGATGAGGACGGGTCGAGCGCTTACCGGAGATGGGAGACGCGGCGCTGCCTTGGTCTGCTCCGGTGCTTCGGGGTAGAGGTGGCTGCGGAAGGTTGGGAAGTCCGGAGCTCGGCGCTTTATACAAGTCTGAGGTCGTAAACCCTAGGTTTGCTGGACGCTTTGGGTATCGGTTGGGCCGGGCCAGAATGTGTAGGCCCCGCATATCAGCCCGTCGTGTTCGAGTGGCCCAGCCTACCTCACTCGGCTGCCTTCCACCTCTCCGGCAACGTGCTTCGAGCAAAATGAAAAAACTCCCCGGCACCGGGTGCCTGCCTAGCTCGGCACTCTTACCCACAGGAGATGTTAGAGCACCCACCCCAAACGTCAGGGCGGACCGCCCGGATAGGGTTTGGCCCAAAAACCTCCACCCAACGGAGGCCCCCATAGCCATCCCAAACGACCGGGCGGTCCGGCACACCCCAAACCCAGCCCATATCTGGGGCGGGTTTGGGGCGGCGCGGACGCGCCCGGACGCGTCCGCCCCCCTGTCGCTGACATCGCGGACCTACATTTTCCACCATAAATCGGACGAACCCGGCCAGTAGATATTTTGCACACCCCTTCTCCTAGCTCCGGCGCCGCCCCCATCCTCCTCGCTCCCCAGCACCCCCGCCGTCGTCCGGCGCCCTCCAAGCTCCGGCGCCTCCGCTTTTGGTCACGAACCTTCCCGGCCAGTTTTGCAGATCTGTCGCGGCCATTGTCGCGACGGATTTGGCCGCATTTGCGAGGGATTTGACCGCATTTGCAGAGACGGATTTCCGCCGCCGCGTCCGTCCCTCCCACAGCCTTCGCATCTTCCACTCCTTCTCAGCCCGCCCGGCTCCCTGATCTGTAAGTTCGTCCGAACCCAAGCTCCGCCCTCTACGTCGTGGTCCATTCCGGTCTCGGACAACATGCTTCAATGGGACCAAGAGTCGGCCGGCTCCTACCCTCTATACGAGGAGGACAGCTTCTCCGACTCGGTATGTCCTAAGTTTGAGCTCACATTTAGAGTTTTCCCCGATATTGTGCAATGTGGTTGATTTGAGTCGGAAATATTTCAATTGTAGGATTCAAAATCATGTAGTTGCAATGTCCGTGGAGTGATATCCGAGTTGAACGAGTCCCTCCGAGGCAAGATGCGCATATTGGAGGATTTGAACTTCACAATTAAGGAAAAGATTAAGATTGAAGAAAAGTTTGAAGAAGTTCATGCTACTAACCGGAAGTTGGAGGAGAAAATAAGGAGGATGAAAGAGGAGAAGAATAAGATGGAAGAAGAGAAGAGCATGATGGAAGAAGAGAAGAACAAGATGAAAGAAATGAAGATGACTATGGAGTTGCAACTCGCGGACATCGTCGATGTTTACGAAAAAAAGATGGAGAAGGAGATGAAGAAATACAAACAACATGACATCGAGAAGGAGATGCATCTCCATTATACATTGGGAGCTATAACTATTTTAGTTATAATTATATTTGCCATGTATAGTATATCTTTATGCACTAGATAGGTTTTACGTATGCAAAGAATGTAGCTGCATGGATTTGGGGAGAGAAATATGAGGTTCATGATTGTAGAGCACCAATTTTGGGGGTTGTCCGGTCACTGTCCGCGGACGCGTCCGCGGACAGTTTGGGGGCCGATTTTGAGGGCTCGGCTTGGAGATGCTCTTAGGAAACATAGACATATGGCGCCAACTTCAGCTTGGGCGCTGTGTGGACAGGAGGATTCTTGGAGGCATTCGCTCATCGAATGTAATATGTCGAGGTGTGTTTGGGCGACATGCGTCGTGGATGGTGGCTCTTGCCACCGGAGTTGTGGGGGGCCTTCCCTACCTCCAGATTGGCCGCGTTCCTCGGGCCAGCTGGGGAATGGCGGCTTTGTCCCGCGGCGGGTGGGGTGATGCTTGGCTACGGATCATGGCGGATGTGTTCTTGTCGGTGATTGGTTGTGGACGCCGGGGCAGCGGCCCTAGGTGGGAAAGTCGAGGCGACGGCCTCGGAAAGTGAGTCGGCAGATGCTTTATGATGTGGTGCTCCCTGTCGTGCTTGTCGAGGGTGTCGGCTCTGGGCTGCGCGGCGGCGGACTTGACGACCCGACCAACTGGGCCTTTGGCGCTCCGGCTGCGCTTTCGGTTAATATGGTTAATTCGGTTCGGTTTATACGGTTTTTTATTTATACGGTTTCAATACTTCGGTAAATACGGTTTTGTACGAGAATACGGTTCGGTTTCGGTAATAACCATTTAATTTTGGTTCGGTTTCGGTAATAACCAAATTAACCTAAGTTGACGCGAATTTTAAAATGACAATTTTTTTTGTGGCCATATATTACAAAATAACGAAATAGGCTATAAAATTAATAGGCATATGATCCAAAGTAACCAAATAACCCATAAAGTTAACAAAAGTCTATACAAGTAGCAAATCACATGCTACAAGTAACTCGTAAAGTTAATAAAAGTCAATAAAAGTAGCAAAATAATAAAAGTTAATAGGCATTTCGGTTTTTTTGATTAACCATTCGGTTTTCGGTTATTAACCGTTTTAACCGTAAGGCATATGGTTAGCTATTTTATTAACCGTAACCTTAACCGGAAACCAAAATAACCACAATTTCGGTTCGGTTTCGGTTTTTTCAGTTCGGTTTCTCGGTTTTCGGTTAACCGTGCACAGCCTTATTTGGCGCGGTTGGATGGATGTAGGGGCGGCGGCCCCGAAAGGTGGTGCCGGAGGACCACACAGGCCGTGGAGGGTCAGATGGAAGACGAGACGGCGGTCTCGGATTACAAATGTCGGGGCGGCGGTGGGTGGATGTCGGGACGGCGGTCTCGGATTGCGGTGATCTTCGAAGTGCTAGAGCTACAGAGGGCGGGGGTTTCCAGTGGCGCGCATTATCCTCCTTCCATCGGAGCGGCCTATCCTAGCTCCCCATAGTTGGTTCGCTTCTCTCCCTTCGGCTATGGTGAAGACGGCGTTTGAGGTTGCGGTGCTTCACGAGGCGTCTCCTGTGCTCCTTCTGGGGTGCCTAGTCCCAATTAATTTACAATGTTAACCGCTACTTCTCTTCATATTTTGTTCCTGAGCAATCAGTTAAACATCTGCATGTGTAAACGAAAGAGAAAGAGGGATGATCTGGTTGCTGCAGAAATAACGTTCCTCATGGGATCCGCTCTTGTAAAGTCTGGTTGGTATGGGTAATACTGTATTGTCTACTACCATTCGTTGACCATTAGCACACACCTCTTAAAATATATTTTTACTCTCTATATGATTTCAAAAACTAAAAAGCTCTAGCACATAATATAATCCATGCTTCCCTCTGCGAAGGGCCTTTCTTTTACTTTTATGTTGAGTCAGTTTTCCTACTCCTGTCTATTCTCCACAAGCAAACACTAGTGTCAACTTTGGTACAAGAATTGTTATATGTTAGCATATTAGACTAATTATGCTACTTTGTGTTGACAATATCCATGAGATAAATATGTTGAAAGTTGAAACAAATGCTGAAACTTAAATCTTCCTTTGTGTTGGTTAAACACTTTTGATTCGAAAATGTTGCTTGGTGAGCTAACTCTTATACAAATTCTTATAGCTCCATGTCTCCAAAGTACTATCCATGAAAAGTTTTTACTTGTATGATGTATTTTGTTCGCTCCTTGTTTACTTTATAGCAACTATAGATAATTGTCTTGGATCACTTCATTCAGTTCATGTGCTTTACATTACTATTTGATCAAGATTATGTTGGTAGCATGTCTCTTCAAAAATTATCTTTTGTTATCGTTTACCTACTCGAGGACGAGTAGGAACTAAGCTTGGGGATGCTTGATACGTCTCAAACGTATCTCTAATTTTTGATGTTCCATGCTTGTTTTATATCAAATGGCATATTAACATTTATGGCATTTAAAGTTTATACGTCTCAAATGTCATACTTCTAAAGTTTATATCATTTTAAGACATTTATTGGACTAACATATTAATGTAGTGCCCGTGCCAGTTTCTGTCTGTTTTGTCTGTTTATTGCAGAAAAGGCCAAAAAACGTAAGTGCTCGGAATTGGATGAAAATTTACGTGATTTATTTCCAGCACAAATAAGCCACGGAGCCAGAAGACCAGCTGCAGATGGGCCCCACAGCCACCACGTGACCTCATGGCGCGGCCTACCCCCAACCCGCACCGTGGGCCCGCCTGGCCCACCTGGCTACCGCCTCGCGCCGCCTCTTCGCCTATAAAATCAGTCTTGACCTAAAAACGACGGAACCGAAGACTTTTCCCAGATTCGACGCCGAGCTCCGCCGCCACCAAAAACCCTAATTCGGGGGGACAGAAGTCTCTGTTCCGGGACCCTGCCGGGACGGGGAAGTGCCCCCGGAGCCATCTTCATCGCCGTTGCTGCTTCCCATGATGAGGAGGGAGTAGTTCTTCATCGAGGCTGAGGGCTCTACCGGTAGCTATGTGGTTTATCTCTCTCTCCCATGGTGTGATCTTTATGTAATCATGAGCATTGTAATCTAGTTGAATTCATAGATGTTTCCCCTTCATTATGTTATGGATATGCTACTCAATTGGTTTTATCATTATAATTTCCGGAGTCGTTGTTGAGAACACAAAGCCTTGGTGACAGTGCGGGTGGCGTGTGTGACTCTACCAGGATAATAGATTAGAGGGATATTTACCATGAGTTGTTCTTTGTGTTGGATGTCATTGTGAAATCATGGTGTTTGTTTACTCAGACTTTAAGATGTGTTTTTGTAGCCCTACGTAGTAGTAATGATGTTCGTTATCCAACAGACGAATAGTTCCGAGTAGCACCTAAGTTGCATATTGAAGAGGAAGTATTTATATGTGTTCAGTTATATTATTATTGTTGAGGGTGACCACTAGTGAAAGTATGATCCCTAGGCCTTGTTTCCAAGCACTGAAACACCGTACCACTTGTAATCATCCATATCACTTGCATTTTACTATCTCTTCGCCGAACTAGTGCACCTATACATCTGACAAGTGTATTGGGTGTGTTGGGGACACAAGAGACTTCTTGTATCTTGATTGCAGGATTGCTCGAGAGGGATATCTTTGACCTCTACCTCACTAAGTTCGATAAACCTTGGGTTACTCACTTAAGGGAAATTTGCTGTTGTTCTACAAACCTCTGCATTTGGAGGCCGGACACTGTCTACAGGAATAGAAGTTATAGTAGACATCAAGCTTCCCCAACATCTACTTCGACAAACACAAGATATACCGCAACGGTATTTGTAAGTAATCTAGATATATCATTATGGGGTGCAGCATATCTTTATAGAATAGATCTTGCCGTTTATGTAAGACGGAAAATTTTAAATTCCTGCACGTAACCCTACACACATAGAGCGTGGAGGGACAGCTGGAAGACGTGACGGCGGTCTCGGATTACAGATGTCGGGGCAGCCTCAGAAGGTGTTGATGGAGGGCTGCGCAGGGCGCGGCGGTGGGTGGATGTTGGGACAGCGGTCTCGGATTGCGGTGATCTTCGAAGTGCTAGAGCTACGGAGGGCGGGGGTTTCCAGTGGCGCGCTTTATCCTCCTTCCGTCGGGGTGGCCTATCCTAGCTCTTCATAGTTGGTTGGCTTCTCTCCCCTTCGGCTATGGTGAATACGGCGTTCGAGGGTGCGGTGCTTCACGAGGCGTCTCCTGTGCTCCTTCTGGAGCATGTCGGGTCTTTCCACCTCTACTTGAGCATGCCATGCCGGCTTGCCCGATCGAGGGTGTGGCGTGGCACGATGCGGCGGGGGTTTTTCTTCGGCGATTTCGTTTTTGTTTGGTGATGTGCGTATTGGTGGTGCGTTTCTCTGTGGTTCTCGTCGCTTCGTCGACGCCTTTGTATCTGGTTTTCGCCCAATTTTTCCAAATAAACTGGGAACTCTCTTCTTCTTAATGAAAGTCAATGCTCCTGCAGTTGCTCGAAAAAATTAATCGGGAGAGAATTCACATTCACCGAAGATGAGGTTTCTCTCTCTTCGATAAGGAAGAGGAAAGAAAGACCCATGATTCACATTCACCATATAAGTACAGAACAAGGTTTTGACTAGTGGATTGAACATTTATGGGATGAAGGGCGTTGGTATATGTGGTTACCAAAAGCACCGCCCAATTTTCGAACAGTTTTTGGTTTGAAAAATTTATAGATCCAATGAAGGAAAAATCAGTTTAATATCACAATGGTAGATACGGTTTAAATATAGGGCAGGGAAGTTGTAAAAAAAATTTGGGAGGCTCACATGGGTGCCATCGGGTTGTAGAAGGGGGTTGATGAGACGGCAGCGAAAAAATGGCGTCCCAAGGAATGCATGTTAGGGTAGAGTAGAACACGAAGAACTCTTGGCATGGCCACCAATTCAAGAACTAAGAAATGACGCTCACACAAATTCAACAGGATGAATAAGATGGCCTTCAGTCCACTTCAACAAATGTTCACTCAGTAAACAAGTTTTCATCTCATTGCACTACGGTGAAAACAAGTTCAGATACAATGATTATTTCAGCCGATCCAGCGACCGTGCGGACGGGAGAGAGCCTCCTCGTCAGGGCACCAAAAACAAGCAAAAAGAAAATTGTGCTGACAACATGAACTAGTGAAGATGTGCAGGTGACTACTTTGTCTTACCGGTGACACCTGCGACAACCTGCGGAGGTAACCAAAAACATGGGTTAGACGCAAACCTCAATCAACATTGGCAATGCCAGTACATAAAAACACGGTATGCATGAAACGGGGTGGGCAAGGGTTTATGTGATTTGAGCATGATTGTTCAGAAGCATGACGATGATGAGTTTCAAAAGATAACTTATGCAATCGAGTCTAATCTCACTATTTAAGACCATTCAAGAATTTCATAGAAAATAGCTCAATTCCAATCAGAATAGGAGAAATTTCTCGTTCCAAAGGAGCCCTTAGTATAACTAGGATTGTATGGCCAATAACTAGGAGTAATTAAATATAAAAGGTTAATTTGCAAGGATCTTACTGAATTGTCAATATCTCGGTTGGCCACACCGTGATAAAATTGGAAAACCAGATAAATAACGTGGTTGGAAAATAGAGAGGACTAAATCAAAATACGGAGTAACATTTTTTATGAAGCGCAGCATAGGAAAAGAAACAAAGTTTGGGGGGACCACATACATCCTTTAGTGGGGTCGGAGCGACTTGTTCCTCGGTTGCATAAGAATCCAAGATTGGTCTAACAACTGCTGGAAGAAATAGACCTGAAATTGCAGATGCTAAGGTCAGATGAAGATAATTGGTAGACTGCTGGGACTGGGAATGAGCTTGGACTTGTCAATCAGTAATTACATAAGCTCACACAGACAAATCAGAGTATCATATGTACAAAGCACTAAACTTGCAGACGGTTGGTTCACGACTATAAACGACAACTGGTCAACCACCCAAAATGGGATGTCCGTCCTACAGCTGTACTACGCCAACAATATCTATATAGTTTAACTGAACACTTAAAATGGGGAATAACCTGTTTTTGGTTTCCACCACTTGCGCACTGAATTTTTTGGTTGCAAAGTAGAACAGAAAATAATTGTTACCACTATTTCTGCAGCAAACTAAAATTAAAGCACACTGGTTGCCAAAAAAATGCATCCAGTTGCCAGGATACAAAATGACAAAGTCTGAAGCACACATGAGACACTACCTCTTCCACACCTGGAGTATGCAGTCACGGTTGTTCTGAGATCAGGAACGCTTCAACGAAGGAGAAACTAAGCAAACCTTTGGAACAACAAGCAAGTGGTACACCAAAAACCTCCAACTGCAACTAAGTTCTAGTAAAGCGCTCTACTATGGTCGCTGGGAAAACTTTCGTACAAGAAACTGGCAAACATAACTAGGGAAGTCATGACATGGCTAAAATACAGAGATAACACACTACTTCCAAACTTTCACGAATGAACAACAGTAACAGCAACGAAGACTGATAATGAGAAGTATAAACATACAAATAATTAATCAAATAGGTTGAATTGATATGAGGCAAGTCAATTCATATTAAACTGAAGTAATATGATCTAGAAAATAACTTGGAAGTTAACACATTCAGCAAATGTTGTGTAGCAGACTGGCCCAAATGTGTCTCTTGGACCATTTTACAGGTATGATCTGGTTTTCTTAAGCGAAAAACAACATGCGACCTGAAAGCAGGCGTATTTTCTTAAGAATAAACAACACATGACAGGAAAACAGGGAAACATAGCCAGGGAAGTGATCATATGGCTAAAATACAGAGATACACTGACTACTTCCAAACTTTAACAGTACCAGCAATCAAGACTGATAATCAGAAGTATAACCATACAAATAATTAATCAGATGTGTTGGAAGGATACGAAGCAAGTCGACTCATAGAAAAAATTGACAGTAATGTGTCTCCCAGACCGTTTACCAGGTATGATCTGGTTTTCTTAAGCAAAAAACAATATGTGACAGGAAAACAGGCGTAGTATTTTCGTAAATAGTCTCATTCAGTTTTCAGGGAGATGAATGCAAACAGAGGCTAGCTAAGTCATCGGTCATTCAGTTTTCAGGGAGATGAATGCAAACAGAGGATAGCTAAGTCATCGGTCATCATACTGCTACTTAGTTAATTATATGTGTCATTTCGATTCCATAATTGGCAGTACAATGAATAAAATGTATATCCACAAGAAAAATAAAGCATATGGTGCAATTCTGGAGGAAGGGAGCAACAAAACTCAACACAACTACATTTTGGCATGAGATCCAGAGCAACCCTTATCAGCTCCCAACCGTAAACGCGGCAGAAATGATAATCATATTGAAACAGCAATGCTCATCTCTCCTCGCGTAGGAGAGGAAATTTCTAACTGTGCATACAATTTAATTTGGAGTCAACTCACTGGCGGAAACCCATAGCTGAATCTCTATCTCGATGATGGGGGGCAAATGCAAGTGTATGGCTCATGAATCATGAGTTACGGAACAATCGGAATCATGTGCCACGAGCAGTTAGCGGACACGGCCAGTGGTTTGGTTCGTAAACTGCAACGAAGTACACATCGGAAAGATAGCGAGGACCCTAGATCCGGTAAGCTGTAGCAAGCGAAAATCCACATCGAAGCATCCTTAGCCCCCGGCCATCCGCCCCCGGGGACCAGCTCCCAGTCCTCGGTGAGCCCGTGAATCTAGCTAAGCGGAGGTACACAGGGGAAAGAGAGCCTGGGCGTACTCGAGGTGAAGCGCGGCGGGCGCGTATAGGGTAGGTCGGCAGACGGGTTTGGTACGGGCGAGAGGGAGGGAGAGAGGGAGAGGGAGAGGGTACCGAATCCGGCGATGAGGCAGGAGGCGGCGACGACGGGCTCCTTGACGACGAAGACCTTGAGCTTGTCCATGATCCCCATGGCTGCTGCTGCTCCGCGATTCCCCTTCCTTCCTTCGTCGCCGTCGTCGTTGCCGGACAGTGGTGGACTAGCAGTAAAAAGGCTAACTGCACGAGCAGGCCCGTTCTAACGGAGGCCCAAAGCCCAACTTGTGCGAATAGTCGGCTACTGTTTACGCTTTCCCCACGAGGAAGCGGACTCAGGATATTCGCGGGGCGCCGGCGAATATCCTCCGGCCAGTCGGAATATTTTTGGCGGGGAGAGCGAATCTACCCTCGCTGGTGCCCCATTTCCGGCTTCTCTTGCGGCGCACGGCCACCCATCCGTCTTCTTTCTTCTTCTTTCGTGCGCCTCCCACACACTCTCTCGCATTTCATTTTCCATGCGGCCGGACGGCCATCTATCTCCTCGCCGTCGGCTCCCGGCCGGCCAGCCGCCGGTACGTAGCATAGCGCACGCGCCATGATCGCCGCTTCAGTTACCAGGTCAGCCTATTTGCATATCTCTTGCTGCTTCACTTCTTGTTTATTCCCCTACCCTACGTGTATGAGATGGTGTTTGCGTTCGGCACAAGCACGTACTCAGCTCCCGGATGGAAGATTGTGTTCTTGGTAGAAACGGCTTGTTGAGAGTGTGAGTGAAGCAGCGGCATGTACGAGTGGCAGAGTGATGTACGTACGTACGTGCAGGCCGCTCGCTGGCTTCGATTCGTCCGCTGAATCCTTCCAATAACATAATCATGTTCAACCACTCCCGGCCTTGTCCAAGTCACTGGCACTGAGCAAGTTCATAAACCAATCTGACCCAGTTCTTCGAAGTTTCTCCTCCGCCGGTAAGCGCCAGTATGCTCGCAAACTGCAACCAAGATCCCTAGGTAGTCAGTTGTCCTGCATATGTCCACATTACTCGCCAAATGATACTTTTTTCGACAGCTACAAACCATGAACAATTCCCTGACACGAAGGAGAGCCGAGTCCCCCGCGGAGAAAACCATATCATGAGGTTGTCCTTTTGGGTAATATTTGCACACGAACTGCCAGGCTGCAGGAATTAATCTCCAAGCCTGCCTTGCAAGCAGGGCTTTGATTGAAAGCATGAAGGTCCCTAAAGCCCATTCCACCGAAGCCCTTCACGGCAGTCATTTCGTCCCAGCCTATCGGTGCACCTTTTTGTCATTCTCCTCGTCTCCCCACCAGAAACTGCGATTCATTTGCTTGAGATCTTTAAAAAGACTAGCACAGAATTTAAAAGTTTCTATGGCATGGTTTGGAAGGGCCTGACCTGAAGTGCTGGCTAATAAGTACCTTTCTATGTGACATCTGAATCCAAGCACCTTGGGCGAGGTAGCATTCTGTGGTACAAGCTGCAGTGGCGGAGGACCCACCGGAGGCGAAGTTTACAGGCTCTGCAGTTGAAAGAGTAGAGATGCAACATCGGCGCCATGCGCTGCTGCAACTCGGTTTAAAATTCTGTTCTCTGAATTCCGCACTTAGTATATTGTGACAGACTGACAGTGGATTAGTTTTTACATTGTTTCTGTCCAATTGTTCCGAGGTACTCCATATTTCTTTTCTTGCCTATCCAATTCTGATTCGGTCGCTTAAATCAGTGTGTATACATATGTAACTGTTACACATTTGCAACTAACCATTGTACACCAAACTAACCATTGTACAGGAAACGAGAAGTTTAGCTGATGCAACAAAGAAGTGTAGCCAACGCAACAGCGAGTCGATTTATTTCAAGGGATTATCACAGTATGGTACAGAAGAATTTCGGTAACAGTCACCAGCACAACCAGTGGCCGTGATATACATGGTTACAGCTTACATAACACTCATACAAGGTACATCCATTTGCTCTCTCTGAGCTACTGATACAGGTAGTATATCTCAGTTACGCCCTGCGACACTTGTGTCCAGGTGCATCCACACTGTAAGTAGCTCCTCCTCAGTCGGCCGTCCTCTCCTGAGGGCAGAGGCCTTCTCGAGGGAAAAATAATTTCAGCTTCCTGGAGATGCTACTCTAAAATCATCTCCACGGAGTATGGAGGAGACATGAAATATGATCTCCTCGACAGGTTCATCCGGGAATAAATTACATGTCTTTGTTTCTGCAAAATCAAAGCACAGGCTGGGGTGAGCACTTAGTACCAAAATAAGAGTTGTCGCGATCCAGGTAGATGTATTTTGCGGGACTTTTACCTTTATGACTCGATTGCTGCAACCCTCACAGGCTTCATTACTCTCACAATGTTCCTCATGTGCTCAAAACCCATCACTATCAGCCCTATCAGATAAAGAAAGCTCAGTTGGAACTTTGCAAGAAAGTTATACACTGCTACAGCAGCGTTTCCACCTTCATCTGTTCGTTTCGTGAGGGTTACAGGTCTCGCAGAAATTAGTGCGCCAGTTTCTGGTAAAGATCAACGTAAGCAGTGTGCCTTCGAACATAGCCTTCGAATGAATTTTGCGACGTTCAGCCGGTTACGCATACCTGATGTGATCTCTGGCTGGGACGACCACTCATGAGGTTTCATCGCATACTTGGTGGCCTTTATCAGATCCATCATTGCGTTGTTCACCTGCAGTAGATCGATATATTATATCAGTTTCTTATCTCATTTCGAAAAAAATCAGTTTCTTATCTTTGCCGTAACGCTGAAGGATGGTAAGCTAACAAGGATATATCAGATCAATATTCATTTTCTCCTTTGTGTTAATTATTTTCACTGGAACACCAATGCGGCGATCTTAGAGGTGAAATAAGCCTGAGAGGTGAAGTAGACTGGTCAGTTTACTCTGCCCTTATGAACAGTTCATCTCCACAAGTTCAACTCAAAGACTTTTACTAGAATTAAGAGGGTTTGTAGTACAATTATGTCCAAACATCATACATAATGTAACCATATGTAGCTGGCAACTTCACATAGTTAATTCAGATCCATATATTAGTTGCTTGAGCAGCAGCAGGACTGTACAGTTGTTTCTTGGTTGTCAGATTGGGCATTTCTTACTTACATGAATTGTAAAACGTAAAAGTCAACATACAGGATTCATAACCTAAAAACTTGATCAAATCCATTGATTTGGGCATTAGTGCCAGCTCACTAGTTTGCCTGGCTTGCAATAGTTTTAAATATTTCAAAATTCGATCAATGTGTGCACTAATTTACAAAAGTGCATGCCTACCTCATCTGGTCTTTCATGGCTTACTAGATGTGCACCCTGAAGGTCTACCATCCTAGCAGCAGGAAGAAGCCTATCTGCCAGCCGTTTCGCATGGCATATTTGCGCAATAATATCAGACCTGCATTTTTTTGGTAGAGCAAGGCATGAAAAGGGATGCACATTATGCCCGGAAACCATGAGAAAGGAACACATTATTCTGGATATCAACAACTGACCTTCCGTGAATAACAGAAACTAGAAAACCAGCACCACGTATGGTATCTAGTTCTTTAGTTGTCATTTTGTGAGTCCAACATGCATTAACTTGACCTTCAAAGCCGCAACTAGATTGCATCCCTGAAGATGATATGTTCCTCACATATTGCTGGAAGTACAATGCACAAAACAAATGAGATTCCCGTGACAGAAAGAGCCAAATGTATGAAGACAATATTCCAGATGTTTACAAACAAAGTTTCATGGCATAGGAATATCACTCACTTTGTAGAGGATTGCTCTCCTTGTGCAGGACTCAAGTTTCTCATCCAGGTATTCCTGCATTTAACTAACACATGTGAGAACGTTGAAGAACGGAGGACGAATGAAAGGAAATAACTGCAGCTTTTATACTACTATTATTCAGGCATTGGCAGCAGGTGCAACCACAGTTCCTCACCTTGGTATAGTGGGTTTCCAAGTCTACATGAGCTCTTTCCTCTGGAGTTTTTGCCCTTAAGAAACGGAATGCAAGAGAGAGCATCTGCCCGTCTACCTGAAAAATGGACAAAGTTCACTGATGAGAACTACAGATCCATTTTCCAAAAAATTGAAGAAATGAGGTTTCAGCATCCCAATATATACCTTGGTAAACACTCCAGCCCACCCCCAGTGACATTAAGCAATCCCAGGGAGCACAGCCTGTGAGGCGCGATAGCCGCCAGTTTGCAAGAAATCATCGCACCTGTTTGCAGAGAGCAACGACGTCAATGTTTGTCTATGGAACCGCATGCTATCTCCTTCAAGGTTCAGAATTTGATCTTATGTAGCATCAAAGCAACTCACCCATGGAGTGGCCAAAGACATGGGCTTTCTTCCACCCCAGATGGTCCATCACGGCCAGCGCGTCCCTCGCCATGATCGCCGTCCTGCCAGAGAAAAGCGTTCACACGGTCAGTGCCCAGAACCACCAACCGTTTGACATTTTCAACGCGTCGGCAGCGTTTCATTGAAGACTGTTCCCCTCTTTCTTTCTTCTCCGGCGTCAAACAATAGTTTCTCATGAAAGCTATGGAACCGAGGAAAACGTGCATTAAATCCGACCGAAAGCTACAATCTTCCTTCCAGATCTCCGTCGACAGCCTCACGGTTGAGCTGTACAACGATGGCGTTTACCTAACTCGCCCCCTTCCGATCACCAACACCGAACGGAATTCGGATCTACAGGGCGACGGGGGAGATTTGATTGGATTCGATTTGAGGAGGGGGTCGGAGAACTCACGAGTAGTGGGACTTGTGCGGGAGGATGGAGCTCCGGCCGACGCCGCGGTTATCGAAGCTGCAGACCTCGATGCCCCCGCCCTCGCCGTCGTCGTCCGCCGCGCCGGTGCCGGCATTCTCGTCCGTCCGCTCTGCGGCCTCATCCTCGTCGGTGGGCTCGACGGACCCGGTCAGCCCCTTAATCTGCAGGCCCCACGAGTCGTGCGTCCCCGCCAATCCTGCCGAACCCAGCAACCATTTCTCAGCGAAAAATTCCAATCAGCAAAGGAGAGAAGAAAGATTCGGGTGGGGCGATCGTACCGACGACGAGGAGCACCTTGGTGGCGCCGCGGCCGTATCGCCGGTAGAAGAGGCGGACGCCCTCCCACTTGTCGCCGCTCTGGTACCGGTCCACCTCGCAGTAAGGCATTGCCGCGTCTCTCGCCTCGCCTGCTAGAACCACGATCGGCTTTATATCTCACCGGATTTGGCTCCTCGTCGTTACCGATTCTGAGCTGGATTCCAAGCTAGCTTCCGAATTGGGCCGACGCGAATTGAGCACGCACGGGGAAAGAAAAAATCGGGCTTTCGAGCGGAGCTTCGGAGGAGGGGCGGGTAATATATAGGCATATAGCCGCCCGCCGGGACTCGGAGTCGGAGTCGTACGGGCGGGAGGGAAGGTGAGGAGGAGGAGGATTGCACACGTGGATGGATGGATACGGCGCCGGAGACACGTCCGCCTCCGGTCGCCGTCTGCTGAGTCAAAGCGGATACGCTCGCGCGCGGATGGATCGTAAATCAATGGGGCTGAGGTCCACAATTTTTTGGCGCGTTTTTTTTGTGATCGTGCTGCACAACTGCTGTGTGGTGTGGTATTTGTTGTCCATATTTTTTGGCAGCCTTTTGGGTTAGATAGAGAGGAGTGCAGGAATTGTTCTTGTGAGGTAGGAGTAGAGGATAGAGTAGAGTGGTGATGATTAGATTGAAGGGCGGTGCATCTTGTCAGGTTATGTTGTGTGGTCTCAAAGAAAAGTATGATGATAAAATGTATTGAGTGGTCGTTTGCTACGTGGTCTTAGGGAGTGAATGTTTGCCCGACCTTGGTTTGGTAAGAGAGGAGGAGGGTAAAAAAGAATGAAGGATCAGAGAGGTATGAGGAAGATGGAGGCTAATCGTACGATAGAGACAACACCCGGTGGCCTCAATGTTTGAAAGATGGTGTTACGTTGGTGCTCGTCATGGGTTGGGGTTGCCTTATCTGGGTGTGTACGCCGCGCCTTCATGAGATCTCTATGGTTGGTAGTGGTCTTAGAAGCTGACGGAGAAAAGAAGGGCAACGTCGAAGATGAGGTCTCTTCATTAAGGAAGAAGAAAGAAAAGAGGGGTAGAATCGAAGCTGACGTCTCTCCAATAAGGAAGAAGAAAGAAGGACCCATGATTCACATTCACCATATAAGTACAGGATTGTAAATAACAAGGTTTTCGGTACTAGATTGAATATTTATCGGATGGATGACTCCGGTATATGTGGTCACCGAAAAGCACCGCCCAATGTTCGAACAAAATTTTAGTTTGAAAATTTTAGAGATCCAATGAATGCAAAACCAGATTTATATCACAATGCCTACCTTGTCTCAGTGGAAGGAGCAGTCACTTGCCTTTAAGTTACTTTTGTCAATTTGATCAAATATGAGAATTTAGCCTTATTTTTTTTTCGGAAGATGCCGGTAAATACTGACTCCAATAACTAAATGCGTGATATAAAGTGAACGCCTGTCTGGCGGAGTAAATCCGAATTGGGCAAGGTTGTAGCAAGCCATTTGGCCCGTGAAACCATACTTGAAAAAAAGATTATTAATTACGTTCAAGATATATTATTTAAAGAATGAAAGACCCAATTTGTAACAACGTGCACCACCTATGCAGGAAAAAGAACTTAAGGGATAGCTGCAAATTTATTTAGATTGATACAAGTCATGCAAGTTTTATAAACAATATATGTTAACTAGATTTACATAGTTAATTATGTGGATATATTTTTATTTCAGAAAATCTGCAAGGAGCACATATGTACAACAGATCATGCCAAGTATAGAGCATGTAGAAGGTTCTAACTTATATTGAATCCATAATAACTCGCAAGACCTATCTGGTAACGAAAAACCAATAAAGAATGTTACTAATAATTAAATGTATGCTCGTAGAAATTATTGATGTATATATGCTTAACTATACATATACTAAAACATATGTTAAGATATGTTTTGGACCATATATGATTGAGAGATCTCCACCATAAATATATATAATGATATATAGTTTACAAAATTGTAAACAAAACTTATGCAGGAAATAATGTTACAGACCTAACTTTTCAATATAGCACATTGAAATGTATTTTTCAACAATATACATTACAACCGTATAACAAACAACACTTAACTAATATTTAGAAACTTTATCTAGTGGTTAACCATGTCAAATAAGTAATAAAAAATTATACATGATAATAACCTATAATGTTACAGTGAGTTTGAAGTATACAAGTTTAGTGTAAAATAAATATAAATAATTCAATTCGCCTCGGGTCCTAATTATTGTTGGACCGGCTAGTGTCAAAAGTATAAAGGTTTAGATCAATGTGCCCAAGAGGCGTTCGTGGTTTATGATCCATTCTTCTGCTTTTCTCCCCTTTGTAGATTGTTG
Source organism: Poa pratensis (assembly GCA_947311845.1). Classification (NCBI taxonomy): domain Eukaryota; kingdom Viridiplantae; phylum Streptophyta; class Magnoliopsida; order Poales; family Poaceae; genus Poa; species Poa pratensis. The sequence continues at coordinate 82,369,175 of CAMZMU010000036.1, forward strand.
ATGTATATGCATATACTTTTATTCGCTAGTCGACCAAATTTCAAACCAAAAAATCAATTTTATTCAGCAGGAATAGGAGGATCTAAGATGCTCTGGTACAAAGTACTCACATACACTGGAAGGAGCCGACAAAGGAGTGGGGTACTGCAATGGTAGGTACTCACACCAGTTTGCACATCTTGAAAAGAGAACTGGATGGGATGCAACGGACCATCGTTCGTCATCGCATGCATCAGTCACTGGTGGCGATCTCCTCCACCGCTACCTCTCCCTGAACACACATCAGGGCCTAGGGTTTCAAAACCAAGGAACGGGCCGGAAAGGAAGAAGGAGAACTTTGGAGGGTAGGGGGTGACAGAACTGACCGGACCGGTGTGTCGGAGAAGGCCTACGTAGTCGTCGCAACAGTCACCAGCGTCGGAATCCTCCACCGCTGCCTCCCTGTGCACGTATGAGTACCTAGGGTTTCAAAATGAGGAAACATGACGGAGAGAAAGAAGCGGGAACTGTTGGGAGGTAAGGGGGTGAGGGAACTGGCCGAAACCGGCGCGTCGTTGAAGGCCTGCCTTCCTCGCTGAAGTCGCCGACGTAGCGCCCTGCCGTGGTCGCTTCTCGACTACCTCTCATCGGCCGACCTACGTGCGGTTTTGAAATGAGACCTGATTCGACGGGGGAAAAGCAATAGAGAAGGTAACGCCCAGCGCACGACGTGGCTCGGTGTGGGCCGCGCGGTGAGACACAGTCCAACAAAGTTTTATATCTAACGATAAAAATGATTTGATTGATTTGGTTTAACGTGGTTTCTATTAGACATCCTAATATGAAAATAGATAAAATTCACTCCGATCATGGCGTGGGAAAAGCGTAAGGAACGGGCCACACGTAAGACGACGAAGCGTGGCCGTCCACTCACCGTCTCACCGTCCCTATCTTTCTGTCCTCCGCTGCGGCATCGGCATCCCATGGGTCCCGGGCGGTGCCGCCGCGCCGGCCGGCCCGTGCATCCGTTCGGTGGTGGGCTTGCTGCTTCGCTAGCGACCACCCGTCCTGCCGCCGGTCGTACCTACATCGATCCCTATCTCGTGTTGTTTAAACGCAGGCGTCGCCGCCGTATCGTATCACCGCCGGCGCACAGTCGGGGTTCACCTCGCCCCAGGGCATCGTGACCTGGGCAAGAAAAGGATCCACCGGAGTTTGCACCAGCGCAATAAAAAACAGACGGGGAACAGAAGGTCCGCGAGTGACAGCAACCCTCGTTTCCATTATTCAATTTTCTAGAAAAAGTCTGGCTAGTATGTGTTTGATTAATCGATCCATCCATTTGTAGCTAGGCGACAGTAACCCCTCGTTTCATTTATTCAGTTTTATAGGAGTAGTAGAACAAATCGTCTACGTTTCATTAATCGATCGATTTTGTAGGCCCGCTACCACGAGTACTTTTTCATGTACAACCGGCTGCGGGATGCAGCAATATCTTCTTAATTAAAAGTGATTGCTTGTCTGCAACAGAATATTCAAGACCGGTTGCTTTTCGATAAGACGATATGATCCTGTACCCCGGCCACGGAAAAGGGGAAACTTGTGATCCACCCACCTGTTGCTGCGTCACGAGGTGTCAAACGCAACTGCGCAGATTGATCATACGCAACGGGAGAAAACAAGTACTCTAGATTTTCGCAAAAAAAAAAAAAAAAACAAGTACTCTAGATACTTATGAGATATCCAATCCAGAAGCGTCTGATCGAGGGAAATGGTCACCACACAAGCACGCTCCATACACCAATTAATTCTTCCCCAATACATACTCCCAATATTCATTAAGCTTCCAGAGAACCCGGCAGGAACGTGGACGGTGGAAAGCCTCTTGTTCAGGAGCAGCTTGTCGGCTATTCACTGATTAATTTGGCCGATCCAATTAACCAGATTAACAATGGCTAATGATTACTACTTAATTAGCACATGTCGCCGTTAATTCTAATCAAGGATTCAAGGTAGGCATATCGCTCATACTCGAAGTTTTTTTTTTTTTTTTTTTTTTTTGCGAATCTCCATATACTCGAAGCTAGGCAAGCCATCTTGCTTGACCACGACCCACGGGCCGTGGTACCTATCTTTGCTGAAGAAAACTCCCAACTCGTGGGCATTGTTTCCCCCCAAAATGGAAGCTACGACAGCGGACCGTTTTTTTTTTTTTTGATTGAAAGGGCTTCGCCCCCGATTTCATTTTATTAAAACGAAACCCATAATACAAGCTGTCGTTTTTTGCGCCACCTTCACCTCACCACCTCCAACCTCTACTTTTACCAGAATTTCTACGGAAAAACACTACCAAACCAAAGCTCTTACACAACCAAACACAAGCCTCAAACCACCAGACTCCAAACTAAACCAACTAAAACAACGTCTAGCAACGCACTACAGAACACATACAACCGTAACATCATTCTTGTCCACCAACAGCCTCTTACGCCTGGTACCATCTTCTCTTCTCCTCTTTTCTTAGCTCACCCAGCGATCCTTTGAGTCAACGGCGCCCAAGAGCTGCGCCGCGCTGCGAAACGCCAGGCGAACGAGTAAAACTAATTAATCAAGAACGGAACCGGGGCTTTCATGTGACCGGGCAACGCTTCTGGAAAACCCGGGAAAATGAGCAAAAGGTAGGAACGACAAGAAATAATTCGACGCCGTACAGGGAATCACACGCGCGTCTGCGACATTTTCTTCTCACTCGAATTCAGACATATCAGGGCAGGCCGTTGCCGCCGTTGTACAAGCCGTTGTAATAGCCGTGCAAAATTTGGAATGTGAGCCATCGCAGCAAGAGATGAGCCAGTCACGTTTAGCACGCTGCCACCTCAGAGAACGATCTCTGCATGCTGGCCAGCTGGTTCGTTACGAGATTTTAGTATTCAGAAGTTCAGATAATCGCCGGAGTTGGTTGCTTCTGAGATCGTTCCTTCCTGAATTGGATTATCGTAGTGTTTATTTGAACTAACTCTGAGATGATACATCATGACGCGGCTAAAATAGTAGAAAATGGTACATTTACCAGACCGACGAGCTAACTGTTTTTCAGATTACAAAATGATGACCTCATGAAGAAGCAGACACCTGAATTACGAGCCCAAGAAACCTGACTTTTGTCTAGGGGTGTGCCAGGCAGACCGAGGTGATTATCTCGCTAGTGACCGTTCCCGGGCTTCCTGTGCGGGTCGTGCTTAGAGTTGGCTGCTCCGTAGTCGTAGTCAAGAACCTCTGTCAGGATCGTCCTCCTGCTGTGACTCTGCATTAGGAATGGTAAAGAAAAGTGTGACTCCGAATTAAACAAACAGTTCAGTGGACAGTCGAATGCACTTTTAGGAGTTTGATCAGGGACTGTCTGAAGCCACAAACAACTAGTACTATAATGTACTACTAGTGCCATGTCAAGTCAATCACCTACCTAGTGCTATCATTTCGTTATCACTAAAGCGTGAAAATAGTGCAACAGGGTGGAGAATGCATCACTGCCTCCGTCATTACTTTCCTTTCTCCATCACCACACAACTCGTCGTCGATGTGCACTTAAGTCACACTTCCACAGAACGTGATTATTTGGTCACACAACTCGACAAGTGCGTGCACGCAGGTCACTGACCCCACTTGTCAGTCCGTTTTGGACGGTAAATTTTTATAAAACCCCCTGAAGTAATATTAATTTTACAAAATGGTCCTCCTAATTTTACAAAATGGTCCTCCAGAGGAACCATTTTATAAAATTAATATTACTCCAGGGGGTTTTCTGAAAATTTACCGTCCAAACGGACTGACAAGGGGGTCAGTGACCTGCGTGCACACGCACTTGTCGAGTTGTGTGACCAAATAATCACGTTCTGGAGAAGTGTGACTTAAGTGCACATTGACGTCGAGTTGTGTGACCGCGGGTGCCATTAACTCTTTCGTAAATGAACGCATGTATAACCTAGCACAGTCAACCAATTCTTTTCTGATTAACATATGCATACCTTTGTCACTTTTGAAGCATCCCCATCATGGATTTCAAACGTTGAAGTTTCTCCTGCGTTGAGACCAGATGAATTAGTCAATCTGCACAGGGTAAACTGATAAAAAACAAGCCGGAGGCAGCAAAAGGGAGAAATGGCTTCAATTGTCCCTGAAGACGCAGCGACCAACAGAGCCATCACAAAGATGGCAGTGAAGATGGGCTTGAGTTCCGGCATCGTGATTTCTGTTCTGCTGTGCTACGAGCCTGCTTCCTAGTTACTGGTGATGAGCGATGTCGTATGCATTGCCCTTCTTATATACGGATGCTCAATTGCTCATCATAATGTGCAGATAGCTGTTGATGCCAAGTCTCAAGTGGCGGCAACTTTTCCTAGATGAACGTATGTATAACCTAGGCCCTAGCGCAGTCAACCAATTCTTTTCTGATTAACATATGCATACCTTTGCCACTTTTGAAGCATCCCCATCATGGATTTCAAACGTTGAAATTTCTCCTGCGTTGAGACCAGATGATATCCAATCCAGAAGCGTCTGATCGAGGGAAATGGTCACCCCACAATATTCAGACTTTCCTCCTCCATGCACCAATTAATTCTTCCCCGAGAAATACTCCTCAATAATTCCATAGAGCCCGGTAGGAAACGTGGACGGTGGAAAAGCCTCTTGTTCCGTAGCTACTTGTCGGCTCTAAACGTCTCGCTAATCAGCCGATCGATCCAATTAACCAGATTAACCATGGAGTACTTAATTTACACTTGTCGGCGTTAGTTCTAATGTTTTGCTCTAATAATCAAGGTAGGCGTATCGCCCATACACTCGAAGCTAGGCAAGCCATCTCGTTTGACCGTGACCGTTGGTGCCTAACTTGGCTGAAGAAAAGTCCCAATTCTTGGCATTCTTTCCCCCAAAATGGAAGCTTCGGCAACAGACTGTTAAAAATTAAGCTGGAGCTTTGATGTGACAGGGCAACGCTAGCTTCTGGAAAACCCAGGAAAATGAGCAAACGGTAGGACGACAAGGTGAGGCAAGAATTCGATACAGTGCAGAGAATCACACTGTCTTTGGCAAGCGTTTTAATTTTCTGCCGCTCGAATTCAGATATATCAAGCAGGCGGTTGCCGCCGGTGTACAAGCCGTTATAACAGCCGATCAAAATTTGGAACGTGCGTCGTAATAACAGCAAGAGATGAGCCAGACACGTTTAGCACGCCGCCACCTCAGAGAACGATCTCTGCGTGCCGGCCACCTGGTTGGTTCTGAGATTTTAGTATTCAGAAGTTCAGATAATCGCCAGAGTTGGTTGCTTCTGAGATCGTTCCTTCCCAAACAAACTGGATCATTGTATTGTTTATTTGAACTCTGAGGTACATCATGACACGGCTAAAAGTAGTAGAAATGGTAGATTTACCAGATCAACGAGCTAACACTGTCTTTCAGATTACTAAATGACCTGAAGAAGCAGACGCCTGAACATGCAGGTGAGCACCACCAACCCATGAAACTTGATTTTGTGTAGCTACTAGCTAGTGACCATTCCCGGGCTTCCTGTGTGGGTCGTGCTTAGAGTTGGCCGCTCCGTAGTCGTAGTCCAGAACCTCTGTCAGAACATTTCTCCTGCTGTGACTCTGTAGGAGAGGGTAAAGAGAAGCGTGAGCCTGAATTAAACAGACAGATACAGTCGAATGCACTTTTGGCGGTCTAATCAGGGATTATCTTAAAACTAGAACAACTGCAATCTTCTTCTTAATCAACGACCCAAGCAAAGCTTTTGCCTGCATTTATATTAAAAAAAAAACTGCAATGTACTACTACCATGTCAAGTCAGTCACCTACCTAGTGCTACCATTTCGTTATAAGTAATGTGTGAAAATAATGCAACTGGGTGGAGAAAGCATCACTGCCTCTGTCACTAATTCCTTTCTCCATCAGAAGAAAATACTTTCCGTAGATGAACATATATATATATATATTTCCAACCTAACACGGTCAACCAATTGTTTCCGGGTTAACATATACTCCATACCCTTTTCAGTTTTGGAGTATCCCTATCATGGTTTTCAACCGTTGAAGTTTCTCCTGCATTAGACCAGATAAATCAATCAAGACTTCATCTACACAGGGTAAACTGATAAAAAACAAACCGGAGATGGACAGCAAATGGGAAGAAATGGCGTTGTACCTGAAGACGCAGTGACCAATAGGGCCATCACAAAGATGGCAGTGAAGACGGGCTTAAGTTCAGGCATCGTGATTTCTGTACTAGGAGTGATCAGTGATCGTATCTCCTGCGTGATTCGAGCCTTGCTAGGTTCTAGTTAGTGACTGGTGATGAGCGGTGACCTATGAGCGATGTCGTATGCAGTGCCCTTCTTATATACGGATGCTGATCCTAATGTGCAGCTGTTAAAGGTCAACCCTCAACTCAAGTGGCGGCAACTTTTCTGAAAGATATGGTGTAGGTGTCCATGCGACAGTGGTGAACCTGATCGAAACAATGTCAACCACTACTGTTGGAGCTTGATCTGGCTGCACAGACCAAGCTTTCAGCTTCACAAGTACAAGTCCATGCACATGGTACCAAAGCAAGCACTGATGATCAAGTTGCACAGCTCGCTATCCATATCGACTAGAGTTGTTGCAATGGAGCATCAGTGTGAACTAGTGCAGTTGCACGATCGAGTGGAGTGTGGCCACGTATGTGATATCACGTCCAGGCGTTTCGATAGTAGCCCGGCCTACCCTAGGGTTGTACCGGGATATGGATATGGTGCATGGTCCTGCTACAGTACTAAGAGACGACTAGTGCCACCATGACCCAAGTTGCATGTGCGATCAGGCCATCATTGGCCGCTCACACTCCGGTGGTAGTAGTAGCAAAGCAACTTTGCCACACACACTGTCACTGGCCGTTTGGGGTGCCTTCTCCAGTTCTAATCGGACAGATTTTTCAGCTGCTTTGAATTGTGAGTAATGTTCCTTCTCCTTTGCCTACCACTTGGATTGACAAAGCCAATTCTCTTCATGTGTTGTTTGGACATCCTGTGACAATAAAGGAGCAGGTAATCAAGTGTGTGAGACAATGCCTATCCAAATGCTGTCTTGCAAGATAGAATGGCATCCTCTCGTGCGTTGCATGGTCTACAATTTGCATCCCCAAGAGGCAAGCAGGTTTGGGAGTTCTGAACATTAGTATCCAGAAAGAAGAATAAAGATCTTCTTCTCAATAATCTTCATAAGTTTTTTCATAAAGTTGACACAAAATGGGTGAGTCCATTTTGGAACACAAACTATTCTGATGGAGTAAATGGCACCCGCGGGCACTGAACTCGTCACTCGGGTGCACTTAAGTCACTCAACTCCAGATTCTTGTGAACCCGTCACTGAACTCGACAATCATGTGCACGCGTGGTCACTCGGCCGTTTGTTGACCGGTTTTTGACCAGAATCTTGCAAATAAACCCTCGTCTTTCTTTCTTTCTTTCAGATCGGTCCATCGCGAGGAAAAGGAGGCCCGCACGAAAATAACCAAATGGACCGATCTGAAAGAAAGAAAGAAAGAAAGAAAGACGAGGGTTTATTTGCAAGATTCTGGTCAAAAACGGTCAACAAACGGCCGAGTGACCACGCGTGCACATGATTGTCGAGTTCAGTGACGGGTTCACAAGAATCTGGAGTTGAGTGACTTAAGTGCACCCGAGTGACGAGTTCAGTGCCTGCGGGTGCCATTTACTCATTCTGATGCAAGGTTTTTGGAGTGAAGGTCAATTGTTTGGTTCTTTTTTCTTCGTTGTTTTTTCCTGGTAATTTTCAGAGGCGGGTATGATAGACGAGCGTGTATAATTACTAGTCATGAGTAATGTAGTCATCAGAAAGCCTAACTACATGTTTGACACCGTTGACACGAGTTCGTCAGCATAGACTACTGACCAGCCTAGCTGCGCGATGGTACAAGTTTTTTGTATTTTACAGTTGCGGGACTTGGTAAAATGTTCATCCAACTCACACCGCATGTGGCTTTTTCTTGCTTTCCTGTTCATAACATAATCTTCCGATCATAATACCATGTTACAACAGTATCTGCCTATACATCAAAGCAAGACATTTTTTCCTATCAAAAGGCAGTAATCTTTCCTCATGTCCATCGGAAGCGCTAAGAGAGATCTGAACTTGGACCGGCTCTCGTTGCACGCAAGGACGCCATACGCTTTCAGCAGGTCATCACGTTCCAAGTCGGGTATCTCCCGCAGCTTCACCAACATCTCTTCGGGGGAAGCCACCCTTGGCAAGGACAATTTCAGTGGCCTGGCTGGTGCTTCGAGATATGTGTCTTCTTTTTGTATTGTCCGGGTTCGGTTGCGGGAGAAGTACTGTGAGACTGCGGAGGCAACAAAGCAGGCGAATAAGTAGGATTCGCCGTCGTACTCGCATATGGAACGCAACTCCATGCGCCTAGTGTCCAACTCGATCAACCGTATCGCATGGTCACCGTCGACGTCGTCCATGTCATACTTGTCCTTATGAACCCTGAAGTAGAGAACGTCTGGTTCGTCGAGGCTCACGGTGGGGTACTCGGGCCTCATGCGCGGGACGACGCCATGGTAGCAGAGGAGCGACCATAGCTCGTCGCAGTCGATGACACCGACCTTGTCCCACATCATCATGTCATCCATCCTGAGCGCCCACGTTGTGATGGTGAAAGCATAGTGTGAGACGACGCAGGCGGTGGTGCCAGGGCAGCCGCAACAGCAGCGGGGAAAGACATCCACAAACCTCACGACTCCGTGGGTCGCGCATACGCTCCGGTAAGACGACCAAAGGCGTTTGTCGTGGTTAATGTACTTCTTCTTGGGGTCAGGTTGCACGGGAAGAGACAGGTAACGCATCTCGGGTGTCTCGTGCCATAGGTCGGAGTAGATGATGCCGCGGAAGTAATCTGCCCAGAGCAAGAACCGATCCCCAACGGGTATGACCCTGTCGGTCACCCAGCAGGAAACATCCTCCCGCTTGCCCTCGTCATGGATGATGGGAAGCCGCTTGAGATCCCACTGCCACCCGATCGGAGCACGCATAGCTCGGCCGCCACCGGCCCTGACTGGTCATATCGGTTGTAAAGAGAATAGGAATCCAGCACCACCACCAGTACCTCGTCCTGTCCGCGGCGCAGGAGCGCGGCCTTAGACACATCCATATTGCGAATCTCTTTTGGCCTCCCCTCCTCTTGCTTGGTCACGTAGCATGGAGGGAGCAGGGAGAGCGACGGCGGCCGAGAGGGTTCTGCGGCGGCGTCACCCGCGCAGTAGAGGAAGTAGTCAAACCACCGGCCCTCTTTTTCCGTTGTCTCAACTTTGACGAGAACGGAGTCCCCATGGGCCGCAATTGCATAAGAGGAGATTTTAGTCCGGTCCAATAGGCTAGGGTTGTCGTGGCGGTGCAGGCGGATGCGCGACACCGCTGGCGGCGCAGCGAGGATGAAGGAGACGCTGATGGGACGGCCTTTGGAGGTGCGAGCGTGCGCCACGGTCCTCGAGTCCGGATCGTCGGAGCCCTCGTAGCAGGCCCGGGCCCATAGTGGTGCGGAATGTGCCGGCCGCACAGGGCCCCAAATTTTTGGGGGCCCATAATTTGATTTTTAAGTTTCTATCTGAGGAGAAAACAACGTGTATCCAAAAATATTAACGATAGGACTAGTGGCGTAGTGGTCTGGCCGATTTCTTTCTTCCAGCAGGATGTTGCTTCGAGTCTTCCTCCCTCCCGCCTGTTTTATTTTTTCCATTTTTTTAAATGGACCTCGCAGGCTGGTGTCGTTGACAATACTCCTTGTAAAAAAAAAGTGTTACACGCCGACAGCGACTCACATAAAATAGCCATATAATTACCTTTTTGAGCTAGTATATTAGGTCTTTAAATTTAATTTTATTCTTTTTTCCTGCGGTAACTATATTTCTCGGAGTGAAACGAAATTAACGGTTGAGCTACTATTAAGGGTTTAGATTAAAAAATTTGGAGGGAAACAGAATTAACGGTTACTGATGGGTTCGAAAAAAATCTAAGACCCTCACCTAAGGGGTCTAAACATTGAGTCGCGAGACATACAAGTACAAAACGGAGCGAGCCCAAGCTAGGATCGATCAGGCTAGCGACATACCAAAGCCGACAAGAAGCGTCGAGCGCAGGACGCTAGACGCCAGTTCGTCTTCTGTTCCTTCGTAACTTTTACCGCGATTGCGATCGGCTAGACGCTAGTTGTCTTCTGTTCCTTCTTGACATTTTTCCGAGCTTGCGATCGGCCGATGTCATAGAACGACTGTTCGCCGAATTGTGAGAAAGAGGGAGTAGGGCCTCAGACTTTGGCACAGGGCCCCGGATTTTGTTCGCCCGGCCCTGCCTCGTAGTGCTCGAGCAAAATCCAGCGTGGATACACGGCGGCCGACGCCGAAGCATCGTCGGAGGTTTGATGATCCATATGTGGCACGCGCGTGGATTGGTCGCGAGACGGGGTAGCCCGGCGTTTGTACTGGATAGATGCGGATGGATCAAGGGAACTGATACAGCCCTAAAATCACGTATTCTGTTCGATACGATCAAGGACTCAAGGTAGAGGGGAAGGATGTGAGGTGAGAGACGGTCCAATCGAGTTGGGCCAGCCCGCTCCCGCGACAGTAGGTAGTCGATATAACCACGGCCCACCGAATTCGTTGCAACTGTCTCTTATTTTCTGTTAACATACTTTGATCTAAACAAAAAACAGTACATACTGTATTTTACCTCGTTCGTTGTGTGCCTTGTCACAGCTACCACTTCCAGAAATTTCTGCAAACGGAGCTTGGCTCTGATGGTTGGGTTCCCTGTGGTGGAACCAGCCCACCCAGGTTCAAGTCCTAGACTTGGCATGGGCGTTTGCATTTACCTGGATTTATCCAGGATTATTCGGCGCTATTCTTTCAGTGGTAGGTGACGTGCCCGTCAACAGCGAGGCGCCCGTGGTGACTTCGTCAACCTCAAGATCTGCCGACACCGTCCTTCAGAGGTGCTCATAGGGGTAGGGTGTGCGTGCGTGCGTTCATAGGGGTGAGTGTACATGCGTATTTGTGAGCGTCTGTGTTGTACTGTGTTCTCAAAAAAAAAAAAAAACTTCCAGAAATTTCTTGATCGGCGTCGATTAAAGTATTCGTGTGGCCCGGGAGGGTTTTCTTTTGCGGTAAGCTAACTAAGCCGTCGCACGTGTAGCCAGCCGCAGCTCTGTCAGCACGCGTGAGCAGACAAACAAACCATCACATGCATATTAGCCCGATCACAGGAGAGAGCAACACGTCGATGGATCACCAGAGCTGGATGGATCTCTTGGAGTTGTTTATTCCAGCTTCTTCACTCCCTCTTGGCTCTCTCGTCTTCGCGTGCAGTGGCATGGGTTCTCGGTCGAATCAGCTCCGTCTACATGGCAGAGCTTCCCGAAGGCGCTGGATGAGCGGCGACGCGTGTCCTCTCTACGTGGCGGCCATGTACGAGCACCGCCTCGCAACGTGTCCCGTGGCCGCCGCCTATAAAATCCTTGTCCCTTCCAAGCTGCTTTCCACAACAAAGTCGATCCATTTCAAGTTATAGTCGAGCAGTAGCAAAAAGTGAGATTTAGCTATTACGAGTGATTTCAGTTTCAGTTCGTGAGAGAGAAGATGGCCTCCAACCAGAACCAGGCGAGCTACACCGCCGGCGAGACCAAGGGCCGCACCGAGGTAACACCATCGTTTCCAAGATGATCTGTTTTCCGGCAGTTGTCGCCGCGTTGTTCTCAGTTCGTCAGTACTGAAGTATTGTGTGTCTCGCAGGAGAAGACCGGGCAGGTAGTAGGCGCGACCAAGGACAAGGCGGGGCAGGCCACGGAGGCCACCAAGCAGACTGCGCAGTCTGCCAAGGACAAGACGGCGCAGACCGCGCAGGCGGCCAAGGACAAGACGGCCGGGACGGCGCAGGCTGCCAAGGACAAGACCGTCGAGAGCAAGGACAACACCGGCAGCGTCCTCGGCGAGAAGACCGAGATGGCCAAGCAGAAGGCCGCGGAGGCCACCGAGGCCGCCAAGCAGAAGGCGTCCGAGACGGCCGAGTACACCAAGGAGACCGCCGTTGCCGGCAAGGAGAAGACCGGCGGCGTCCTCCAGCAGACCGCCGAGACGGTGAAGGGCGCTGTGGTGGGCGCCAAGGACGCGGTGGTGAACACGCTGGGCATGGGCGGGGACAACACCACCGGCAAGGACTCCATCACCGGCACCACCGGGAACATCACCAGGGATCGCTAGATGTGATCGTTCCCGCCTAGTTTAATTTCCTTTTAGTGGGGTTTTACATGTTCCATCTTTTAGCTTCTGTGATTTCTCAACGCCCCACTTATTTAGTTGTAAGTTATGTCTTTGATGTACTCGTGTCCGGATCTGTAACGAGTACCTGTAGATGGACAGCGAGTTCTATCAAAAGTTGGAAATAAAAGTTTTATGTGATTAAACCTGTTGCTTCCATGACTAATACAGTATTGTAATTATATTCATGTACAAAACTACAAATGCATACATAATACTTGTCACGACCCGGCCCGGTAGAATGACAGCCGCGCGCCTATAGACCCGAAATTCTATACACACGCAAGGCTGGTGAAGCAGGCATAAACCAGCACAGTGATCTCAACAGCTCATTTATTCATTTTACAAGATTATTTACATTTACAGGAAATAAAGATTCTCTAGTCGTTCCCATCCGACTGGTCCAGCCTACTCCTCGAATACGACGGCTTCCGCTGCGAACTCTGATAACATAAAAAAAAACAAAGGAAGCAAGGGTGAATATAACAGGAGTTATACTCAGCAAACAATTCATACCCTTTCATATAATTTGTAAAATACACTAGGTTTTCGAAAGACAAGAAAATCGTTGTGTGGTTAAGTTATTAGGCATGTTAAAAAGCATGGTGCCACACATGAAAGTGAGTTTCCCTACCCGGAAATCACAGGGGTGAATATTCACGCTTCTACACTCTTAAGAGGGGTACTCCGGCATCGACAGTCTCGCCCAGAACCACACAGGATTTCAGAACGAGCAGAGCCCTTTTACCCGCTAAGACACCGGACACCCTGACCTACTCATGTCGATCGCTCCTACGGATCCATCACCGACACTTTCCATTCAAGGGCCGCCCCTCGCGGAGAACTCAGACAGTCCCATACCTGTACTGTGACCGGTACAATACGATCACCTTCGTAGCACCAAGTTTTCATTACAAAAACATTCAGTTTATTTGCATGTCGAATATACGTGCTAAGCCCGATTCGTACCGGTGGCTCCTACGGATCCATCACCGTAACGACACCAGCGCATTAGCCTCGTATATCAACACAAAGCTCGTACCGCTCAGGGTATCATGCAATTAACAGCAAAGCATATTCTACAAAACATATGAGAGATGTAGGAAGAGCTTGCCTGAAACAACGATCATCTGACCGATGATAAACTCCAACAGAAAGCCCGCAACCACGTCGATGCTTGAATACTCCATCTACTAGGATCGGCACATGAACTCATGTGCCAGCACCGTAGGCAAACTACCACAGGGATGATGCGCCAGACGCTCCGCTCGCTGACGCGCACCGCATGCCAGAGCTGGCTGGCTCACTCTCGCCGCCGCCGTCACTGGCTCTCTAATCTCACTTCTCTAATTCTCTTCTCAGCTGGCTATTTCTCTCGGCTGGATGGTGCGTGAAGTGAAGAGAGTTCAGAAGCAGCGGCAGCTAGCTTCGCTTCTATTTATAAGGCAACGCTAGATTTAGGCCACCGCTTGCCGCTTAGCTGAGCGGAACAGAAATATCTGCCGCCTGGACGCCCTTCGCTGATAAGTAACTGGCTAGCAGGTGTCAACAGCCGAATGGCTATCTGCCATGCTCAGCTCCACGTTGGAAAGCAAAGGCTGACTCAGCTCCTAGGTGCTGCCAACACACCACGCCATGCCGAAATATCTGCCGACTACCATGGCCACCACGTTGATCCTTGCTAACGCATACTCTCACGTCATCCACTCATGCATGCACGCAAAAGAAGCAACCCTGGATAGTGGATACTATCGGTATGTATATGTATATGTATATATAAATAAAAGTTCGCACGAAACGGACTGTTCAACACTGTAGCTCTACAGTAACTACAGTGCACGCATCCGTCCGCGCCGTCGATTCGCGATCCAACGGCCACCGCAGCCGTCCCCGTGGCCGTTTTACGAAAAACGACCTGCGCTTTCCAGAAACTGCGACCGCAGTCCTCGCTTACTCGAAGAGAAGGATCTATTCGCAATTTTTGCAAACGCCAGGGACTTTCTTACAAAAACGACACACATCCCCCCCTCGCCCTCTCTCTCCCGCGCGTCCGCGACGTCGCAGCCGCCGCCGACGCGCGTCCCCGCCGCCACACGCCATCCCGTCCAGATCTAAGATGACGGATAGCTTCGCCGCCGTCTTCCCTCCATCCTCAGTTCCTCACCGGACGCTGCCTGCCGGGACGCCGCGGCCGCGCCGGAATCGCGCCGGAATCATCCACGCCGCACTCGGCTTCCGTGGCCGCTTCCAGACGCCGCCGCCGACGTTCCGGCGACCTAAAATCGGCGGCGCCGCCACTCATGGGTAGCCCACGTTGAGGCGCATCCAGCGAGCCCATCCGCACGTCCTAGCTCGCCGTGAATCGCCGCCGGCGTCGTCGTCGCCGCCGCGGCAGCTCCGCCTGCTGACGACGTCATCATCACGTCAAAGGTGGGCCTGGGCCGCGAGATGGGCTGCTGGGCTGATAGTTGGGCCGCTGGCTCAGCCTTCCTTTTTTTTCCCTTTCTTTCTGTTTTGTTTTCCTAATTTCCAAAACTTTTTAAACTTTTCAAATACAACTCCAAAATAAATTAGCCCAATTTCAAAACAAAAAAGATGTAAAAATCAAAATACACATTTCAGATACTTTGGGACCTTTCCAAAATTATTTCAATTCTTAATAATTTTAAACAATTAATAATAGTCCATTTGATAAAATTTGAAATTCATAATTTCCTTTTGAACTCAAATAAAATCCAAAAAAAAAAAAACAGTAAAATCATCCAATATGATAAACCCAAAAAAAAATTAGGAAAAAAAATCTTATTTAAATAAAATTCAGCGAATCATTTAAATACAATTACCCATTTATTTCATGGACTTTAAAATATTAAAATAAGAATGCCACAGCTGCAAATACTGAGAAATAGCTATTCCAAACTTACTTTCCAAACAAATATAATTGAATAAATAACTTACTTTCCAAACAAATATAATTGAATAAGAAACAAAAAAAAATTACAATAAAACATGCTTTAGATAATGCAAAACACTTTACAAACGTTATTTTATGATTTTTAAATAATTTGCAAACACTACTAGGTGGTGCAACTATGACTGTTTCCAACTTGCTTCAAGTAATTTAAAACACTTTACAGATATTGTTTTAAAGTATTCAAACAATTTTCCAAAAATTACTAAATGATATATATTTCAAATTTACAAATGTCCTTCAAATCTAACCATTTTTGTAAATATTTAAAAAAAAAAACCCAAATAACTTCCCAATTTGAACAATTTTCAAAACCTAAACAATTCTAAAATGTAAACTTTCTTTGCATTTTAACAATTTCATCTCTTCACAATTTTTAAATGTCAGTATTTCAAAATTTGAATTTTTACCACACATACGCGGTATGAGCAAAAAATCATTTTCTCTTGATATTATTCTAGCAAACGATATACATTACACACCGATATACAAATTCGTTGGCGAACAAAAGTTGCATCAAAAAAAAAAAAATCCAGGCCATAATGCAGATAACATATCAAAACATTTCAAAGTTTTCCAAAATTCTCAGAAATGCATAACAAAAAAAAATCCAAATTGTAATATTTTAGCATTTTGAATACATTTCAGATACATGCATCTAATAAACGCAAAGAAAGTTCAAAATACAACGAAACTACCAACATAGATACATAAAAAAAAATAACATTCGACCAAATTCTAGATTTAAATGTTCCGAAATTTCTAATGCCTTCCAAAACTGAGCATCAAATAAATATAAACATAATTTAAATATAAATAACTTCCCAGCTTTTCCAATTTCTACAATTTAAACAACTTATTAGAGTAAACTTTTCTTTCAGTTTCAATATATTTAATTGTAGACAACTTTCGAATGCAACCATCCACAAATTTGAATTTCTTACATAACACTATATCTTCTTCTAACAGCACAAGCACAGCATGTACCACGTAAATTTAAATTTGAAAAACTTCTAATCTGTACAGCTGCAGACATCTACATGATCATTTCTAACAAAATTCAAATTTGAATACATACAAACACAGCGTATTCTACAGTCACAACATTTTCCAAACGCACATTTTTTAATCGCAATAATTTCTAGGTTTAAAAAAACTTCCATTCCAACTTGCTAAACATTTAACGGAACTCTAAAATGTGTAAAGGAACTTAAAAAAATAATAATTACCTCAGAATATTTTCACGTATGTACCACGTAAAAAAATAATTATGTGTTTTTGAATTACAATAATTTTCAAATTTGAACAACCTCCAAAATCCATCCATTTTTAAAACAAAATTATTTTCAATTTCAATGATTTCAAAATTTACACAACTTTATAACGTCACCATTTTCAAATTCGAATTCAAAACACGCACGCGGCATTTGCCGCGCCCAGATGCCTAGTACCATCGAATGCATGCATGGATGCAACTAGTACTACTAGCTAATGCAAATGAACAAGCAAATCAAGCCAATCAACTCCTCTATTTTCTATTGCATGCATCAATTAACATTTAATTTAAATACAAGAGATTAGTAGAAATTAGAACAATCCAAAGCTAATATCATTTTAATCAAATTAATTAATCTACTCAAAATTCAGGGTATTACAATACTTCTTACAAAGAGGATGCATCTTACACATTAAATTCTGTTGGAGTTATAGAAATTGTAACGCTCTACGCGTTCTGAAATGAAAATGTTGCAACATGATATGCACAAAAAGTAGTTCGGCTAACATAACTGATCTTAATGTGAGCTAATTTCCGCACCTTAATGTACTATCAAGAATTGACATTTGAGTGACATTCAGGACTCAGGAGGATTCCACTACATATGATATATACGACAAAGAGCAAAATCTGCTACTCTAAAAACTAGTTAAAATCATGAGCTACCTATCTGAATTTTGATGATATAGCACCGTCAATCCAGTGAAGTTTCTGTGCTACTCGGCACCAGTGTAAATATTTTCTAAAAAAATTGTGTACAAAAAGTTCTAAAAAAAATCATGCAATTCTCAGAAAAAAAAATCATGCGTGTAGATTTAAATGTTCATTACCGCAGAAAAAAGTTTCAAAAAGTAATATTGATATTTGCAGTCTGGGCAAAAATAATAAGCATAGGAGTCAACAAAGCAAAGCAAATTTAAAAACATGGTCAGACTTCTCTTTTTTTTCACATGTCAATTTCTTCTGAATTATTTTGCAACAAATTGCCAGTTAAACACACATGTCGACCACTACGTGTGCGGTTTTTTCTTGTGATTTTTTGGCAAGAGAAAAAAGATTAAAAAAATATTTTTGACATCAGGAGCCTGGTGCCCATGGACGAATATGCGAACATACGTTTCATGCTTGTTTGAGTAATACCAAGGAGATTTCCCAAAATCATGCGAAGAATAGCTAAGATTTCTGGTAGACGATGTCATTCGTTAGATGAGAAATAAACAGGAATATCGAGAATTCGCGTGGCTGAAGCTGAAGCAGATACTTTCAAAGTAACAAAAAGTAAAGCAACAAATGGAGTGGGGGTCGAAGAGGATTCCTAACTTCTTTCTCTCATGCAAAACTGTACATGAGAATTTCATCCCGCACGGCTCCTAAATGATAAAAGAAAGAAGAACTCGTCTTCTTTCTTTTTTGATTACCTTCCTCGCCTAGATCCAAGATGACTTTTCGCTGTAGGTCAAGTTTAATACCAATCAATCGCCAATCGTAGTAAACTTTGTTGAAAATTCCTGCTTCATTTCCATATAGACAATGTGAAACAGAATTCTCTTATGTACGAATATATGGTGGTAGCCCGAGCTCCAATAATCCCATTATTTTTAGAAAATTGAACTTCGTATTTACAAGATTTTCAAAATTTATAAAAAATCTGCATGTTATCAATGATGTCGTGTTAAATCTCAATTTAGAATATTTTATGTTCTACACAATTATGGAAGATGTGTAGATCTATTTAAATATACACACTTTCAGTTCACCGATATATACAAGATTTCTGTAACCTATGATATGAAGAATTTCTCACTATGATTTTACATGCTTGTAGATATCATTAACTACATTCTGAATTTATTTCCAAAAAATTAAGACTTAGTAATATGTTTTTTAAACTCTAAAAAAAATCACTCGATCTCGGGAGTCAAAGTGATTTTTCGGGCATCCTCGCATGATTATTGGCTTCAACTTGGTCAAATCCTATTCTCATCGGAAAACTTTATGCATATTCATCTCTCCCTATAATAGAACTCAAATTTTTAAACACAATACACGAACACACCATATATTATTAAAAACTAACCTCATAGTTTATTAAAAGTTGAGCAAGTCTCCCAAACATAACCAAACAAAAGGATAAAAAGGAAACAAATTTCCTCGTGACAATATCTTCAACATGTTACTAGGATCCGTACCGTAAAAAAAATGCATAACATTTAGGCAAAATACGAAGGAATTGTCACATGCCTTGATGATGACGAGTCCAACCATAAATCAATCTCGAGATTTCATCTCCAAAAACGAGTTTCGAGCCATCACTTTCAGCAAGTGCAAGATGCAATCGTGCGGCGACATTGCCAGATCATAACTAAGTATAATCAAGTATTTTCAATATTAAGAGGCGGTCTCCATTCCGCTATGGTGGCGGTGTTTGCTTTGAGGAAATGGTATGAGAATATGATGTGTGACTTGGAATCTCCTCTCCCTACCTATATAATTGACTAGGGTTTAGGGTTACAAAGGCTGAGACGGTTTACAGGTTTGCTAGGATTAATCTTGATCCGATCTGAGTCGGTTACAATCATATCTTGGGGATTCCGAAGCAAGTTTGTCTTGTCTTTTACTCCTACTAGGTGAGTGCCCGTGCGTTGCAACGGTTACTTTCAGGATACGCATGTAAGTATGATACGTGAAAAAAATTATGTGTAGAAAAAATACCTACATGGTGTTTTAAGACATTAAGATTCAACGTTTCTTGAAACCCTTCAAGGGGGTTCCATTTCGTGATAAATAATATGGTGCTCCATCTCCGACCCTTGGGCCACCAGAACTCACAGGTTTCCTTCCAGAGATACGCTTGACAAGGATGAAGTCAAAGGTGAAGTGCACCCCGTTGGCCACCGTGCGAGGCTAAAGTGGCACGGTTTTGGTTGGAAATCTTCTAAAATAAGTACGTTTCAGGACTTGACATCCTTGCAGATCCCAGAACGCAAGTTGTTCCTCCGTGGAGAAAATCTAGGAAGGGATAGACTCATACGCCCACCTTGAATCTCTCCGAGGAACCTTTAAGTTAACTTACATGCTATCAAACATTCATGTTGAAGTAACTTTTCAAGATCATTCAAGGAGGGAAACATGTACATATTATTAGTCTTGAATCGTCACACAACACACTTATGCCCGTACATAACGAAGACAGATCATGATTTTTAGTAAAATAGATGGAGGGATATAAAAACGGTTTTGTACCCATTTCATGGTCCCAAATATTGTTATCTGACTCCATTCACCATGGTGCTTTACCACAAGTAGAAGAAGTAATTCTTGCAATTCAGGAAGGAACAAACTATTGCTTAGCACATACGACAACAATTGGAATGAAACACGTGTTAGTTCCAACAGAACCCTCTCATATGTTCCCAACGCGTCGGTGGTGTGATGTGGAGCCTGACGACTTGTGACATGGAGCAGGATGCGTAGAGGGAGTGGCCTTGGCGAGCGCCCAGGTGCTCATATCAAAGTTCTTTCCACAATTCGGATCAGTTTTACATTGCTGAAAATATCTGATTCATTGGAGAAAAATTCCAAAGCAAAAAAGAAGAATGATGTCAAAAATTATACTCACCCCTGCCATCATGTAGCCTTGTGTAAATTTAGAGCTTCTCCTATGCACATCATCGGAAATTGCTACTACTGTGACAGTTTTTTTTAGAGGACTATTGTGATAGTTAGACCAAAAAAGTAACTGAAAATGCAAGGTTATAACAAACCTTTATATTTCGCATCGGTGCTCACGGCAATGGACACCAATAGCTTGAATGATACAAGTTTTCTTTCGGTTTAGCAGAATTGTAACAAATCACGCGACATTTTCCATTTTACAAAGAACAAGACATATTACAATTGACAATGAGAAGGATCCCTCTCAATTGTCAAATGTGTTTTTTCGTGATCCACAAATCTGTTCACAATAATTCATCAAAGGTGGTAACTAAATATCTTCTTAGGCCAAGAAGTAATGACCATGCTGAAAAAGCAGCTTATTTGCATAATGTGTTTGAATTAATAAAATCTAAGTAAAAAATGTAGTTATACAATGAACAACAAAGTTTTGAAAAACTTCAATAACAATTACCATGCACCATATCAGCATGTACATATATTTAGACAAGATTAAGGCCGATTAGAGCAAGGCTGCTGGATAATAGTGTGCCAACTAATCATAATCAGAGGTAATGTTAATTACATATTTGCCAGGGCGCTTGTTACGCTTTGAGTGCCTGCTTGCCATTGCTGCTGGTCACCGTGGTCAACTTTAGAGTTTGCGCCGTCAATAGCGCCAACCCCATCACCTAGCAAGTCACCCCTCCCCCTCGCCTTCTTTCCATTCTCTTTCATGTCCTTCTCCTTCCCTTTTTTCTCCGCCACCATGAATGTCCAAGCGTCTTAATTTTTATGCACCATATTTTATGTTAATAAAATAGTAAATATATGCACTAACACACGTTTAAATACATGTTCGAGAAAAGGAAGTAATGGGTCTTTCAGACCTTGATTCTGGATCATGCCCTTGCCTCACATCCTAGTAGACCTTTGAATTTTGGTAAAGCTTTTCATGGGGTCCACTCAATTCTATTCTTGGCATGGTTTTAAGTTACAATGAGTTTTCATCGAAATTCGCGGAATTTCGGTCATTTCGGTAAACATCGAAATAATTACCTTTCGGTCAAAATATTTCAGCACTTTCAGTACTACAAAGACTTTTTTAATATTTTTTAATTTTTTAAATATTTAAGTGAATTTTGAGAGAAATTTTGGTCATTTGGCCAAAACGAAAACCAAAATCACTGAAATTCACTGAATTTCAATAGTAGCCATTGCTCTTCTATGACAAACCTTTTCATCATTTATTTCAGCCCTAAATCATCTCTCCCAACGAGGAAAATTTCAAGTATTTTGGACTTCCATTGAAAATATTATAACTCTGAAAAAAGGAAGTGTTCTAAGGCTATTAGCGTTTCGGGCTGGCCGATCGGTCTTCTTAGCTTTCCTGGCCGTTGGATCTTTCATAATCCCCCGCAGTGGGCCAAATATCCCTGAGGGAAGTTATTCTCGAGATAAAATTACATCCTCTGGTTAATTGGGCTCAAGAGATCCAAAGCCCATAGGTCTGACTTTAAATGCAAAATTCAGCGATGAAGCCCACCTGTCCGCACTCATACTCTCCTATCTTGGCCTGTGATTTCCTAGGGCGAATCCAATCAGACTCGTCGGCAGTGGCAGTGCGCCAGATGGTGCCCTGAACGGGATAAGAAGGAGACAGCGACGAGCTTGGTCGACTTCAATCTGGAGCCCTTCCTTCGACCTCGACCAGCGCGCCCACCGCGACTCATCAACTCACCCGGCGTCGGCACCAGTGCAACTGGTGTCCTCATATGTGATGCCATCGACGGCCGTAGCGCTTCCGCACACGGAAGACTTTCTAAACATATTGGTTGGGGATCATGTACAGGGACGGAGCCAGGGGTGGGCACTGGGCAGGCTTGGGCCATGGCTCCCCCCATGGTGGGAAAAAATTCTGAAATACCCTTGTTAATTTGTGATTTTGGACCCTAATTTACCTAGATTTAGCTATATGCCCCCCTCCAAGTTATTTATTATGCAATTGGGCCCCCGCAGTGTATTCCCGGCTCCGTCCCTGATCATGTATATGAACATATTAGACAAATACAACGAAATTTCATATATCAGCTATTGCTTTCGATCATTTGTTTGCAAAAGAACATAAATCAAAAAATTGGACTTCCTATATGAGCAAAGAAAAACATACGCTTGAACGGAAGAAAGCTAGTGTTTTCTTCACGAAAAAAGTAAAATAATAGACAAAAGCTACAAAGTATGAAAAAGGATAACCAAAAGTTAAATAATATATGAGGGAGACACACGCTGGCATGGAGTGGAAAGTTCAAATCCAAATAAACTAAGGCAACGATGCAAATACTGTAGAGTGGAAATGTGGAATGTTGCATGGAGTTTCCTATTATTCTTCAGTCCTGTTTCCTGCTGAGCTGCGAAATTGGATATACAAGCCTTTAGCCGATTGATCACTTCTACACCGGTTGGTTGTCGCAAAGAACATGTTGAGCCTAATGATTACTTACAGGTTACAGGTCTTACTGAGCTGACTGATTCCACATGGATTGGTACCTAAAATGTTAATTTCTGTAGTATTAGATGCAGCTTACCCTAGAGCGCATATGTCTGAGGTTCAGACCTATGGGAATCGCTATGACACCCATCCTCGACCAGCAGGTTCAGACCTTTGGCCTGGTTGGGCTCAGAAGCGGCCGTGGCCGGAGTTGCCTTTTGTGGGCCTGGCGGCGGCAGGAAGCCACGGGTGGCGCCGTCAGAGCGACCCTGGTCGAAGGATGGTTGTGTACTTGTGCGCAAGTGCCGCCATGCCACGGCGACAGGAGGGCCGCGTGTGGGTTTGTGAGCAGACCGGAGCCGCTATGGATCAGGATCTCGCCAAACTTCTCACGAAGGGAAGACTGTGTCGTCCGTCATGAGGATTCAGATTGGTCAGATTGGGCGAATGGATGCTGCATCCGCCCGTGTCGTCCGTCAAGAGATGTGGCCATGTGGAACTCCAGCCCGTCGTGGCCATCACCGAAGATGACGGGGAACGAAGGCGGTCCAGGCGGAGGCGTTGGAGTAGGGAGGCACGGCGGCCAATCCATGATGTCTCCTCACATGTCAAGGGACGGAAAACAACACGAACGGCTCCCTTCACGCGGGGCTGGTGGGTGTGCTGGTAGGGCGTGGAGGTTCGGATCTAGGACGACAAGCGAGAGACGCCTCAAAGGCTTGGGAAGGGGAGAGCCGAAAGGAGGGGCGGGGGACGAAGAGGGCAGTGAGCACACAACAAGAAAATAGGATCTGGACTTGTACATGATATTTTTGAAAAAACCAATTTTTTTTTTTTTTTGAAAGGATCTTACACTGCGATTTCAACAAGGAAATCAAAGAAAGAACAGGAAAACGCAGTATAACAAGCTGTGAAAACCCAGCGCAACAGCAGCTCGAGAGAAACGCCGCTGAACCTCCTCGTCGCCTGATGAGCTCCAACGCCGAGCAACGCCGGAGAAGAAGCACCAGGCCGCCGCCATCCCCGGGGAGGGAAGCACCCCACACATGTAGAGAGCCGCATATGCCGTCCGCCGCAAGCGCCGGAACTGAAGCACAGTGAACGCGCATGGCCATGGCGCCTCTTCCCCGCAACCTCCCAGCACCCATCGGACCCTGCTCTGAGCCCAGACACAGCTCGCCGGGGTCGCCACTGCTTGTACGTCTTGATCCCAGCATCTCCCCTCGCCACCTCGGCCGGCCGGAGAACAAAGAAGACCAAAACGAAACTCACCAGGGTGCGACGCAAACATCGCTCTTCCCCACACCACCATGGCCGGAAGAAGAGAGCAGCACGCCACACCAAAAGACAGCAGCCACCACGCAGATCCCAGCAGTTCGGCTCCTGTACAGGCGGCGAAGGGAGCTAGTAGCCAGCACCAGCTCCCCGCCGCACCATCCCCAGCATCCCCACGCCGTGGCCAGGAGACGCCACGCCGAGACGAAGAAGGGAGCGAGGACCAAAACTCCAAAGGGCGAACGACACCTTCGTCACGCCGACCGCCAAAGGAGAAGCAAGCCTCACCAGATTCGCGAATCTGAGAGGAACCCACGCCAGGAGGTCGCCGACGCCGCCCGCAGAGCACCGCCGAAGTGGAGATCGACCTCCCGCACCATTATTCCACACCGCCGCCGCCAACTCCACCACAGCTGCGCCGGCCGGAAACCTACCCCTAACCCTACTATCTACACGCCTAAGGCACAGATCGGAGGTCCCTCCACTCCCCCACCGCCGCACGGCGGCCGGAGAGGGAGGAGACCGCCGATCCGGCCGTCGGCGGAGCGCGGGGACTGGGAGCTCTCCCTTCGCCTTATCCGCCCGCTCGCTACTGTTGCGGGAGGGGAGGGGAACGAAAGTTCCCAAATTTTATTTTTTTCCTTGTACATGATATTGTTGCGCATGCAGCGACGATAAGCAAGCGGGCATGGAGCGGAGATGAGACTCGCGGTGGCATTGTCCATGTAATTCGAGGGATGTGTGACACCATCGCAGGTGTGACACCACCAACTCTCCCTTAATAATATTACCTCCGATCCATATTAATGGACTCAACTTTATCTAGATACGGATGTATCTAGTTAAGTGTTTAGACTAGATGCATCCGTATCTAGACAATGTTGAGACCATTAATATGGATCGGAGGGAGTAGTAAAGATTTGATAAGGCATCTTGGTTTGGTTGCACGTCGAGTCCTTGCACTGGGCCGCCCTAGGGCTGGTGGATTTCGTTCTACCCTCGTGAGGGTATCAACTCCAGGTATTCCGCGTCAGGAGGCCTGCTTCCGTACATCCCCCTCCCCCAGACTCAAACTCGTTTTTCCCCCAATTAGTTAGTTAATTAAATTAATTAAATACGTTGGCCCGCCGAAGCCCATAGCCAGCGTCCTATAACCAGCGTATTCCTATACTGTATACCGTAGCGTTCGGCTCCCCGTCCAGCTAGCGATCGCACTTTTCCTAAAAATATCTACTGATCGCACTTGCCGCGCGCGGAGGAAGCAGTTGCATGTCTCTGGCCGCCGAGCAGGGGCTAGACTTGACGACGGGCGCGGGAGAGAATAGGGAGCGGGTGGTGGGCGGAAGCGGTGGTCGTGGATCAGCTTCCGGAGGAGCGGGACATGCTGCAGAGATCGTGGAGCTGGCGTCCCCGTTCAGGTCGTCGCCGGAGGAGCGCATCGCGGCCTACTTCGGGGACGTGTTGTGCTGCTCCTTGCCGGTCGCAGTCGATCCTGCCGGTGGCGGTCCCCGTCGCTCCTGCCGGCCGGCGCCGCTCGTCGCTGATGAAGACGGGACCACCATGACTACTACGGATTTCGTAATAATGCGATCACGTACGTGTGCGGATGTCTACACAGTTCCACACCCAGTTGGGCCATACGGTTGCTACCGGGCTTAATACGAGTTAATTAATTTTTTAAATTAGGTAAAGACCATCGTGCGCTCTGTTATGAAGGGGTTCTGGTTGAGTTTGGGGGGAGGGGGATGTACCGAAGCAGAAGGCCCGCGTCAGTATATTGCGTGACTCCAAATCCATGTGACTCCTCATGTCGTAGTTAGACTACAAGTCGTTGACCTGGCACTATTTTCATGGGCCAGTTTTGTCATCCTCTGCATTGGTGGATCTAGCCCAGGAAGCCGTGCGGGCTTGCCGACCCGCCACGTCCTAGGTACCCAGTGTAGCATGTACTTATGAGTCATCAATCCACCACACTTGCACTAGACTCATTTGGAACAAAACATTTTCAGAGATATATGGATGTCTACACGAAATATTTCAAAAGTGTCCCTTGGATTGTATTTTTTTAAATTCCTATATGAACATTTTTATTCGTCCACATTTTGGATTCTAAATATTTCTAAAATCGCGTATTGTCGGTTTATTTGAGAAGTTTAAAAGTACATTACTGTTTTTTATTTCCCCTCTACTGATTCTTCGAGAAACTGGTTCACGTAAAAATTCCTATCCAAACAAAACCATTGTGTGTTGAAGAATCAGGTGAGGAATTCACAAGTGATAGAACTCTATTTTCTACCTTTTTTCTATGTTTTTTCCATCGCACGTTCTATTTTCAGACAGGGCCTTAGAAAAATGAGCGGACTACGTGTCTACTCTTCCACGTCATCGGTTGTGTAACCAAATGATAGGTACCTGGATCACTCTCACACCACAAATCGATTACAGATACTTCTATTACTCAATTCTTCACAATATCTCTGTTACAACAGCGAATCACAAGTTCATAGGACAGCAGGAGATAGGGAATAGAAGCAGGGGACTGGGATTCAGAGAAGCAAGGAGAGAGACGAGAGTTCCGTTTCGGTCTTGGCTTCACAAGCAGGAATGCAAAGCAGGGCACGCAGGCCTAAATAACGAACGCGTCACACACGCCAATAGCAGCTTGACAGCTGTCGCTTCATCGCGCCGTCCAGTTGGGTCCGGTGTAACGCACAGACGGCCGTCGCTCTCTGGTGGTCTTGTTGTCCCGTGTCTGGCTGACTGGTGGGGTCATCTTCTTGTTGCCAGTAGGAGGTAGGTCCGTAACATCCCCCACTCCTTCAAAACCTGCTTGTCCCCAAGCAGGCGCATCCGGAAACCTTGTCTTCAGTTCCTGCAAATTTTCCCATGTAGGGAGCACGTCAGACATACCTGACCAACGAACAAGAACTTCACGGATAGATGAAGCACCCAGAGAACGCCAGAGTCGAGCTAGAATCTTTCCAGGCACTTGAAAGAGAGGAGGTTCTTCAGGCAGAGAACTGGTGATCACACTGTCCCGTGGAACGAATTTCTTAAGCTGGGAGACGTGTATCACCGGATGTATCATACTCGTAGTTGGTAGTTTCAGCTTGTATGCGACTTTACCCGCCCTTTGTTCCACCTCGAATGGCCCGTAAAACTTGAAGGCCAGCTTGTGGTTAGCACGGTGAGCCACAGATGACTGAAGGTAGGGCTGAAGCTTCAAGAACACTTGGTCACCAACTGCAAATTCTCTTTCAGAACGTTTCTTGTCCACCTGGGACTTCATGCGTTGCTGCGCTCGCTCAAGATGGAGTTTGAGCAGTTTTGTCATCTTATCTCTTTCCTATAGCCATTCCTCCAACTGCGGAATTGCGCACGACTCGATTCGGTCAATGCCGAAATACCGTGGCGGGTGATTGTAGAGAACCTCGAAAGGTGACTTCATCAATGTGGAGTGATAGCTTGTGTTGTACCAGAAATCGGCCATATAAAGCCACTGCGCCCACTTGGTTTGGCAAGAATGAACAAAACATCTGAGATATCCTTCCATGCACTGGTTAACCCTCTCGGTTTGCCCATCCGTTTGAGGGTGTCTTGCAGTGCTCATACATGGCTGGGTGTCTGACAACCGAAATAGCTCCTGCCATAGTTTGCTAGTGAAAACGGGGTTCCTATCTGACACAATTGCTTGAGGCAGGCTGTGGAGCTTGAAGACATCCTTCATATAAGCCATAGCTACTGACAATGCCGTGTAAGGATGAGCAAGCGGCACAAAATGAGCATAACGTGAGAATTTGTCGACCACTACCATGATACAGTTGAAACCAGCGGATTTTGGAAGTCCATCCACGAAGTCCATTGTGACAACTTCCCAGGCTCCATCAGGTACTTGTAGAGGCTGGAGAAGGCCGGGATAGGCCACACGTTCTGCTTTGGCTTGCTGGCATACAGAACAACCCTGTACCCAATTTTTGACAAACTGCTTCAAGCCCGGCCAGGAGAAAAGCTTTTTGATGCGATGGTAAGTGACATAGAAGCCAGAGTGTCCTCCCATTGCTCCATCATGGAGAGCTTGAGCGATTTTAGCATGCATTTTGGCGTTATTGCCTATCCAAACTCTGTTTTTGTGCCTGATGATCCCATCTCTATATGTAAACTACTCAAATTCAGGGTGAATTGCCAGTTTTTCAAGAAGCTTCACTGCATGTGCATCATTTTGATATCCTTGCGTTACCTCCTCAATCCACACTGGTTTGCATTGAGTTATTGCCATCATAGAGTCAGCTGGTGGTGAGGGATGCCGAGATAGAGCATCAGCAACCTTGTTCTCTCTACCTTTCTTATAAGATATCTTAAATTGCAAACCCAACAGTTTCGTGAGAGTTTTGTGTTTCCTGTGAGTCTTTGTTCAGTTAAGTTCACAAGACTTCGCTGGTCGATTCTGATGTCAAATTCTGCGTGTTGCAAGTAGGG
Source organism: Poa pratensis (assembly GCA_947311845.1). Classification (NCBI taxonomy): domain Eukaryota; kingdom Viridiplantae; phylum Streptophyta; class Magnoliopsida; order Poales; family Poaceae; genus Poa; species Poa pratensis. Next base: position 82,397,668 of record CAMZMU010000036.1, read on the forward strand.
TCTCCAATTTTCTACTGCAAGAAGAATCGCCAGGCATTCTTTTTTGTAAGTGGATAGCGCCTGTTGCTTAGGGCCCAAGGATTTGCTCAAGAAGGCCAAAGGATGTTCCTCCTGAAGCAAAATTGCTCCGATGCCTTTGTCACTGGCATCTGTCTCCACAATAAATTTCTTGGAGAAATTAGGCAGCGCCAGAACCAGGGCTGAGGCTAGAGCTTTCATAAGAGCTTGAAAGGATTCTTCTGTTTCACTGGTCCAGATGAATTTTACCCCTTTTCCCAGTAGATCTGTCAAGACTTTGCTAATGATACCATAGACTTTGATAAACTTCCTGTAATACCCCGTCATGCCTAAAACACGCCTCAACTCCTTCACGTTCTTCGGTGCTTGCCATTGCAAAATAGGGGCAACTTTTGCTGGGTCAGTTGCAACACCATCGGCACTGATGACATGTCCCAAATAGCACAGTTTCTGTTGAGCAAAACAACACTTAGACTTCTTGACTTTCAGTTGATGTTTATTGAGCAGTTCAAAAACCATCTGCAGGTGCTTAGCATGCTCAGATAGGCTCTTGCTATAGATTAGTATATCGTCAATGAAAACTAGGACAAATTGCCTCAGTCCTGGCGCCAAAACTGCATTCATGACGCCTTGGAACGTTGCCGGAGCATTTGTTAGGCCATAGGGCATGACTTTGTATTCGAAATGCCCATGGTGTGTTTGGAAAGCCATTTTGTGGACGTCCTCTTCAGCTACCCTGATTTGGTGATAACCCGCTCGAAGGTCCAGAGTAGTAAACCACTGTGCTCCAGATAGTTCATCTAGCAATTCATCGATGACTGGCAACGGATACTTGTTCTTGACTGTCATGGCATTAAGGACCCTGAAATCCTGATACAGCCTCCAAGTCAGGTCTTTCTTCTTAACTAACAGTACTGAGCAGCAAAAGGGCTAGCACTCAACTGGATCACACCTTGTTGAAGCAGTTCTTGAACCTGCTTCTCAATTTCATTTTTCTGCATAGGGTTGTATCTATACGGTCTCAGCTTAGCAGGGGTTGATCCAGGCAGCAGAGGTATTTTATGGTCATATAGCCTCTTAGGGGGGAGGCCCTTAGGTTCTTCGAAGAGAACTGCATTGTCCGGTACCATTTTCACAATTACTTCAGGTACATTTCCTATGTCTTGTTTTTCCATAGCACACACTTCCAACAGAAACAGAAACGAGCCAGTCTTCTCAGCCAACTGCAGCTCTGACAAGGTGATCGGCTTACAGGTGGATGTATCCGCCAGGACTCCTGTCAATTTGCACTTGCAACCTTCCTGCTTCACCACGATCCATTTGCTTGACCAGTCCACTTCCATTGGGCTATGAGATTGTAACCACTCAATACCCAGGATGACATCGTAACATGGCAATGGTATTATTTTCATGTCAGTTGAGAAAACCGCTTCCTGGCACGACCACTTGCAAGCAGGGATAAATGAATCTCCTGTTAAGATTTCACCATTAGCAACTTTAACCCTGACAGGATTGTTCAGTTTCTGAACCCCTTGCAGTTTAGCAGCGAGAGATGAGCTGATAAAGTTTCCCGAAGAACCAGAATCAATTAGCATCAGTACTTGTTGATCTTGGATCATGCCCAACAATCTGAAACAAGAACTACTTTTAGTACCCGCCACTGCTTGTTGAGACAGAGCACCCAATTCTTGATCTGACTCAGGTTCACCTTCCACGGCCGTGGTGAAGGATTCAGGACTCTCCGGTCCTTCTAGCATTTCCATAAATTCCTCCACAAGATGAAGATGGACAGTAGTTGCACATTGGTGCAGAGGGTTGTATTTCTCACCGCATTTGAAGCATAAACCCATGGCTCGGCGGTAATTCTTCAATGCTGCAAATTTCTGAGGACTAGAGGCACTTGATGAGGAGGTATTGTTCTTCCTGTCATCGACAAAACTTGTACTCAACCGATTCTTGACTGAGATAGGAGTGACTTGCGAGTGCAACGCTTTAGAGTTGACGCGTGTAAATGTATTCGTATTGGAGGAGCCTCCCATGGTATCCACTCCTTCCCCAATTTCCTCCTGGAAAAGAGCCAAGGATATGGCAGTCTCCAAATCTTCTGGCATTTGAATAAGTACAGTGGCCCTAATGTCTTTTTGCAAGCCATCTATGAAGCGGGAAGTAAAGAACATGGGATCTAAATCTGGCTTGTAAGCTAGCATATGATGCATCAATGTGTCAAAGCGCTCAATGAAGTCACTAACAGTGCTAGTTTGGTGGATTTTAAAGGATTGCCTATACAACAACTGGTACCGGCCACGATCAAAGCGCTTGCTTATGATATCACACAACTCAACCCACGAAACCGTGCCGATTTTCTCCTCAGCACTCTGAAACCACAGAGCTGCATTACCAACAAAATGCATAGAGGCATGCTCCACCCAGTACTCCGTACCCACTGAGTAAATACGGAAGTACTTTTCACAGGCCTTGCGCCAGAGACGAGGGTTTTCTCCATCGAATTTAGGGAACTCTGAATGTGGTGGTGGATTTCCATGGACAGTGGTAGAAGGACTAGCACCCAGATCGAAAGGTACAAGAGATAGTTGCTGAGGCTGACCTGTGACCGGGGCAGGTGATGGTGGAGTCGGGTCCACCACCACCGTGACCCCGGGGTTGAGCTCGGTGCGGAGGCCCATTGGCCCGGAGTATGCGCTTGACAGCGCGCCCGGCAGAGATGTGCCTGCCGGTGGAGGGGTCACTGCAGGAGGCTTCCCCAGCGTGCCGGCTCCCACTCCCTTAGCGATGTGCTCGACCTGACGGCGAAGGTCAGTAACCGCCAGGCCCAGATCGCCAACCTTGGACTCGATCTCAGGCTTCCAGGACTCGAAGTTGGCCTTGATCTCGTCCATCTCGGGCTTCAGCGCCGCGACGGACTCCTGGAGCGTGGCCATCTCTGGTTTGATCCCGTCGACGGCACCCTTGATCGCGTGCATCTCCTGCGACATGCGAGCTTCCGATTCTTGGAGCATCTTCATCAACGCATCGAGCTTCGCATCCATGGTGTCGATGCGCTTGGACGTGTCCCACCTCGTCTGCGCTTTGTCCGGCCCCAGCTTGACCGAGACAAACTGCCGAACAGGTTGTGCGCAACACAGCCGAAACGCAGATGCAGAGCGAAATCAGCCCACCGCAGGCGGTCGCAAGCGACGCTTTGTGTGGATCTGGAAGATCCACGCCAAATCGGTGAGGATCTCGATCTCACAAGGCAAAACGTTGAAGGCAGCGAAAGAGACTGGAATCTGATACCAAATGATAGGTACCTGGATCACTCTCACACCACAAATCGATTACAGATACTTCTATTACTCAATTCTTCACAATATCTCTGTTACAACAGCGAATCACAAGTTCATAGGACAGCATGAGATAGGGAATAGAAGCAGGGGACTGGGATTCAGAGAAGCAAGGAGAGAGACGAGAGTTCTGTTTCGGTCTTGGCTTCACAAGCAGGAAAACAAAGCAGGGCACGCAGGCTTAAATAACGAACGCGTCACACACGCCAATAGCAACTTGACAGTTGTCGCTTCATCGCGCCGTCCAGTTGGGTCCGGTGTAACGCACGGACGACCGTCGCTCTCTGGTAGTCTTGTTGTCCCGTGTCTGGCTGACTGGTGGGGTGGTCTTCTTGTTGCCAGTAGGAGGTAGGTCCGTAACATATAATGTCAGTTTTCCTCTTGTGGTAAGCCAGTCACCGGTGTCAGTATCAGCTCCACGAGATGTCAAGAATAGACAAATATGAAATCTTGCAATGAGAGGCTGGAACACGTCGATGGAACAGAAGCTACGGCACATGGCACGATTACTCATACACGCTCCACCGGCCACCGCCTAATCTCCTATCCACTCGATCTCTTTAGGACATGTACAATAGTCCAGCTCAGCTATCTGTAAAACAAGCCACGTAGGAGATTTTTCAAACGTGGAAGAGAGAGATAGATGAGAGAGAAGACCTCCGTCGGTAGAAATCAAGACGGGCGATTCCCGCAGAAATCGGTTCCTATCGACAACAGTTTTCCCGTTGTATGGAGGTCTCCGTCTATAGTGGGCGTGAAAATCTCGTATTGTTAACAACAGATTTTCCTGGTTTTGCGCTGATTACAGATAGCTTAACAGACAGATGACTGTAGACAGCGTCTTTATTTTTCGTTTCTACTGACGTGGAGGCAGTATACAGACGGTGGCCGACTGAACCAATGCTCATGCCCTTTACACTTGTTTAACTGTACTTCTTGCCTTCTTGGCCTCCTTCTTGCCTTTTTTATCAGTAGCTTGCGCATGTGTTCTAGGCTTCTAGCCCATGATACGTCCAGGTCGGCTTCGCGAAGTTACGGACGCGTGTCCTCCCTACGTGTCTGGCGTGTACGTGCTCTGCCTCGCGACGTGTCCCACGGGCCTGTCCCGTAGCCGCAGCCTATATAATCGTCGCCTTGCTCTAAGCCAGACAGATCATCCGCAGCCAAGTCAAGCAATACACAAAGTGATCTTGTTTTCAGAGTGAAATCTTACTGTTCTTCTCAGTTTGTGTTCGAGAGTGATCTTTTGCTTTCAGCCGAGTAGTTTGTTTGAGCTAGTTTGTGAGATCGAGATGGCATCCAACCAGGACCAGGCGAGCTACCGCGTCGGCGAGGCCAAGGGCCGCACCGAGGTATGTACATGTCCACGATGTCCATCGATCGTCTTGAGCTACATTGAGTCGCCGCGTGCCGGCGTGCGTGCGCAGTGTCTGATATGCTCTGATCGTGGTGGTGTGTTTGCAGGAGAAGACGGGGCAAGTGGCGGGCGCCGTCAAGGACAAGGCGTGCGAGGCCAAGGACAAGGCGCAGTGGCGGATCCAGGAATTGATCGACGGGGGTGCCAAGCTTAAACTCACAGTTGAAAAAGCACACAAAAATTAGCACATAAGTCAATTTTTGCAACAGTGACAATAGAAGTAACTTAATTCTTCTCATACCATAATAAATCTAAAGGAGTGGTTCAGAATGTGTCAAAAGAAATTACATAAAGTTCTAATAAGGTCTTATGCGAATAAAAGATAACAAAATCAGCCCCAATTAGAACATTTTAATCTTACAGAACTCTACGTGTTTTCCCTGCCATGAATAGCTCGATGATATTATCATCGGTCACTTTCTTGAACATAGAATCTGCACATAGACAGTATGGCATTGTTTCTCTTCATGTCTCAAAATCTCAAGAATCTGCACAAGAAACAAACACCAATTGTTGAGTCAATACAACAGATACTACCGAAGTAGGACAGTGGTTCAATTTTCTGATTTTTCAATCACAAATTGGAAAAATTTACTTACCCGCTCCGCTCGGCCGCTCCAAGTCCGCTGCACGTTGCTCGACCTCGAGCTCGAGGAGAGGGCTCAGATGGCTCAGCCTGCCGCTCGTCTGCTCGCCGCGCAAACCGCCCGCCCGGCTGGCCTGGGCCCTGGAGGCCAGTTGGTCGCCGCCTTGCCAGCTCGCCGCGCACTTGGTCGCCGGCTCGCTCCACGCCCCGTCGCCAGTAGCAACAGCAGCCCGCCGTCGCTGGTCTGGATCGAGAGGAGTGGGGATTTGGTTGGGTATCAGGTTTCGATCCTGATACGAGGCAGTCGGGACTCGTGGGGAAGGAGAGAAAAACAGTGGCTGGGCTAGTTGGGATTCGAATTAGGCAGGAATGGATGGGCTGCTCACTAGTTGACCACTAATTTAGCATTTTTACATATACGAAAATCCTAAATACAAGTAGGTAAAAACAAATCCGCATTTTTGGAGGGGTGCCATGGCAGCCATGGCACCCCCACTGGATCCGCCCCTGACAAGGCGGCCGGCCTGACGGGGAACGCGTCCGGGCAGGGCCAAGGCGCCACGGACGGCGCCAAGCAGAAGGCGTCGGAGACGGCGGAGTACACCAAGGAGTCCGCCGTCGCCGGCAAGGACAAGACCGGCGGGGTGCTCCAGCAGGCGAGCAAGACGGTGACGGGCGCGGTGGTGGGCGCCAAGGACGCGGTGGCGAACACGCTGGGAATGGGCGGAGACAGCACCGGCAAGAACTAGATGTGATCGTTCGCGCTTAGCTTGCTCTCCCTTTTCGTGGGGTTTTACCAATGTGTTATCTTTCCAGTTTTATGATTTCTGCACGCCCCGCTCATTTAGTTTTCGAAGTTATTGTGCCTTTGATGCACTCGTGTCCGGGTCTGTAATGAGTATTTTTGTAAGTGGACAACGAGGACTATCAAAACGTGGAAATAAAAGTTGATGCGATTAAACCTCTAATTTTCGTGAATAGCGGAATATTGCAATTACAAGAATTTATAAATTACAAAATCTTTCACAATACATTTCTAAGAATGAGCCATTAAATTTCTGATCCGTAACGAGAAATTGCAACTCCTTACACATTTTGAAATGAATATGGGAATATGATATGCATGAAAAGTGTTACGTGTGAGCTAATTTTCACAGCCACCTTAATATACTATAAAAGTGGATAGTTTGGAAAATTTTCACTAAACAACAGGATATACAACAAATAACAATATCCGCTACTTCCAAAATATAACCTTAATGCTCTAACATTTAAAATAAAACCGTCATTGAAATTCACGAACGCATGCCAACTCTTTATGTGCTAAATATATAAGAAAAAGTTCTTGACTATGACACCCTACACACCAACTTATTACACAGTTTAAAAAAATATAAACTTAAGTATTTGTCCTAATAACAACTGGTAACATATGTGAATATAAAAGTCATCGTAGTTTATCCTTTATGTTTATTTCAAATTGCATAACATATGTATTAACTTCAAATTTAGCTGGTCAACATAACTTTTATACTACAATGTTTATATTTTTTATAAATTTTTTTGGTACACCAACAATCTCTAAGAAAAATGGGATGAGCAGATATCAAGGTGCTTAGAAAAACAAATATTGAAAAGAATTAGTGTGGCGCCCCGACCGCGGAACTATACAGAGATGCTGTGTGTCACCGGTTATGCGATACAACCGGAGGTTACGGGTTTACCACTCCCCGGCCAAAACCTTTGGCAGACGTTGCTCGGAATGGATCATCGGCAACGCAACACCCCGATTGATGCCATAACGCAGGCACAACTATCAATGCATAATAGAGAGATCAAGACTTGTGGAACAACTGGCACATCACAGACTCTATGACTCAAACCATTATAGTTCGGCTCTTATAATAGAGAAAGATAACAAATATTACAACCAGAGGTCACAGACCCAACAGTACATCATGCGGAAACGAATTAAGTTGTTCTAAACAACAAGATCCAGATTATGGCCTAAGAGGCCTATAGATAACATTCCAACGCCAGCTGTTCCGGGATGTCCCAAGCTGCCACCTGGTAACCCCAGACTACTCGTAGACGTCCACATAGAACCCACCTTCAGTCTCGGTGAAGTCCTCCACTGAAAGAATCAACAAGCAACGCTGAGTTCGATGAACTCTGCAAGATTACTAGAGCTACTAGCTCGATGATGGGCTTACAAAGGTTTTATGGTTGTTTTGCGTAAAGCTAGTTTTCTTTATAAAAGACATAACTCCATGGCATCGACTAATCAGAATATTTCCAAAGGGGGTAAGAAGTAAACTCTTTACTTTTGATCATCTCCGTCACCAACCACCATCAATCACTGCACCTGTCTACCAAGGCACCTCACCGAATCACCCTCGAGGAAGTCAACCTTGCATTCTTGGAGTCAAGTTTTAATCATTCGGTTCAAGTTCTCTATGGTCTCTGAATCCGACACCAAGTCGTCCATAACCGCGGACACGGCTTTTCGAAAAGATTTACCCTGCAGGGGTGTCCTGTTTTTAACCACCGGTACCGTCCGGCTCATTGTCTGACATTAGCTCTCTTCCGGGGAAAGCCGGCTGAGTGGGAGCGGTTACAACCTTTACCTTGCTTGAGACTAACCCAGGATCATCACTGAGGATGAGACAGGTTCAGTGCCTCCAACACCCTGCCCCGTGGCCACTCATTTTCCTAAACACCACCATCCTCATCCCAGTCCTGGCCACCATCTTCACGCACGCGCAAATGGAAGCTCAAACTAGAGGACCCTGGCTAGCCCCGCCCAAGTTAGTTGGCCGATGGGGTTCCATATAGCCCACCGATGGAAGCACGCTTGGTCTTGGCTCGAAGGCGAGAACTCGCAACTAGTCGGCGAGAACGAGACCACACCACAACCCCGTGGCCTCTCATCCCCGCCTTTAAGCAGTTTATTAATGTCACCACAATTCTCCACCACATCCGGTCATTCCATCAACTGTTCCGACGATGAAACATCCACCGGACGCCTAAGCATTTAACTAAGCATGGCTAAGCATATACATAGCAGATATAATTAACTCAGGCCAACACTTCAATCCTATGGATATTAGGAAGGATACAGGTAATGGTAACAGGTATCTAATGCAACTAGTAGGATACTCTAATCCAAGCAAAAGTCATTTGGAACCGAATGCAATATTATTGTGGAAAAATAATTGCGGAAACATAGGAGGAGACATGCTCAGATGGGGGATTACGCTTGCCTTGTTCAGGGGCTAGTAATACGGGTCGTCGGATATTGCGGTGGAACCCCGACTGCTTGATCTATCGATGCATAAAACACCGGAAAGACACAATCAATAACCACACAAACAACACAGGTGCAATGCACAAACACGTGATGGCATGACATTTTAATGCATTGAATTTAACTAACAAGTTAAATGGGTGCAAGGAATATTTCTATTAACCAACACAATTAAACCCATAATTACTTAATGCTTTTCCTAACCTTTAGAAAAATACAGTACTGATATTTTGTGTAATTATGCATGCAAATGATGTTACTGGACAGTTCATAATTTTCTGAGAATTTTGATATATTAAACACATTTTTCTGAAGAACCAATAAAGAGTTATTGGATTTCTAAAATCTTTTTTTTATCTGCCCTTTTAGCAAATTCCAATTAAACAGCATTAAAACTAATTATCCATGCTTAGAGAAGTGATGAAACATGAAGTATATTAAGTGCTGAACATTTTGATAGTTCAAACTTAATTTCTGGATCATTATTTTTAAAGTTATGCATTTTAAAAAACTCCTTTCTATTCTGCCATCTTCATTATTTTAATAAAACAGCAAATAAACTAAATTAGTTGGATGTGTGAGTTATATCAAGAGACATAATTTATTTTTCTGAACATTTTGGTACCTCATTTGTAATTTTTGGACAAGTATTCAAAAAGATATGTAATTTACAATTTTCAGTTTGAATTTATTCCTTTCTTTAATTAACAGAAAAGTGCCGAAACGTTTTCTACCCAGCTGGTGCTAGCCACAGCCACTGACCAGTGGGGTCACTGCCACGCTGGCGCTGACTGTGCGCGCGGGTGGGTGATGACCCACTGACTGGTGGGGTCCGCTTATCATTGTGTGGAATAAACCAAAAAATGGTTTGCGCCGGGCGGCGGGACTCAAAATCGCGAGCGCGCGTGTGTGATGCGCACTGCTAGCCAGTGGGTTAGTGCGGTGTTTGTGTTAGACTATAGATCTGAACAAGTAAGAGGCTACCGTTTGTGATTTGCTTAACTGACGAAACTGAATAAGCGAGACAACAGTGGCGGTGCTCATCGGGGGGATCGACCGACGTCGACCTCAAACGGCGGCGCCGTCATGCGTTTAGGTACATTTCTATAGCGTGCAACACGTGTGAGTTCGTGCGCATGCTGGGAGGACACAGAGGACCGCGCTTCGTCAGATGGTGCTCGACACGGCGCGGCCATGGCGGACGGCCGAGCGGCCTCTCGCACGAAGGCGAGGCTACAAAGCAGGAGGAGGAAGAAGAAGATGCCCCAGAGGACGGCGTGCTCACCCTAGACGCGTGGGTGTGCTCGGCGTGGTCGGAGATAGACGGACGGCGGCGTATTTCCCGCGGCGGCGCTCGACGGCAGCGGCGAAGTAGTGGACGGAGCTCATGATTCCCAGCTCCCCGGTCCGATTCCTTGTACGCAGAGGGAGAGGAAGACGAGGCGGAGACGGTGGCGGTCTTTGATTTGCTCTGGGCGTTCTGGAACGGTGGCGATGCGCGACGGCGAGCTCGCTAGGGTTCGGCCATGGCAGAGCGAAGGAGAAAGAGGAAGAGAGGGAGAAGGTGAGTGGATAAGGGAGAAGTGAGAGGAGCAAGCGGCTCGTGGCGTTCTTATCCTCTTCACGCGGCAGGAGGCGCGTGGGCCAGCGGCGAGCTCGCGCCATGCCGCTGCCACTGGAGCTACAGGAAGAAGATGAAGATTTTACAGAAACCCCCCCGGCTTTGCTTCATTTTCTGTTCTTTTTATTTCCAGTAGCTTTTAGGGATTTAATTGAGGCACTAAAACATTTTCCAAAAATCTGAAAATATTTAGGTAGCCTCCCCATAACATGTAGGTGCTCCACAAAAATTGGTGTGTCAAAATAAAATGTTTTGAGCAACATTTGTTCAAAGGGTTTGAATATGGCATTTTTGCTAAATTCAAAATGTTGCTCCTTTAGTATTTTAAAAGCAAGTGCAAAATATTGTTTTCAACCCTTGGAACTTCCTTGACAAATATATTAACTTCAAATAATTTTTATTTGTCAATGGTTTCTCAAACTCATTTGAATTGAGTTTAGGCCTTTCTGGCAATTTGTTTTTAAATGGTGCCAGACCAATTGTTTTATTTGTTTAGCAAATTAATATGGATGCCATGATGCAATAAAAAAACAAAAAGTGGAAATTTTACTCACATTTTTAGGTTTACAAATTTTGGGCTGTTACAATTCTACCCCCCTTACAGGAATCTCGTCCCGAGATTTTAAGATTGCGAGAAGAAGTCGGATACTCCTCACGAAGACTAGACTCCCTTTCCCAGGTTGCTTCTTCTTCGGAATGGTGAGACCACTGAATTTTTAGGAACTTGGTGGTCTTGTTACGGTCTTCCTTTCTGCTTCATCCAGGACACGAATAGGGTGCTCGCGATAAGTGAGATCCTCCTGGATATCCAGCTCCTCATGATTGACTCTGTGGATAGGATCTTTGAAACAACGGCGGAGTTGGGATACATGAAACACATCGTGCACATCTGGGAAGATGGCCGATAATTCCAATTGATAAGAAAGATCTCCTCGCTTGGCCAGAACAGTGAAAGGGACAATGTAGCAAGGGGCCAATTTTCCCTTGATCCCGAAGCCGCGAACGCCTCGAAGGGGAGAGACACGGAGGTAAGCTTTATCACCAATTTCATAGTGAGCCTCCTGATGATGCTTATCATAGTAACTCTTCTGCCTAGACTGGGCAATCTTCAGATTCTCTCGTATGATTCTAACTTTCTCCTCCGCTTCGTTGATAACATCTGGACCAAAGAGTGCCCTCTCTCCGGTCTCGGACCAATTTAGAGGAGTTCGGCATTTTCTTTCATACAGAACCTCAAATGGAGCCATACCCAGACTAGCTTGATAACTATTGTTGTAGGAGAACTCCGCGAAGGGAAGATACTTCTCCCAACCCTTGCCAAAGGAGATTACACATGCCCTTAGCATGTCCTCCAAAACTTGGTTCACCCTTTCAGTCTGACCATCAGTTTGAGGATGGAACGCTGTGCTGAAGTTGAGACGGGTTCCCATAGCTTGTTGGAAACTACTCCAAAACTTGGAGGTGAACAGGCTTCCACGATCAGAGATTATCTTCTTGGGAATGCCGTGAAGTACGACGATCCTGGAAGCATACAGGTCTGCCAACTTAGCAGCTGTGATGTCAACCCGAACGGGGAGGAAGTGAGCAACTTTTGATAGTCGATCAATGATTACCCAGATTGCATCATTTCCCTTAGGAGACTTCGGCAGTCCAGTAATGAAATCCATACCAATTTCATCCCATTTCCACTCCGGGACTGCAATAGGGTGAAGTGTGCCGGCAGGCCTTTGATGTTCAGCCTTTACCCGTCGACAGGTGTCGCATTCAGCAACATACTTGGCGATTTCTCGTTTCATCCGAGTCCACCAAAACTGCTGCCGTAGGTCTTGGTACATCTTGGTACTACCGGGATGAATAGAGAGAGGAGATTCATGAGCTTCTTGGAGGATCAGCTCCTTCAGTTTCCATTCCTTTGGCACTACCAGACGGTCACCAAAATAAACTACTCCAGATTCATTTTCAGTGAAACACTTGGCCTTTCCGCTAGCAATGTTCTCCTTGATTTTCCGAATACCCTTATCATGCTTTTGAGCTTCTTTTATTTGGTCTTCAAGAGTAGACTTGATCTCCAGATTTGCTAGATAGCCAGAGGGAACAATTTCTAGGTTCAAACGGGCGAACTCTTCATGGAGAGCAGGTTGAGCCTTTTCAACCATCAGGTTGTTGCAATAAGACTTCCGGCTCAGTGCGTCAGCCACAACGTTTGCTTTGACGGGTTGATAGTTCAGACTCACATTGTAGTCTGCTATTAACTCCAACCAACGCCTCTGCCTGAGATTTAAATCTGGCTGTGTGAAGAGGTACTTCAGACTCTTATGATCCGAGAAAATCTCGCAACGGTTACCAAACAGGTATGGTCTCCACTGCTTCAGAGCATAGACAACCACGGCAAGTTATAGATCATGAGTTGGGTAGTTGTGTTCATGCGGCTTCAATTGGCGAGAAGCATACGCCACCACATGGCCCTCTTGCATTAGTACACAGCCCGAGCCTTGTAGGGAGGCGTCACAGAAGACGACGAAATCCTTGCTGGTGTCCGGCAGGACAAGCACAGGAGCAGACGTGAGTTTGGCTTTCAGTGTTTTGAAGCTCTCTTCCGCTTTGTCCGTCCATGTGAACTGTTTACCCTTCTTGAGAAGGTCAGTCATGGGCTTAGCTATCTTGGGGAAACCTTCGATGAATCGGCGGTAGTAACCCGCCAATCCGAGGAAGCTTCGGATATCCTTGACTGACATGGGACTTTTCCAATCCAGAATAGATTGAATCTTGTCGGGGATGACTGTCACACCATTAGCGGACACCACGTGACCAAGGAAGACAAGTTTATCCAACCAGAACTCACATTTGGAGAACTTGGCATAAAGGCGGTGTTCTCGAAGTCTTGTCAGAACTAACCGAAGATGTTCGGCATGCTCTTCGTCAGTTTTGGAATAGACGAGGATGTCATCGATGTAGATGACGACAAACTTGTCGAGATAATCCATGAAGATGGAGTTCATGAGCCTCATGAAGGAAGCTGGAGCATTGGTGAGACCGAAGGACATGACGGTATACTCATATAGGCCATAGCGAGTAACGAATGCCGTCTTGGGAATATCCTCCTTTCTTATCTTGATCTGGTGGTACCCTGACCTCAGATCCATCTTGGAGAATACTGTTGCAGCAGCTAACTGATCAAACAAATCGTTGATCCGGGAATAGGATACTTGTTCTTGATTGTCACTGTATTCAGTGGCCTATAATCAGTAACCAAACGAGGAACGGTAGAATCCCTTTTTGACGAAGAGTACTGGACAACCCCAAGGTGAACTGCTAGGCTGAATGAAATCCTTCGCTAACAACTCATCGATTTGTTCCTTCAACAAAGCCATCTCCTCCACCGGCATACGGTAGGGTTTCTTGGAAATCGGAGCAGTACCTGGAAGCAAATCTATGACAAACTCCACACTTCGATCTGGTGGCATGCCAGGCAATTCTTCCGGGAAAACATCTGGGAAGTCACACACCACATGTACTTCATGTATTTCCGGAGGGGATAAGCCTTCCATAAAGTAGAGGCTGATCTCCGGTGAGAGGGGAATGATTGAGGATGGAGGTCATGACAGAGGAGCCCAGTATTCCACAATAACACCGGACACATCGGTCACTGTAAAGGACTTGGCAACACAGTCAAGTTAAGCTTGATATTTCGCTAGCCAATCCATTCCCAGTATGGCATCAATGTCATTGGTCTTCAAAGCTATCAGGGCAAAAGGGAATGACCAGTGACCTATAGAAATCTGGACCACAGGGGTAATCCAATTGGTTTGCCATGTGGACCCAGGCGTGGAGATCACCAAGGGACGTCTCATATTCTCAAAATCTATGTTGTGGTCTTTTGCGAAGGCTATCGATATGAATGAATGCGATGCTCCAGAATCAAACAGAACGGTAGCAGAGTTGTCATTGATTCGTAGCTCACCCATAAAGACGCCGGGGTCCTCCTCGGCTTCTTCAGCAGAGACGTGGTTCAGGCGACCACGTACCATGGGACCAGCCTTGCCAGCTGGTGTGGCGGGGGCTCGGGCAGGTGTTGCCGAAATAGGTGCCTTTTGGGGGCACTCCCTGGAGTAGTGGCCAGACTGGCCGCAGCTGTAGCAAGTGAGTACAGGTGGGGCAGGTAGCTGAGGACGATACCCACTTCCACTCGCCCCAAGTGTCGAAGTAGTGGGGCGGGGCGGTGGTGGCCTGTACCCCGTGGTCCTCGGCATGAATGCAGCACGCGGCACAACGCTATAGGGAATGAAGACCTTGCGCTTCTTGTTCTCTGGAACAGAGGAACTCGGGTGATCCCCTTGTGCTGGCCTCTTGGAAGCCTCAAGTTCCTTCATGTCCTGCTCAAGAGTAAGAGCCTGGTTGAACAGCTCCTGGTAGTTCTGGAACTTGAAGGGCAGCAGCTCATAGCGGAGCCTCGGCGCAAGCCCCTTGCGGAACAATTCTTGCTTGTCGGTATCATTGGTCACGTCCCGAGGGCGTAACGAGAGAGATGGTTGAATTGACACCCGTAAGCTCGGAGATCCATACGACCCTGTTGCAGATCCAGGAACTCCCTCCTCTTCATGCCCATTATAGGCTGAGGTATGTAAGCCGCACGAAAAGCAGTGCGAAAATCCGCCCAAGTGAAAGCATGGCCTGCTTCAAATAGCGCCACATGACTCTCCCACCAACAACCAGCCGCACCAGTCAGGAGGTAGGTGGCGAAGTTGACTTGCTCGGCCACTGGACATGTAGCGCGGCAAACTTGCGCTCCAGAGCGCGAAGCCAGTCATCAGCTTCCAGTGGCTCCTTAGCATCAGCGAAAGTGGGTGGCTGCGAGCGCAGGAACTCAGTGAGAGTGTTGCAGTCATTGTTCCTCCGTGCATTCTGCTGCACGAACTGCTCGAGCAGCCGCTCATTGCGCCCGCGGTTCTCCTCAATGGCCATCAAGACCTGCGCCATTGAAGGTGGTGGCGGCGGTTCCTCATCGTTGTTGTTACCACGGCCTCCTCGAGCCATTCTGGAGAATTAACAAGGACACCGTTACTATCTTCCTCCGAATGGTTGAGACAATAGCATTAGCGTCTACTCAAGTACACAGACTAGGGACGATAATGCTTTGTGTAACAACGAGCAAGGGACCAACAAGATGGAACCTGGGTCAAAGATCAGCATCATGTACTACTAGCGTGAGATTCAAATGGTTAAGAAACCACGTGATTCCACACACTCTAGCTGGCACCATCCGGGACCTTTTGTTCAAGTCCTTGGGTTAAAACCCAGAAAAGGAATAAGTGATTAGACTCAGCAAGAATAACAGGGTTCGTCAACATCTGAGTTGATATCGGATTGTAGCGCAGCGGGAGCAACCGGACACATAACACTAAAGGTAGAACCGAACCCCGTGATCCTAAAGTTCTGAGGTAACAGATGAGAAGTAAAACTTTTAACTCAAATCGAGGTAAGATTGCTCCGAGATTAGAATGTCACCAGATAAGGAGTAAAAAGAATCCTAAGATGGTTTTCACAACTCATTTTTAGGTTAAAAATATTTTCACAAACACTAGACTCAACGTCGACCAGTAGAAGGGTTTCCTATAGGCAGTCCTGCTCTGATACCAACTTGTGGCGCCCCGACCGTGGAACTATACAGAGATGCTGTGTGTCACCAGTTATGCGATACAACCGGAGGTTACGGGTTTACCACTCCCCGGCCAAAACCTTTGGCAGGCGTTGCTCGGAATGGATCATCGGCAACGCAACACCCCGATTGATGCCATAACGCAGGCACAACTATCAATGCATAATAGAGAGATCAAGACTTGTGGAACAACTGGCACATCACAGACTCTATGACTCAAAGCATTATAGTTCGGCTCTTATAATAGAGAAAGATAGCAAATATTACAACCAGAGGTCACAGACCCAACAGTACATCATGCGGAAGCGAATTAAGTTGTTCTAAACAACAAGATCCAGATTATGGCCTAAGAGGCCTATAGATAACATTCCAACGCCAGCCGTTCCGAGATGTCCGAAGCTGCCACCTGGGAACCCCAGACTACTCGTCGACGTCCACATAAAACCCACCTTCAGTCTCGGTGAAGTCCTCCACTGAAAGAATTAACAAGCAACGTTGAGTTCGACGAACTCTGCAAGATTACTAGAGCTACTAGCTCGATGATGGGCTTACAAAGGTTTTATGGTTGTTTTGCGTAAAGCTGGTTTTCTTTATAAAAGACATAACTCCATGGCATCGACTAATCAGAATATTTCCAAAGGGGGTAAGAAGTAAACTCTTTACTTTTGATCATCTCCGTCACCAACCAACATCAATCACTGCACCTGTCTACCAAGGCACCTCCCCGAATCACCCTCGAGGAAGTCAACCTTGCATTCTTGGAGTCAAGTTTTAATCATTCGGTTCAAGTTCTCTATGGTCTCTGAATCCGGCACCAAGTCGTCCATAACCGCGGACACGGCTTTTAGAAAAGATTTACCCTGCAGGGGTGTACTGTTTTTAACCACCGGTACCGTCCGGCTCATTGCCTGACATTAGCTCTCTTCCGGGGAAAGCCGGCTGAGTGGGAGCGGTTACAACCTTTACCTTGCTTGAGACTAACCCAGGATCATCACTGAGGACGAGACAGGTTCAGTGCCTCCAACACCCTGCCCCGTGGCCACTTATTTTCCTAAACACCACCATCCTCATCCCAGTCCTGGCCACCATCTTCACGCACGCGCAAATGGAAGCTCAAACTAGAGGACCCTGGCTAGCCCCGCCCAAGTTAGTTGGTCGATGGGGGTTCCATATAGCCCACCGATGGAAGCACGCTCGGTCTTGGCTCGAAGGCGAGAACTCACAACTAGTCGGCGAGAACGAGACAACACACCACAACCCCGTGGCCTCTCATCCCCGCCTTTAAGCAGTTTATTAATGTCACCACAATTCTCCACCACATCCGGTCATTCCATCAACTGTTCCGACGATGAAACATCCACCGGACGACTAAGCATTTAACTAAGCATGGCTAACACTAGTACAGAACGACACATCGGATACCCCTCTATGGAAACGACACGAGTTAGGCGACAGAGAATCGCGACTAGCGTTGCGGACGAGGCCTGGCAGAGGCTGGTCCGTCAACATTGGTTACGAAGAATTTTATATCTCCGTTACCAAAGGTATTGGCAACGGTCATAAATTTGTCTCCGTTTCCAATATGTATCTCTATGGCTACGGTTGTTTATGTATATCCGTTTGCGATGTGCTTGGGAAATTGCAGTTGCAATCTGGAAGCGCGCCTGTTCAATGCGGCTTAATTCACGAGGGATTGGAACCGCCTGATCGATGCTAATAAAATGTGACTGGAACCGCGCGAAGCCTGGCAGGTCCCGCATTCTCCCCTTCGTTCTCTCCCACATTATCTACCACACTAGCACAACCGCCATGGAGGAACCCTGGTGGCAGAACGAGGAAGTCCCGAGCAACGACGCGAGCGCGGAAGTCCGCGGTGAAGTTCCATGGTGGGATCAAGACGGGCCGCCGGACTCGGACCCCGACGACTCAGACCCGCCATCTTCACGCTCTGTAGAAGACGACTCCGACGACTCGGACCCGCCGTCTTCACGCGAAGGAGAAGACTACTCCGAAGAGGACGAGTCGCCGGAGGAAGAGGAGCCGGAGGACCCGCCGGAGCCGTATTATTCTAGCCAGGAAGAATACGACGCCGACGACGACGACGACGAGGAGGCGTCAGAGGAGGCGCCGGAGGAGGAGGCATCGGAGGAGGCGCCGGAGGAGGACGCGCCGGAGGAGGACGCGCCGGAGAAGGAGGATTACGCTCTGGAGAAGGAGGCGTGAGAGGAGGATTCGCCGGAGAAGGACGCACGGCCGGAGAAGGAGGAGCACGAGCCGGAGGAGGAGGAGGAGCACGCGCCTGAGGAAAAGGCAACCGGCAAGAAGCGACGCCGCGCCGCGGATGACAATGGCGCGGAGGCAGGGCGTAAGCAGAACAAGTAGAGTAGATAGTTAGTTCAATTACTCTATCGATCCTTTGTAAGTAGGCCCAGTGTGTCAGTGAAGAAATTAGAGGAAGTGGTTGTTTATCGCCTCCGTTTGCGATGTTATATGCTATAAATGTGCCACTGCGGCAACCCTAACGCTCTCGCTCTCACTCTCACTCTCACTCCACAGTCATAGTGTGGCGGCGGCTCCAGACCTAACCCTTATCTCACAGATCTGAGCGGCGCGTCCGGCTGGCATCGCCGCCGTGCATCTTCCCCCAGCTGCACGTCGGCGCATCTTCCCCCAGCGGCGCGTCGTGAGCCACCGCGCATCCCCCCCAGCGATGCGTCGTGAGCCGCCGCGCATCCCCCCCAGCGGCTCGTCGGCGAGCCTCCACGCATCTTCCCCGAGTATGTCGCCGACGCGGATCTACTGGTCTATTGCCGTGCATCTTCCCCGGTTATGTAGCCGACTAGATCTTACATTTTGTTTAAAGTAGCACAGAAAACTTGTCTAGTATTTGAAGTCTAGTATTGTGTTCTGTCTAGTGCCGATGATGAATACACCCTCGACACTAGATCTTACATTTTATTTAAAGTAGCATCTACCGATCTAGTATCGTAGTACTGTCTAGTATTGTAGTATTGTGTTCTGTCTAGTATTGTAGTACTGCTGACAAGGATATACATCTCGGCTACCCTACCGTGAGGGTACCTGGTGCACGTGATGACTAAAAGCCCAAGTAGCGAAGATACGACTCGAAGCCCAAGACGAGAGGCCCACAAGATGGAGTACTTTCCAAGTTTAGACATAGATATAGTCGGTTTATACTTTCCTTATGTGTAAACTAGGTCGGTTACAAACTCCCGAGACCCAGCCTATTTAAAGGCTGGGAGGGGTGCCGATCTAGGACCAAGCCATACTCGAACCACCAAAGCTCTTGCGAGATCGTCATCTCGCCGGAGCCACCTTGTAACCACATAATCTCCAGCGATCAATAACAGACAAGCAGGAAGTAGGGTCTTTACCTCCACCCGAGGGGCCTGAACCTGGGTAAATCTTTGCCTCTGCTTGTCAGCCGACGAAACTACCAGTACTACCACGTTCTCTCCCCATAATCTCAACCCTAGGTCCTTAACCATGGGATTTGATGAGGGTACACCTCGTCAATTGGCGCCGTCTGTGGGAAAGAATAGTGCTGGACTCGCGGTTTCTTCGGTTCCATCGGAAAACGGCGACTCGCCGATCGGATCTACAAACGGCAACTCGCGGCTGCATCGACAAACCAGAACTCGCCGACTCAGGCGGCACACGGCAACTCGCCGGCTCACTCGACAAACGGCAACACGCCAGCTTCACCCGCAAAAAGCGCATCGGATCCTCTGATGGATTTCGAGCCACACTCGCCAGGATTCCAGGAGGCCTTCTCCGATCTCGAGTCAGGTTTGGGTTTAACCGTTGGTTCGTTCAATTTTTTCGTCAACAAGCTTGGTGTGCAGGACTTGACGGATCCACGCCAACTCGCGACTTCCGCACCCGAGGCTCCATCGGTTGCGGCTCCTTCGACTGCGGATCCCTCAACTGTGTCCATACCATCGTCGACCCTCCAAGCTTGTTCGTCTGCAACAACCATGTCCACACGAGAGATGCACGAGCTCATTGAAGAACTCCAGGGCGAGGAGGCCGAATCAGCATATCGCACAAACGATCCCGAGCTGGATCTCCCACTCGAGGATAGTTTCGACTGCGGGATCTCCCTCAGCGACTTCGACGACCTCGAAACTCATATCGACAACCACGTCGACTCCGAGATCTGCACCAACAACAACAACCTCGACTCGAGATTCATAACAACTCCGACGCCGAGATGAGCATAGGCGATGAAGGCATCAACTGCGAGATCCGTCCAGACGGACCACTCGACGGGCATATCGACTCAGACATGAGCCTTGATGACGATGTCGAGTCCATGACAGGACTCGAAGACACACATACATACCCTCGGGTGATACCCCAGCAGGTCTACGTCGCCATCGCCGCAGAAACATCAGACTGCGGCCAGCCGCAGGCCTACAGAATTCCCGTGCACAGTACTATGCCGGACGGAGTCACAACTCTCACAATCACTGCTGAGATGGCAGCAAAAGCAGATAAAGTCATCAAGGAGTGCACAATGATGCCAGCAGACGCAACACAAGAGAGATGTTGACCTTCCAGTACTTCAACTGGCAGGAATCACTTCGACTGCAGATAAGAGCAACACTCGAAGAACGCAAAAAGCAAGCTAGCTTGTCGAGTGCGCGCAGAAGACAGCTCTCCCTGAGCTCCACCGGGCGAGCAGACACAAGACCCAGATCAAGGTTGTCACACCTCTCGCCAGACGAAAGGCGGCGCTCACCCGCAACTTAGGCAACTCTTTCATGACATACGACGAGAAGGAGTGCCAGTACCCAAAACAGCTGCGGGTGCCCTCTTCACCGCTGCAGCATACCTAGAGGCAATCAAACCTCCAGCTGATGACCCCAATGCAAAACTGCATCGCCAGCAGATCAAATCACTCGCCTTAGCGGCGAAGGCCATACGCCAAATTCCAAAACTCCAGGTGGGAGTCGAGACCGTGCCCTAGTCGACGCGCGTCGGGAAGAGCATAATCACAGTGGTCGCCGCCACCACTCGAAGGAAAGAAGCGGCTCGCGTAGGCGCAGGTCCAGGAGCAGATCACGCAGATCTTACAGTAGCGACTCATACTCTGATCGAGAGCCTGAGCCACATGGAGCTCTGTGCTTCACTCGACGCGTCCGCGAGACACGGATGCCCAAAGGGTTCAAACTCACATCTGAACAGCCCAAGTACACGGGTCGACAGGAACCTTCTGGGTGGCTGGAAGACTACAGGCTGGCTGTCGCGTGCCAGCGAGGCACAAACACCACAGCCATGCAATACATACGACTCATGCTCGAAGGCACAGCCCGCGACTGGCTCAAGGCCCTACCTCCATCAAATACGACTCGTGGGATCACTTCCGCGATGACTTCATCAAAAACTTCGAGCCTCTATGTGAGCGCCCAAAAACGTTCGAGAGCTGCGGGCCTGCGTGCAACGTTCAGACGAAAGCTGAGGTCATACATCAGACGATGGACTGAGATACGCAACTCAGTCGGAGTAATTTCAGAAGACATGGCCATGGATGCTTTCATAATGGGACTCGCCAGGCAGACCTCAAAGAAGCACTCGGTCGCAAAAAGCCAACCTCTGTGGCTAACCTCTTGATGACCGCGACTGAGTGGGCAGATGGAGAAGATATGGCGCGCACACACGCGGGTCCTCACCCCGTGACAATCATGAAAGCGGCAGTCGAAGCCGCAGAGACTCGTACAGGACGACCGAAGGCGCAAACGTTCAAAACGTCACTACGACGATGACAGACCCGAATTCATGGCGGCTGGGTTCTCCACCACGCAATGACCAGACAGAAGCGACCGCGATCAGAAGATCGACGGGACAGTCGAGATGATCGTCGAGACAGCCGAGACGCGGCCAACGCAGTGATAGCTACAAGAGGAAGGACTGGCGCAAGTCACGGGCACAATCTGAGCGATCATTCGAAGAAAAGATGGACGCTGATTGCAGATTCCACCTGTACAAGGGGGACGACGGAAAACTGCGATCCAATCACTCGATGAGAAACTGCAGGGAGTTCGACCAAATGGCGACTGATTACGTAAATCGCAGAAAGGCAGCAGCCGCACAAGCACCTGCACCCGTGCCTCAGCCAAACAACGTGCCTGTTCTGATGGCACCACCTCCACCACCACAGCCTGCTGCAGGCGGAAACCTCGCGGGTGCCATACAGCACATACCTCGGGTGGACGAGCCACAGTACCCTCCCCCCAAGGGCAGATGTACATGATACAGAAAGGTCGACCTTCCAACAGGGAGCAAAAACTTCGCACTCGACAAGTAAACATGGCGGTCATGTCACCTCCTGCGGTAACAGAATACTTGAAGGAGCCGAAACTACAATAAGCTTCAGCAAAGAGGACCACCCTCCATCGGTTGTTCGCCAGGGCACTCTGCTCTGGTACTCGACGCGCAAATTGGAGGCTACGCCATGTCCAAGGTCTTCATGGATGGTGGGAGCGGCATAAACATCATCTTCGCAGATACGCTCCGCAAAATGAACAGGTCAGTCGAAAACCTGCCAAGATCTTCAAATACCTTCCACGGTATCGTTCCAGGGAAAGCAATAAGCCCAGAAGGCACCATACAACTCGACGTAACGTTCGGGGACAAGCACCACTTCAGGACAGAGTCGATTGAGTTCGAAGTGGTCGACTGGAAGTCACAATACCATGCTATACTTGGACGCCCGACGTTCGCTCGATTCATGGCGGTGCCACATTACGCATACCTCCAGCTGAAGATGCCTGGACCAAAAGGAGTAATCACAGTCAAGGGAACTTCCAAAAGTCTGACTCTTGCGACCGAGAATTCAGCAAAATCTCTGAGATGTTTGGCATGGAAGCAACACTCGCTGATCTAGCGGTCTCCAACGATCGAACACTTATGCCAGAGCACAAAAAGGTGGCAGTCGACAGAGCATTCAATGCCACCAATGACACAAGATCGCATCAGGTGCACCCGACTGACCCGACCAAGACAGTCAATGTCTCGTCGAGTCTGCCTATCGCATAGGAAAGCGCGCTCGTCGAATTCCTCCGTGAGAACTGGGATATATTTGCATGGTGTCCAGCAGACATGCCAGGTATTCCCAGGGAATTCGCCGAGCACTCTCTCCAGCTACTTCCAGATGCTAAACCAGTCAAGCAAACAATGCGCCGCATATCCGGCCCAAAAAGAACTGCAGTCGAAGCCGAAGTCGACAGGCTACTCGCAGCAGGATTCATCAGAGAGATCAAGAAATCACAATGGGTGGCCAACCCCGTACTCGTAGAGAAGAAGCACACAGATATCCTTCGGATGTGCGTAGATTTTACAGCACTCAATAAGTGTTGTCCAAAGGATCACTTTCCACTACCTCGAATCGACCAGATCGTCGACTCCACCGCCGGGTGCGCTCGCTTGTCCTTCCTGGATGCTACTCGGGTTACCACCAGATAAGGATGAAGGAAGAATGATGAAGAGAAAACGGCGTTCATAACCCCACTCGGGGTCTACTGCTACACCACAATGCCTTTCGGGCTCAAGAACGCAGGCGCAACATACCAGCGCATGATGCAAGATTGCCTCAAGAAGCAAATTGGGCGAAACGTCCAGGTCTATGTAGATGACATCGTCATCACCACAAGAGAGGAAAACACACTACTCGATGACTTGCGAGAGACATTCGCAAACCTCAAACGCTTCCACATCAAGCTCAACCCGAAGAAGTGCACGTTCGGCGTGCCAGCCGGGCAACTCCTCGGGTATCTAGTCTCAGCTCGAGGAATCGAGGCGGACCCGGAGAAAATACAGGCCATCTTGACGATGCAAAGGCCTTCAAAGCTCCATGACGTGCAAAAATTGCGGGTCGAGTGCAGCGCTCAGTCGATTCATCAGCAAGCTAGGCGAAAAAGCACTCCCGTTCTATCGACTGATGAAGAAAGCAGATAAATTCGAGTGGACGCCAGAAGCCGAAGCAGCCTTCACGGACCTCAAGCGAGTCCTCACAAGCCCTCCAATCCTCGTAGCACCAAGGGAACGCGAGCCACTATACCTATATGTCTCTGCAACTAACAGGGTGGTAGCACTGTTCTAGTGGTCGAACGCAGAGAGGAGGGACACGCCCAAAGCATACAACGTCCAGTCTATTACTTGAGTGAAGTGCTCTCCACATCAAAGCAGCGGTACCCGCACTATCAGAAGCTGGCTACGCCGTGTTCATGTCCTCAAGGAAGCTGACGCATTACTTCTCCGAGCACCCGATCACTGTAATCAGCACTTCAGGGATCGGGGACATCCTCACAAACCCCAATGCAACTGGGCGAGTAGCAAAATGGCTCATCGAGCTAGCACCAAGAGACATCAAGTATGATTACCCGAAGGCCATCAAAGCACAAGTTTTACCCGACTTCCACACCGAGTGGATTGAAGCTCAGCTCCCAGGAGCACCAGATGTGTCCAATTCCTGGACTATGTACTTTGATGGCTCGAAGAAAAACGAAGGCGCAGGCGCAGGTGTCATCCTCATATCACCAAAAGGCGACAAGCTCCGCTACATCCTGCAAATGGGATTCGAGTTCCCATCCAATAACGAAGCAGAATATGAGGCTCTGATCCATGGCATGAGGATGGCCAAAGCCCTCGGGTGCACTCGACTGATGATCTACGGCGACTCGAATCTGGTGGTGCAGCAAACAATGAAGGCCTGCGACGCAATCGCAGATAACATGATGCCTACCGTGACCTGTACAACATCATGGAGGGCAGCTTCGAAGGCTGCGAGTTGCGGCACATAGGGCGTGAGAGCAATGAAGAAGCAGATAAGTTAGCCAACATTGGTGCGACCAAAGCACCAGTGCCACCTGGTGTCTTCTTCGAGCGCATCGAGCACAGATCAATCAAAAAGAAGCGGCAACTCCTGCATCAGCCGCACCAGCCAAGAGCAAAACACCTAGCACAGAGGACCCACCAGTCGAGGTACTCCTCATCGAGCCAACTTGGACTCAACCCTTCCTCGCATACATACTCCGCGGCGAGGTACCCGAAGACTTCACAGAGTCAAGACGCGTCACTCGACGATCTAAAGCATACACTGTCATCAACGGTGAACTTTACAAACGCAGCATATCAGGTATGTTCCAGCGTTGCATAGCATTTGAAGATGGCCAAGCCATCCTTCGTGATATTCATGCAGGTACTTGCGGGCATCACGCCAGCAGTCGATCACTCGTAGCCAAAGCCTTTCGCGCAGGCTTCTACTGGCCCACAGCACTCAAAGACGCGGAGGACATAGTCAAAAGGTGCATCGGCTGCCAAAAATTCGCCACAAAGCCGCACGCACCCGCATCGGCGTTGAAGACAATACCATTGGCCTGGCCTTTCGCCCAGTGGGGGCTCGATATGGTTGGGCCACTCAAAAAATCCTCCCATGGAGGGCATACTCACCTTCTGGTGGCGGTCGACAAGTTCACCAAGTGGATTGAAGCAGTACCCATCACAAGTTCGACTGCCACTACAGCAGTCAATTTCATAAAATCCATCATATACCGCTTTGGTGTGCCAATAGCATCATCACTGACAACGGTACAAACTTCACGGCTGAGGAATTCAAATCCTTCTGCAAAGAGCAAGATATCACGCTCAATTATGCATCTGTGGCGCACCCGCAATCAAACGGCCAAGTCGAAAAGGCCAATGGGCTTGTGACAAGTGGAATCAAGAAGCGCCTCCTGGTGCCACTCAAAAGGGCTGCGGGTGCTTGGGTAGAAGAGCTCCCGTCTGTGCTATGGAGCCTACGCACAACACCCAACGCCTCAACGCAATTCACTCCATTCTTCATGGTCTACGGCGCAGAGGCAATCTGCCATCAGACGTAAGGTTCAACGCACCAAGAGTCGAAGCATACAATGAAGAAGATGCAGACGAGCACTCGAAGACGCAGTCGACTTGCTAGAAGAAGCACGTAACACGGCGCTCGCACGCACAGCTGTTTATCAGCAGGACTCCGCAACTACCACAGCCGTCGACTGCGTACCAGGTCCTTCGAGGTTGGCGACCTGGTACTTCGACTGAAGCAAAAGAAGGTGCACAAACTCGCTTCTCCATGGGAAGGACCCTTCATCATCACCGAGGTCATTGGTGGTGGAGCATACAGACTGAAGCACGCGAAGACAGGAGAACTCTCGCATAATCCTTGGAACGTTGCGCAGCTGCGCCGTTTCTATGCTTAGATTGCTCAGTCGCACAATGTAATAGGCACATATGTCGGATAGCTGCAGGTTTCAGACGCGCTCTTTTCCTTACCAGGGTACCTAAGGGGACTGGAAGGTTTTTAATGAGGCGGCCTGCAGCTTAACATTCAAAATGGAATATAATTCATGATTCCTCATATTTCTCCTGCTTACTACTCGCATAACTTGATTTCACAAAATTAGCCTCACCCGAGCACTCGGGGGCTGCGCTATCTCAAAAAGCATGTTTTGCTTGTTCACAACATAATACCCCAGCCGCACTCGAATACTCGGGGCTGGGTCATAAAAATCATACATAAACACAAAAGTTGCTCAACCCACTCAATTATTCGGAGTTGAGCCTAGAAGCATCAAGTGAAGCTTCAAGTACTGCAAAAATTCATAACCGACACAATAGTCGGGGCTGTGCAGCTTATGTTTGATACTCTAAAGTATTTCTATCAAGTTCACTCAAAATGCACGGGGGCTGGATAGTCCTAATTTTACAGCATGTTGCTTCATACACCCCGCTCAACAGGCTCGGGGGCTGCATACATGTAAACAAATAATGTACAATAATCACAAGTGTTGCGTTTTACACTTTGGAGTCACCCCATACACATAACCTACTCAACAGGTTCTTCCTTGGGTTCGGTCCATTTTTCCTCCTCCTTCAGCACACGATGGATTAGGACCAGTGCGTCCACTCGTGTCTCTTGGTAGTGCTCCTCCATCGGCACAGGACCACCACCTGGTAAGGGTGCGGGTCCCATCGCAATCCTTTTCAAATCAAGGTGCGGAAGGTGCGATCGCACAAAGGCAAGAGCAACGTTAGCCCCGCTAATCAGTTGCTCACGCACAAACTTCTTGATCGCCTTGCCTTTTCGAAATTTCTTCAGCAAAGCCACAAGGCCCTGTGGTTGCTCATTCAAAGGAAACAAAGCTTCGTGGACTCGAAATAAAGCCAACCTGCAAGTCTCCAGTCGAATGGTGTGAAGGAAGTTTTCAAGGATCAAGCGAGAAGGGTGATATTATGTGATCAAGAAGAGTGAAAAGCCTAAGCTTGGGGATGCCCCCGTGGTTCATCCCAACCATATTCAGAGAGACTCAAGCGTCTAAGCTTGGGGATGCCCAAGGCATCCCCTTCTTCATCAACAAACTTATCAGGTCATCTCTAGTGAAACTATATTTTAATTCTTTCACATCTTATGCGCTTTACTTGGAGCGTCTGTGTGTTTTTATTTTTGTTTTTGTTTGAATAAATTCGGATCCTAGCAATCCTTGTGTGGGAGAGAGACACGCTCCGCTTTTTTCATGTGAATACTCATGTTCTTCACTTATATTTGTTGAGTATTCTTAACTAGCTACTGCAGTGCTTTTAGCTCCTGTTTTTCATGCATCTCTTCGAGCTGTTAGCACTTGTTTATAAATACTCTCTTGCTGCATTATATTATCATTTGGAGAGTTTATGTTTAATAAATTATTGGTGTTTGTTTGGAAGAAAAAAATGCTACATGTAGTAGTTGGTATTGGAAAAGACATATGCATTCTTGTAGATCATTGTCTTGTTTTGATTTGATGCTTTGCAATTGTTTTGAGCTCTCAAGTAGATCATGTTTAAGCTCTTGCATCATGTAGTTAAAGCCTAGTAGTGGAGAACTACCGTAGAGCTTGTTGAGACTTGGATGCATATTTGTTCTCTCTAAGGTCTAGATATTTTCTGGTAAAATGTTTGAGCAACAAGGAAGACAGTGTAGAGTCTTATAATACTTGCAATATGTTTTTATGTGATTCTTGCTGTACCGGTTTATACTTGTGTTTGCTTCAAACAACCTTGCTAGCCTAAACTCTGTACTGAGAGGGAATGCTTCTCGTGCATCCAAAACTTGAGCCAAAACCCATGCCATTTGTGTCCACCATACCTACCTACTATGTGGTATTTCCTGCCATTCCAAGTAAATATTTCATGTGCTACCTTTAAACTATTCAAAACTTTATTACTCCTTATTTGTGTCAATGTTTTATAGCTCATGAGGAAGTATGTGGTGTTTTATCTTTCAATCTTGTCATTTACTTCTGACAGACTTTCACCTGGACTAGTGGCATATACATCCGCTTATCCAATAATTTGCAAAAAGAGCTGGCAACGGGGTGCCCAGCCCCAATTAATTACAACTTTCATTAATAATTCTCTTCACATGTTTTGCCCTGATTTATCAGTAAGCAACTTAATTTTGCAATATACACTCCTCCATGGTATGTGAATGTTGGAAGGCACCCGAGGATTCGGTTAGCCATGGCTTGTGTAAGCAAAAGGTTGGGAGGAGTGTCATCTATAAAGAAACTAAAATACATGTGTAAACAAAAGAGAAGAGGGATGATCTACCTTGCTGGTAGAATAACGTCCTTCATGGGAGCCGCTCTTTGAAAGTCTGGTTGACAAGGGGGTTAGAGTGCCCACTACCATTCGTTGACAACAACAAACACCTCTCAAATACTTATTTTGTGCTCTCTATATGCTTTCGAAAACTTAAAAAGCTCTAGCACATGATTTAATCCCTGCTTCCCTCTGCGAAGGGCCTATCTTTTACTTTATGTTGAGTCAGTTTACCTACTCCTTTCTATCTTAGAAGCAAACACTTGTGTCAACTTTGTGTGCATTGATTCTTACATATTTACTTATTGCACTTGTTATATTGCTTTATGTTGACAACTATCCATGAGATATACATGTTACAAGTTGAAAGCAAATGCTGAAACTTAATCATCCTTTGTGTTGCTTCAATGCCTTTTACTTTGAATCTATTGCTTTATGAGTTACCTCTTATGCAAAACTTTTTGATACTTGTCTTGAAAGTACTATTCATGAAAAGTTTTTGCTTATATGATTCATTGTTTACTCTTTATCTATTTGTTAGCAAACTATAGATCATTGCTTTGAGTCACTTCATTCATGACATGAGCCTTGCAATATATTGATCAAGATTGTGTGAAAGCATGTCTCCTCAGAAATTATTTGTTGTTATCGTTTTACCTACTCGAGGACGAGTAGAACTAAGCTTGGGGATGCTTGATACGTCTCCAACGTATCCATAATTTCTGCTGTTCCATGCTTATATTATACCATTTGCTACATGTTTTATATACACTTCGTATCACTTTTATGCATTTTCTGGGACTAACCTATTAACAAGATGCCACAGTGCCAGTTCCCTGTTTTCTGCTGTTTTTGGTTTCAGAAAGTTACTTCTGGAAATATTCTCGGAATTGCACGAAACAAAAGGCCAGGTCCCTATTTTTCCAGCACGTACACGGAGTCCGAAGGAGAGACGAAGATGTGCCACGAGGTGGCCAAACCACCTAGGCGCGGCTGGGCCCACAGCCGCGCCACCGTGGTTTGGGCCCCTCGGGGGTCCGCCGACATCGCCCCTTCGCCTATTTATTCCCCGAGACGCGAAAACCCTAAACACCGAGCCTTTCATCCAGAACATATTCGCTGCCGCCGCCGTCGTCAACCCTAACTCGGGGGGTTTCTGAAGCTCTTCCCGGCACCCTGCCGGAGAGGGGAATCATCACCGGAGGGCTCTACATCGCCATGCCCGCCTCCGGAGTGATGCGTGAGTAGTTCATCCTTGGACTATGGGTCCATAGCAGTAGCTAGATGGTTGTCTTCTCCACTTGTGCCATCATGTTTAGATCTTGTGAGCTGCCTATCATGATCAAGATCATCTTATTGTAATGCTACATGTTGTGTTTGCTGGGATCTGACTTATATTGATACCTATGTGGAGCTGAATATTATATTATCATGTCTATGTCATTTGTGATCTTGCATGCTCTCCGTTACTTGTTGAAGCCTTGGCCACGTGAATACTTGTAACTCCAAGAGGGGGTATTTATGCATGATAGTTGGGTTCAACCTCTATTTAACCTGGGATAGTGACAGCAAGTTCTAAGGTTGTAGATGTGTTGTTGCCACTAGGGGTAAAACAGCAATGCTTTATTCAAGGATGAATGTATTGTTTACATTACGCACATTACTTAATGCAATTGTCTGTTGCTTGCAACTTAATACTGGAAGGGGTACGGATGTTAACCGGAAAGTGGACTATTTAGGCATAGATGCATGCTGGATAGCGGTCTATGTACTTTGTCGTAATGCCCAAATGAATCTCATAGTAGACACCACAGCTCACACATGCATGTTATATGCACTTATCAATTGTCAATTGCCCAGCTGTAATTTGTTTACCCAGCATGTTAGTTATCTTATTGGAGAGACACCACTAGTGAACTGTGGACCCCGGTCCATTCTTTTACATCTGAAATACAATCTACTGCAATCATTGTTCTCTACTGTTTTATGCAAACAAACATCATTTTCCATTCGATACGTTTAACCCTTTGTTTTCAGCAAGCCGGTGAGATTGACAACCTCACTGTTAAGTTGGGGCAAAGTAATTTGATTGTGGTGCAGGTTCCACGTTGGCACCGGAATCCCTGGTGTTGCGCCGCACTACACTCCTTCCACCAACACCTTCGAAGCAAACCTCGTTTTCCTACTGGTCGATTAAACCTTGGTTTCATACTGAGGGAAAACTTACTGCTGCACTCATCATACCTTCCTCTTGGGGTTCCCAACTGACGTGTGACGTACAAGCAATTGTTTCTGGCACTATTAACCTAGAGCCAC
>CAMZMU010000036.1:82440744-82662964 GCA_947311845.1 Poa pratensis
TTATTAGTGAAACTAATTCTCATATTTCAAAAGCTTTTTTTAAATACATACGGGAACGCTCACGGGGCAGGCAGGGCCAATAGAGCGACAATATGTGTCGTCGCTCTGAATAGCAATTGTTTTTTATTGGGATCCTCGGTTGAGATAATGTTACGAACGAAGAGGTAGTGACACGTCAGATGGAACAGAAGCTATACTCATGGCACGATGACATATATACACGCTCCACGTACGTCTCCACACGGCCACCGCATCGATCATTGCTTGGCCGAAATCAACCACGTAGACGAGACTGGACTCTCGTCATCTGCTATCCACTCAATCTCTTTACTGAACTTGTCTTTACACTTGTTATTATTGGAGTACTTGTACTTCTTCGCCTCTTTTTTGAGTATTTTAAGCTTCAGCATGTGTTCGACCCAATCAGCCATGATGTGGCCAAGCTTCCCGAAGGTACCATCGCGTACGTGTCCTCTCTACGTGTCTCGCGTGTTTGTGTTCCACAGCACTACGTGTCCACGGCGTCTCGTACTTCCGTAGCCGCAGCCTATATATACGTCGCCTGCTCGAACCCAGACAGATCATTCGAACCAAGTCGAGCAATAGACAAAGTGATCTTGTTTTCAGAGTGAAATATTTACTGTTCTCAGTTCGTGTTCGAGAGTGATCTTGCTTCGAGCAGAGTAGTTTGTTTGAGCCAGTTTAGTTCATCGAGATGGCATCCAACCAGGACCAGGCGAGCTACCGCGTCGGCGAGGCCAAGGGCCACACCCAGGTACCTACATCTCCACCATCTCCGTCGATCCATCGTTTTGACCTACATTGAGTTGCCGTACCTGAAATGTCGTGCTCGTGGTGGGGTGTTTGCAGGAGAAGGGGGGCAGGTGATGGGCGCGGCCGAGGACAAGGCGTACGAGGCCAAGGACTGGGCGCGGGCTGGCGGGGCACGCGTCCGGCCAGGGCCAGGGCGCCACCGAGGCCGCCAAGCAGAAGGCCGGCGATGCCAAGGACACAACTTTCCAGACGGCGCAGGCCGCCATGGACCGCGCCGCCGAGTCCGCGCAGGCGGCAAGGACAAGACCGTCGAGAGCAAGGACCAGACGGCGGCTTCCTGGCCAAGAAGACGGAGTTCGCGAAGCAGAAGCGACGGAGACGGCGCGGTACGCGCAGGACAGGACCTACGACGCGGCTCAGTACGCCAAGGAGTCCGCCGTCGCGGCAAGGACAAGACCGGCAGCGTCCTCCAGCAGGCGGCGAGACGGTGGTGGGCGCGGTGGTGAGCGCCAAGGAGCGTGGTGAATACGCTGGGGATGGGCGGAGACAACACCGGCAGCGCTTGCAACGAAAGACACCTCCAGCGTCACCGAGAAGATCACCGGGGATCACTAGGTTCACGCGTTCGTGCTTAATTTGCTTTCGCTTCATTCCCTTTGTTACCGTCGTAGGCGCCCAGTTGATCTCGAGAAACCAAAGCAATCACAGCACGATGACGACACCGAGATTTGGTAACGCAGTTCGGCGAACTCGCCTACATCTGCGGGGCATGACTACGGGCGCTCTCCCTCTGATACCGCAACCCTGGCCGCCCTAGGCGCCGGCACAAGCCGCCGGCTCCCCCTGCGTGCCTGTTGCTATCAAGTCGTCATGGGTTACAGTGTGGTGCTCCTCATTATATGGGAGGCCCAGGGTACAAGAGTTCGACTCTTGATACTACTCGTATCCTATCCACACCTAATACAACTCTAAGTCCAAACGTAACCCAACACGTACACAATATTTGACACAAAACACAACAAACTCCACCTTGGCGAATATTGTCCACCAACTTGAATTCGTCAATGCGTCAAACCTCCATGTACTCCGGACTTGAATTTGTCTCCATGAGCTCCACTGCTACTCCCAGACTCCACGTGACTCCACCTGCAACTGTAGTCCTCTTTCCGTTCAACACCATCACACACCGACCTGTGGTCTGCGTAAAAAATGCTTTCAACTTGAAGAAACTTCACCGTCGCCTTTTAGTACCCTGAGTCAAATTCACAGTCATCTCATCCTGGATAGTCTTCTACATGTCCCACAGATACTGCACTCCGCCTCCTTCTGCATCTAGTCACCCGCACTTTGCCATGTGCACTAAACATCACAGAATATACGGCCATGTACTCTCCACGCTTCCGACATATCAGACTTTCCAACACTTTTTCAGATTCCCCATGGTCGACTCCTGTCTATCACCTGACGTCAATCTCCATAGACCCAGTCCAACTTGAATCCGGTACTCGCCAACACTGATTCAGCACCCCTGCACACCCATCTGACACATGTCTGACCGCATGGTGCCCTGGTCCGTCGCCGTGTCCGTGCTTACCGCACGCCTCGCCGCTAATACCACGCCGAGCATCCGCAATCTTGGCCAAGATCTACGGGTCGCTAACCCACACCACCTCAGGTCCCACTGCAGACAACCACCAGTCATACCCGACGGTGCGGGACGGTTCCACGCATCTTTCCAGAATGAGCTCCAGTCCGGACACGTGCCTCTCGCCTTCCCGCTGACTAGGTTTCGATTCTCGGATCCTTACCGTAGCCCCTCCATCAGCCGAGTGAAATCTCCACCAGAGACTCCAGCTCCACCTTCAACATGATCCTTGGTAGAGGATCAGTCCACCCCGCGCCCTGTCGACTTCAAGTTCTCACGTGTACAGTCTTGAATCAACTCCGCGCCATCGCATGTCGAAGCACGCATAACCATGCGCCACGTGTTTCCACGCCACAGAATACGGACACCATCAGCCCTCACGCTCCTACGTCGTTGTCGCCGATCTTCACCGTTTTCTGTCCGACCGACCTCCCGTCGATCTGTCAGACTGTTCAGTCCGACCCAGCCGAACGTATCCGACTGCACGACATGCTCCAGACTCACGAGCCTTATACACACGTCGCCCCTAGCCGCATCGAGTCCATCTTGATCAACTTGGCCCCATGCTACATCATCGAGTGTCGCCCATACAACGCTCGGATCAAATAACATTGACCAAACCTGTCAATCTTCCCGTGAACCTGCGACTCCGCGTCTTGTTTATACCGCAGCCATCTGCACACCACCTGTGTACCGAGCAAGCCCCTGATGCCTTCCGTGTGCCTCTAGCAAAGGATTGCCAGCTTTTGAAGTCTAAGCCTGCGCCAACCTCAACTCACGTGCGCACCAAGCTCCTGGATAAATCCCATATTATTTTCCTTTCTCAAAGCCTACTCTCCATGGCATGCACAAGACGCATTTTTTTTTCCCAAACAAATCTCACGCTGATTCCTTGATCGAATACCTGCATGCTGCTCCGCACGTGTCCCGCGTCCGCTGCCCCCCGCTCTTTCCATCTCCTGAAACAGCACGCATTGGACAAAGTACCGGGAACTCCTGCTGCTGCACGCCACCGAACCGCCTGTAGCACACTGCGACGAGTTTGACTCGGACACGCTCCCTCACGGCTCCTCCACGGATCGAATTGACCTGGCCGTCGCCGTATGTACGCATCCCATCTGATCTCGCCGAGACAGCACCGCTACGCTTCGGATCGACCGATCTCAATCAGGCTGTACTGCTCTCCATCGCTTCCGCCGCTGTTCAATTCCGCCGCCGACGCCTTCGTGGCCATGAGCCCATGACCAATACATCAGCCTCTGAACGAACACCGCGACCTTCTAGATCAATAAACCGCACCTTCAACCTGCGCTCTGATACCAATTGTTACCGTCGTAGGCGCCCAGTTGATCTACCGGAAACCAAAGCAATCACAGCACGATGACGACACCGAGATTTGGTAACGCAGTTCGGCGAACTCGCCTACATCTGCGGGGCATGACTACGGGCGCTCCTCCCCTCTGATACCGCAACCCTGGCCGCCCTAGGCGCCGGCACAAGCCGCCGGCTCCCCCTGCGTGCCTGTTGCTATCAAGTCGTCATGGGTTACACGTGTGGTGCTCCCCTCATTATATGGGAGGCCCAGGGTACAAGAGTTCGACTATACTACTCGTATCCTATCCACACCTAATACAACTCTAAGTCCAAACGTAACCCAACACGTACACAATATTTGACAAAACACAACACCCTTGATACATCTTTTATCTTTCACTTCGATTATTTCCAAACACACATTTGGTTGCAACTTTGCTTTTGATGTATTTATGTAAGGGCAGCCACAGCGTGTAGCCAAAGTGGTTCCATATTCACTTTTTAACTTTTGGAACTAGTTCCCTACATTGTGGAGGTAGTTCCAAAGCCAAATAGTTTGGGAACCGGAGCAACTCCTTGCTCCGATGCCAAATGTGATTCCAAATGAATTAGCAAGGGTGTGTGTTCTGCATGCATCGCTCTCTCCATGTGAAAGGTAAAAGCAGCCTGCTCCTGCCTGCAGTGGGCCCGGATGGTTCAGAAATTTAGATACATTGTAGAGCTCTAGCCAAATTACACGGTAAAGCCAAATTCAGCTTTTGTCAGATTTGGCTATAGCACACGCTGTGGCTGCCCTAAGTGTCTAGAGTCTGGGGATGTTGATGTCTGACGACA
The DNA here is from genome assembly GCA_947311845.1 of Poa pratensis. NCBI lineage: Eukaryota > Viridiplantae > Streptophyta > Magnoliopsida > Poales > Poaceae > Poa > Poa pratensis. The sequence goes on from CAMZMU010000036.1 coordinate 82,445,312, forward strand.
GATGTGTTCTTTGTGTTCGTCAGCCATCTCAACTTCTTGTTTTATTACGCTGTAATAAAAGATCAAGCTGGTATTGAGTTTACACATATGCAATGGTGGAATGGTTTTTGTACGATACTTCCCGTGTTGTGTGCTAGCTTCGGGCAGCGAGAATTGCCACAATGTAGTTGTATTTTGCAGATTCTCATGTGCTGCAGTGCACGATGTATGTTGCTGCAAGAATGAAATTTTCTCAGTAAAACAAAGTGATGGCCACATAGAATTGAGAGAAAAACAGGAATTCATTATCGATCGCGGTGATGTTACCCGTTGAAAGTTCTAGGCATATTTTGAAACGTCGGAGCAACACCTAAGAAATACTTTCTTCTAGCGAGCAGCTAATTATCAGGCTTTCCCATCAAGAGCGGACAAATGGCTCACGAGCTCCGGCGTCATTTTGGAAGAATAAAAAATAGCATTTGAATGTTTCAAGAAAATTAGATCCAGATAATGATAAACTCACGCGAAAACCCGAAATTCTTGTAGATAATAATGAATTTAACTAGTGTGAAAAAATTCTGAGACAACCACAACAAGCACCCGAACACCTCGCGTCGCCCCCGCGTCGGGCGACCGAGACGGAACCCTAGCCGCCGCTTCCTCCCTTCCCCTCCTCTCCTCCTCCCGGCCGCTGCCGGCGAGCCCTGCCGGGCTAAGCCCGTGCGGTGGTGTGGTGGCGGCCGGTCTTCCTGTACCTGGCGCGAGGAGGTCCGGTGCGGCGGCGACTTCCTTGGCGGCGGTGATTCTCGGCGGTGCTCGGCAGGGCTCGGCGTGGCGACAGCCGGCGTGCTGCGCCGGGGGTGGGCATCCGCGCTTGGAGGCGGCGTTGGGGGGCGACGCTTGGGTGCACGGCGGCCCGTGGCGGCAGTCGTCACCGAGCTCGCCAGCCCGGATCTGGCGGCGGGGTTGGTCGGCATGGCGACGACGGCCTTTTCTGGAGCCTGCGACGGAGGTGCTAGGCAAAGCACGGACCTTGGACGGCTGCCGGCGGAGCTGGCCATCGATGGCGGCAGGCCCGGCCTCGGCCCAGATCCGGGCCCTATGGGCTTAGATCGGGTTGGCTAGGCCCTGCAGGTCGATTGGTTGCAGGGGCTCCCAGTCTAGGAGCCACCCCCTGACCATGGATGGTTGGGGCGCTGGATCCGGACCTGAGAGGCCTAGATCCGGTAGCCGCCTGGCGGCCCCGTTACGGGCTCTGAGAATCGGCAGGCGGGTGCGTCCTGCTAGTTGAATCTCACTGTCCGAGGTGCCGATCGGATGACCCTGTTCTCTCCTGTCCGTTCCGATTGGAGGGTCGTGGCGGTGCTCGGCCCCATCGTGGGCTAATGATCCCGGACGCCGAGGCGGCGGCCTCGGAAGGTGGACTGCACGGGCGTCTCTACGGCGAGCGACGTGGCGGTGGTGATGGCCTCGTTCTTTGGCTGTGCGGATGGCGAGAAGCGAGCTGCGGGGGTTCCTGGAGTTGGTGGCGGCAACTCCCAGATCGTGCTCTGGAAACCATTCTCGGGGTTAGCGGGCGGTCCGACTGTATGGACGTTGTGTGAAGGTTTTTCCGAGCGAAAGCTCAGCGCTCCGGCGCCAATAGCGGCGATGCCTGCGGGTATCGTGACCCTCTTGGGGGCGCTGTTGTGGCTACCTTCGCCGCGGTACGGCTCCGGGTGAAAACCTTTGACCATCTCGGTCTCGACGTCGGCGACGTGCTACGTTGTTACCCTCTTGGGGGCGTCGTCGTGGAGCCTCGTACCTAGGTCTCGTTCCGGTGTCTTCGGTGGCAGTTTGGTTTTCCTGTTCTTCCTTTTTCTATTTTTGATCTGCTTTGTAAGAGGTTCCCCTCATCACTTTGTATCGGTTCGGCCGTTGGGCTTTATTTATAAAGCGGGGCGAAAGCCTATTTCGTCATTTGGGTCCGGTGAACAATGAATATTTTCAAACATGAAAATTTGTCAGATTTATCATTTTTATATAGCGCAGAATACAACGGTTTTGAACTGAGATTTCAATTTTGAAACTTAGAGTTAACCATGTTCTACTCTATGGATTTTTAATCTGAATTTTTGAAACTTACAAAAATCGATATTAAAATAAAAAAACGGCCACCATGGAGTTTGGTCTCCATTTGTGGTTTTCGGTTTTCCAACCTACAACTAAATACAATGAGTCGTGATGCAATATGGCGGTCTAGTAAGCGTATCTAAAATTAATCTTCGGTCGATTGACAGTTAGCAAAACTAGAAAAATTAACTATGTCGACCTAATCAGCTATATTGCAACAAACAGGCACAATGCTGATTAAAATTATGGTAAAAAGGCATCGCTAATATTCATACAATATAGAACGTACATGGTCACCATTTCCAACTATTAAGTTTTTTCTCAAATTCTAGCTATTTTCGCTCATTGAAATAAATTTCCTAAAAATAATTAAATTTGAACAGTAAGTGTGTTCTAGTTAAGCATTAAAATTGGAAAAAATCATTTGAAATTATGAAGTATAATTTTTAACAATTGCCAGAGAGAGTGTCAAAAGATTCAATTTTCACAAATCGCCGGGATTTTTAAGTATTAAGAATTTCTCAATTTTATCTACTTTCGATCATTTAAATGAATTCCGGTCGATTTCACAAAAAAAGGTAAACTACAAGTGTGTCATGTTTTGGTACAAAATTGAAAATTATTCGAGTACCTAAGCATGACTATATGCAATGTCTAGAGAGGGTGTCCAAAAAATTAGGCTCTAACTATGAATTTTAGTTTTATCGACGAAGTGAAATTAAACCTTTAGATCAACACTTTTTATATGTTATTTTTGGTGCCTAAGTAGTTTTAACAAAGATATACTACCATCCCGTGCCTCCACGTGAGCAGATGACGTCATTAGCAGATTAGCTAATGGCTGGGACACGTAGATGCAGCAGAATACACACTCCACGCCACCACCTGCGTCGATCATTGCTTGCTCATGCGTCACGGCGAACTTCACCATGCACGAAGAAAGGCGTATTCCACTTGTACATTTGTGCCCGATCAAATTATTCTGATCCCTAATCAGTCCGTGAGCTGCCACGACTCAGGATTCAGTTTAAAAATGAGAGACAGTGTACTCCATCGGCATATGCTATCCACTCCGTCTCTGCAACCTGTCTTTCCACTTGTTTACTTCTACTTGAGTTTTTAATCAGCTTCTGCATGAGAACTTGTCTGTGACAAGATTTGGAGGGTAGTTGTACCCCCAACTCACCAGAGTCAAACCCTAGGTTTGACGCTGATGTTTCTCATTTAAGGCGGAATATTCTTCAGTGGAGGCAACGTTCCCGTCGACAGCGAGGCGCCCATGGTGACTTCGTCAATCTCAAGACGATCCGCCGACTCGGTCTCTCGAAGGTGCTCATAGGGGTAGAATGTGCGTGTGTGGGTGAGTGTGTGCGCGTGTATATGACCATCTGCGTTGTACTGTGTTTCGAAAAAAAAAAAATCAGCTTCCGCATGTGTTCGATCCAATCAGCTGTCAAGATATGTCCACGCTTCCCGAAGGTACGGAGGCGCCACAACGCGTGTCCTCTCTACGTGTCCCTCGTCTACGTGCTCCGCCGCGCGACGTGTCCCACGCCGGGCCTGTCCCATGGCGCCATGGCGGCAGCCGCAGTCTATATAAACGACGTTCCGCTCTTGTCGGGCAGATCAATAAGAGCTGAGTTGAGCTAGTGACCCTTCTTTTCCAGAGAGAATCTACCCTTTCAATTCGTGTTCTCGAGTGATCTTTCCTTCTTCGAGCAGAGTATAGTTTGTTTGAGCCAAGAAGTAGTTCGTGTCTTCGTGAGATCGAGATGGCATCCAACCAAGACCAGGCGAGCTACCGCGTCGGCGAGGCCAAGGCCACACCAGGTACCTTCATCTGCTGCCCTGTCTGCACGATCTACATCCATCGATCATCTTGAGCTACATGCCTACATTCAGTCTGCCGCGTGCGTGCGCCGTCTGTGATATGCTCTGATCGTGGTGGTGTGTTTGCAGGAGAGGCGGGTCAGGTGATGGGCGCCCAAGGACACGGCGTACGAGGCCAAGGACAGGGCAGCGGCCTGGCGGGGCACGCGTCCGGCCAGGGCCAGGGCACTACCGAGGCCGCCAAGCAGAAGGCCGGCGAGGCCAAGGACACAACTTTCCAGACGGCGCAGGCCGCCAAGGACCGCGCGCCGAGACGGCGCAGGCGGCCAAGGACAAGGCCGTGCAGAGCAAGGACCAGCGGCAGCTTCCTGGCGAGAAGACGGAGTTGGCGAAGCAGAAGACGGCGGAGACCGCGCAAGCGGCAAAGGAAACGACGACTGGGACGGCGCAGGCGGCCAAGGACAAGACCGTCGAGAGCAAGGACAACACCGGCAGCTTCCTCGGGAGAAGACGAGTTGGCGAAACAGAAGGCCACCGAGACCGCCGAGGCGGCGAGGCAGAAGGCGGCGGAGACCGCGCAGTACGCGCAGGACAGGACCTACGACGCGGCGCAGTACGCCAAGGAGTCCGCCGTCGCCGGCAAGGACAAGACCGGCAGCGTGCTCCAGCAGGCCGGCGAGACGGTGGTGGGCGCGGTGGTGGGCGCCAAGGACGCAGTGGTGAACACGCTCGGGATGGGCGGAGGAGACAAGACGGACAGCGCCGCCACCAAGGACACCACCAGCGTCACCGAGAAGATCACCGGCGATCACTAGATTCACGCTTTCGTGCTTAATTTGCTTTCGCTTCATTCCCTTGATACATCTTTTCGACTTCATGATTTCTGTAGGAACATTTGGTTGTAAACTTTGCTTATTTGTGTCTTGAGTCTGTATGGATACTGACATACTGTATGCCTGAGTTCGGTGAGAACGTCTGACGACAGTGTAATGAAGTTGTGGGTTTAGCTTGGATTAATTGACTTTCATATATCTAAATTTAGATTGAATGTGTCTACGTACATCCAAATGTAGATATATAAAAGTCAATTAATTTGGAACGGAGGGAGGTGTCTATGTACATCCAAATGTAGATATATAAAAGTCAATTATTTTGGAACGGAGAGAGGAACATGTTTACTAATTCCCATGTTTACCATCGATCCCCCCACACACACACAATAACTCCAAATGCAGAGTACCGGTGTAAGTTCCGGTTCTTTTGGTGCCTTCTCTGACCCTCTTCCCCAACTTCATGGAAAACCGCCTACGCTCCAAATTTTGGCTCCCAAAATTTCGCTAGACTTTACCTAGCACTGAGTTTGGAAACACACTCAAATTTTAGTCGCGGCTTTCTCAGAAAGCTGCGGGAGGGACAGCTTCTCAGAGAAGCCGCCAAAAGAACAGGGCCTAATAAGCTTCTTCAACCAATTATATGTCTAGATAGAGATAAAATATGGGTAAGAGCATCTCTAACAGAGCCCTTATAACGCGAAACTTCAAAAGCGTTTTGCGGTTCGAGTTTCATTCATTTTTCCTCCCAAATTCGCGCGGCGCATAGCAGTAACCTTAAACGAAACTGTAAATAGCAATTTTGGCGGGAACAAACTCGAGTTCTTCATCGATCCATTGCATACACGAGTTCTTGATCGATTCATACGGATTACATACAAACTATGCTAAATTAAAAGTACAATCTAGCCTAAACCATCGCCGCCCTAACCCTAATTCCAAAATTAGGCTCACCGGAGCCTCGGACGCGGCGGCGATGCAGCGGCGGTGGAGCTTCACTCATCATCGGAGACGAGGTCGATGACCATCGCCGCGTCCTCCTCCCATGCCGCCTTCTTCTCCATGGCGACGCGGTCCTGCTCGAGCCCCTGGTGCAGGAAGATCTGGTTGATCTCCTGGTCGTGGGCGAGCTGCGCAGTGCGCTCTGCCACCTCCTGCTCGGAGCGGAGCTTGACCACCGCCATGATGTGGTCGAGGTCCTCGTCGCGGACGAAGTCCTCTGGCGCGAGCGTCACCCCGAAGCTGCTGGGGTCGTACTCCTCTGGCGGAGGAAGCGCTGGCGGCGGCGCCGAGGAGCTGCCCTCGCCGCCGTTGCTGAGACGAGCTTGGTGCACGAGCTCGCGCTCCCACGGGAGACGGTCGAACTCCTCGACCTGGCGGACGCGGAGCGACGGCGGCACATGCTCGTTGTCGTTAGACCACCGCTGCGAGCTGTGCTTCCGCGCGCCGTCCGAGCGGACAAGCTGCGCCCGCCGCGCATCGGAGTAATCGCCACCGAATCGGTCGTCGCCCGGCAGCGGCAGCGAGAGCTACCTCTTCGGGGCCATCCTAGCTCGGCGGCGGCGCTGGATCTGTAAGCACGACGGCTGAATCGCGCGTCGGAGCCGGTGGTGTGGGGGGCGGATTGCTCGTCGGCGGCGACAGTTGGGTGAGGGTTTCGACCCGTGAAATGGCCCTCGCGTGTCATAAATAGAGGGTTGCGGCGCACGTTCACATGCGCCTTTATCCGGTTTACGGGCCGAGCCGCCTTTACGGGCTCTGCTATGGCCACAAAACCGGCCTCGGCCCGTGAACTCGCCGGACTTTTACGGTTTGAGGGCTCTGTTAGAGATGCTCTAACCTTTTATAGCATAGCCGAAATTAGATGCTCATCTAGTTATTTCTTTTATTTGTACATATGCAATCTGAATAACTCTAAAATAAATTCATGATATCGAAAACTCAGTTAAATAAAACCTGAAACAAATAGTACATCATGCGTAAAAATTTAAAAAATTGTATGCAACATGGTTCGTCATAAGAAGTTCAACAATCACAATACGAAGTTCATCGGGAAACATACAAGTATAACAAATGACCTTGTTGGACATATTCCACTTTCACCACTGCTCGATGAGATCATGTTACACAAAAGTTCATCGGGAAACACATAACTATAACAAATAACCTTTTGGCCATATTCCACTTCCACGACTACTCGATGAGATCATCTATAAGTTTTTGATGAGTCTCCCAATTTTGAGTGATGAGTCTTCCAATTATGAGTGATACTCGCTTTGAACCATATTAATAGTAAACCTGAAAGAACTTTCTCGTGTTATCTTCTCTCCTACATGGATTCGCCACCCTCCCATGAAACTATAAGTGTGGTTCACCTCTTCATCATGCTCATTCTATATGATTATTTTGTACAAGATCACACAAACGGTCACGATGCTAAGATCATCCACTATGTGGAATCGATTCAAAGAAAATATTGTCAAAAGTTAGAATCGCTTTGATTTTTCTGCTTTGTGTAGCATTGCTTGCATGCAACAATGGTTACCCAGAAAACAGTAAAAAACTCTTTTTCTATGATGCATGTACTGCTCGTCTTCCTCACGAGCAGGCCCCCTTGCACTCACCTGGCCCCACTCAGCTTGTGCGCGTCAGAGAAGAAGCGGACCAAACAATTGAGTCGCTTTTTTAGTCTGACAACATGCATCGATGCCCTGCTATGTGACGAACCGAACCATAGGCCATTTTTGGTTCGCTTTTGGAGCACATAGTGGATGGTCTAAATAGCATCTTTTGGTCTGAAAACTGAGGCAATGTGGATGAACAAACCAGTGGACATTCCAAAGTGTCGAATAAATGCACTTTCTGAACGAGTGTCGAATTAGTGGATATTTTATCATCGAAGACAAACTTAAATAGTTTAAATACACATTTTTAACCTAAATCATTTCCTTTTGCAAGGGTAGTCTTGGAAAATATAAATTCTTAACAAATTGTATGATTGAAATAGTATGACTTAAGAATCATACCCACAAACTGAAATAGATTTTTGACGAGACAATGATTCTTGGATGCTCTCTAAATAAGTTAGCAAAAAGTTCATAGAGAGAAGCAGGGCATACATGAAACAAAAAGTTATTGCTGAAGTCTAAGTTTGTGAACATATAGAATTGGCGTGTGGGCACTCGACCCATTTGAATTTGGTGATCGCATTATTATATTGCACATTCATCATAAAAAAATTCGTTACTCCATCATGTAAAAAAAACATCAGAGTATCGCTAGCATATACGCTAAATACCCATACCTAACAAATAGTTTCTGGTTCTCCCAAAGATAATTATGCAGTTTGTGAGCTCGCCCGCATCATGTGACGAAGGAGATCGAGCTGTCAGAGGTGGAGTCCTCCAATGTCAGCGACCACGCCGCTACGTCAAGCCAAATCCACCTGGAGGAGGGGCATCACTGAGGCCTGCACCATTGAGAGGAGGTTCATCGTCGAGGCCGACGAAGTCACGCTCAATCTCACGACTAATTGCTCGCTGGAGGGGCACTAGGTAGCGGCGGAGGAGATCAAATGTGGCGGAGGGGATCGGGGCCTAACCCTAAATGCCCCTCGATACCCTTCATATAGTGGCCGAGGGGATATCGTGCGCCATTGAGAATTCCGGGTCGGGCCGATATGCGGTCCTTTTCGGGCCACGAAAATACCCAAACCTGCATATCGGTCGGATTTTTCGAGCCGGGCCGTTTCACGGGATATTTACAGATGCTATTGCTCCATAAATTTTAGGATCTTCTAAAACTAGAATAAAAAACCGTCAGAATGAAAGGAAGCCCTCTCCAAAAAAAAAAGGACGAAACCCAAGTGTATCCTTGCCGGCGTTTCAAGTTCAATGCAGTCCATAAATTCCTCAGAAGGCCCGGCCCAACCCAAATGCGACATCCACCCCCGCACTCAGATCCGCCGGAGATTCCGCTGGCGCGGCCGCACAAGAGCCGCGACCCCACGCCGGAGTCCTCTAGTGCCGGCCAACGTGTCCCGGGCCCGCTTCCCAGCGAAACACACAGCACAAGCACAAGCCCAAGCCCAAGCCCAAGCCAGCGCCGCAGCCGTCGGCGACTGAACCCACTTCGACCCCACAGCAAAGAGGGAGAGTCCGTCCAAACGCACGCACGCACCCACCGTCACCGAACCCTCCGCCCCGAAACCCCACCGATCGACGGCGGCGGCGGCCGGCGGAGATGTCGCTGAAGGAGGTCAGGATCGGCGAAGAGGTGTGGTTCACCTGCCTCTCCCACGCCCTCACCACCGAGACCGAGGAGGTCATGGGCCTCCTCCTCGGCGACGTCGAGGTCATTCTCCTACCCCAGCTCCCCGCTCCTCCCCCTCGCGAATGTCTCTCTCGCTTCTTCACATCCTCAGATCGAGCGCTGTTTCCTTGCAGTCCTCGAGCAGGGGCGGCTCCACCGCGCTGGTATGGGGCGCGTCGCCGCAGATGCGGTGCGACCGGAAGAAGGACCGCGTCGAGGTCAACCCCGAGCTGCTCGCCGCCGCCTCCGCGCAGGCCGATATATCCTTTTATATGTTCCTCTTCTGTTCCCCGTGCTTAGTTCTCGAGGATTTGGTGTTGTTTGTGTGTGGATCCATCGAGAGTAGTAGGGTTTTGGGCGCTGTCGCCTCCATGTAATGTTGGTCTTCCTTAACTCTGCCCGCACGAAATGACGAAAACCATCGGGAGGACTACCCGGGTCATCGGCTGGTACCATTCGCACCCGCATATCACCGTCCTGCCTTCCCATGTGGGTAAGTGCCACGAATCCCCTCACATTGGGTCTACTGTGTGCCCAGGGCTGTGTTTCACTAAGCTGAAGCGCCTTATGTTCTGATTACCCTTCATTGTGCAGCATTCCATTGTTGGCTTGTCATAAAGGTGTGCTATGATACTTAGGTTTTGTCTCTGCAGTTTGGCAATTTACTACTAGCAAGTTTGTTGCTCTAGCCATGCTATTGTTAAATATGTAACCCTTCTTAGTATCCCCATTATTGTTCACTTGCCATTTTGGAAAATGGATGCCATTATGTTCGGGGCTGTGGTTAGCTAATCAGCTATGCTTTCGTCCATTTGGGATACGGAGTTCTATATTTACCCATGTAGCTTTGCTCCAGAATTGCTGTGATAACACCAACCTATATTGCCTAAGTATAAGGTTCCGTTACTGTTTCTGGACCAATTGACGGTGATGATGGAGATCTAGACAATTTGCTAGTGCATCTGCTTTTATGCTTTATCACTCTTATAAGATGGTGTCCATCTGCAGTTGACACAAAACTTTGCTATTTTTTGTCCAGATGTGCGTACCCAGGCTATGTTTCAGTTGCTTGACCCAGGCTTTGTCGGGCTGATTTTTTCTTGTTTTAGTGAAGATGCTCAGAAGGTGAGAAAGCTCATACTTCGTAGACATTAAGGCTACTTACCATTTGGGACAGAAATGGATGATTTGCTCTTGCTGAATCGTATTTTGATCTGGTCACAGGTTGGGAAAATCCAAGTGATTGCCTTCCAGTCACTTGGTGGGACACAGGTCACACAAGGTGCTATTGTTCCTGTTATTAGCAATCCAGTCATCGACCTCGAGTCATCATCTTGGAGTTCATCAGAGAACTCATTAACAGCACGATATGCGGTAGATGGCATTGAACAGGACACAGGGGATTCTAGAGCTTCGAATGGAAGCAAGGTTTATTTTGATACTTTTTGTTGAAGTGCTACAGAATTTAATTCCATGAAATCCTTCTATTTTGGGGGATTTTAATATGCAAGATTGCCTTTTCTTGTGTGGCACTACAGCTCTGTAGTTTTCGGGTTTGAGAAGACGGGCGCCTACTTTGCACATGGCAATGTAAAAAACGAGCATTTGAACTGTGTTGTGCCAGTTTTTAGATTCAAGTAGACCCATAACAGAATAAATAGTTGGATCACTAGAAATATGCAGGAAAACAAATCCATTCGACATTTGTATTAACAGCGTAACCCTTCTAGACTGGAAAATTTGACTACTTATGTTAGTTGAATATTAAACTAAAAAGGTAGGCATGTACACAACGTGACAAAATTATTTTCCTCGGCCTTCAGCGAACCAATTGTATTTATAGTATTAGTAATTTAGTATCTTTATGTTTCACATAAAGAGTTCATTGTGATTAACATGAAAAATCAAGCTGCACGCCACCTTCCATCCCACGTAAATGGGCTAACGGTGTTCTGGAAACAAAAGTAGGCACACACTTTTATACTGGAATTTTGACTCCTGCTCACTAAATATTAACCTAAAAAAGTAGACGTGTGCACAAATTTGACAAAATTATTTCCATCGGCATTCAGCGAATCAATTATATAATACTACCTCCGATCCAGTAAAATTGTCGGAAGAAATGAGCAGATTAAGTGCAAACTAATAGCACTAGGTACGACACTTTTTTGGGATCGGAGGGAGTAGTATCTTTGATTTCGAATAAAGAGTACACGTGTTTAACATAAAAAATTAAGCTACGAACCACCTTCCATTCCACATAAACAGAAGTAGATGGGCAAACGAGGTATTCCAGAAAGTGTAGGAGTACAATCTTCTATAGTACTCACAGTGCACAAGGTTTAAAAACCTTGTGCACTGTGAGTACTATAGAAGTTGGACACAGTATTTTATTAGGCAGGTTCCACATGATACTGGATTTCGAATCGCTGAAATTCTGCCGTATTGATTATTTTCTTAACATAAATAGTGGGAAGACTATTGTTTATTTTATAATCTTTAACTACGAGGCAGCCTTTTGTGAGAAGGCAGCTCAGGGAGAGCTTGGGTATCTTGTATCCGGCTCAAAATGATCTGCCGTAGGCCTTTGTAGACCATTTATTTTTTCCTTTTATTCTCTCTTCATTTTTTTTTCTTTCATCCCTGCCTCCAAGCTCCCTGTTTGATGAATGCCTATTTAACAATATATTTGCAAAAAAATAGAAATGGTAAAACATGACTTCACTGTTTCGTTATATGTTTGTATATATAACTGATGCCGAACAGCTGCAAGGGAACCACGTGTAAAAACTATAATAAACTTGAGTAGTTAGCCTGCCATATATGGCATTTGTGTAACAAGGAAAGCTCAGGCTAAGCTCACAATTTGTCATTGAAGTAGTAGTAGTAGTTAATTATTATATAGATGATTTTGGAATCAAATATGGAACAATTTACAATTGACATTATGTTTACGGCACTTTTGGCTCGATGAATTATTGAATTATCTAGATAGGGTATGTGGGTTCTGATGTTAAACACAGACACCTGTTGATCAGCAAAGACCCCATAAGTTCCTTCATGTTTCTGCCCAGATGTTTCAGATAGATGCTTTCCAACTTGAGTGTGCATGCCTAGATATACGGTGTCCAAAGCTTTCAGTTACCATTTCGGATGAACTCGCGCTTTAGATTAGTGTTATGTTTAGAAGGTTTCTCGTTAGCTTCTTACTAAATTGTTGTTCTGTCATTGAATTTTGATTGCATTGGACATCATTGTTTAGTAGTGTATTTTAACTTCTCATTTGAGTAGTGAAATAACAAGTCAGTCTCACTTCTGAGCTCTGTAGTAGGAGTCCTTATTAATTTGTGCCATCTTCTATGTGTTTGTACTTTGTACTACTAGTACATTTACAAATTGTTTATTTACTCCTTATTTGTTTAGGTTTGGGGAAGATCTCCGGATGCGGATCTTTATTCTCATCTGGACACAAATCATTCAGCAAAACATCAACCCAGAGAAAACGCAGTTGTTCTTTATGAACCGGATAACACTCCTGGAGCCTCTGTTGATCATGATGGTTCCGATCTATCCCCAAGCATACAGGAGGCGTTGCACCGGTCAACTATGGACATAAGGTATATAAATTGCTTGGTCAAAACCTTCTATGTATTAGGTGAATGGTATATATGAGAAATCACAAGCAATGTATAACACTATAACAGCCTTTACTCTTGAGATTCAGTATTTCTTTTGTTTCTCAGTTGCATGATTAAGTGAAAGCTTCACTTTAGTCTATGAGACTTCCATTCTTATAGGGCTCTTTCAGCATTTCAAAATATCTTCAAACAAGGGATATCGTTTAACCTAGGAGGTTTTCCTGGAATGTTTGTCTATCAGCTAAAAACTGTATCAAGCACAAATCCATTATGTTGGCTCACGGGCTCCATTTTAAAACGAACTAATGGCTATATGGCATAGTTGTTAAAAGCTATATGGCTTAGTTGTTAAAGAAAACTATGTGGCCTTATCTTTCAAGTTTCCCAGTGGCCATCTTATCGCTTTGGCAGTGTTCTTTTCTGCGCAAAGAATTATCAGTGCCTAAAATACTACCGAGTAGTTTTTGTTGTCTTTAGGATGAGGGCATTTGTTTGTGAAATTTTCTAGGACTGAAATTATGGGCTTGAATCTAAATTGGTCATGTTGAAAGAGTGCCTTGCTGTTGTTCTAAGCATGTTTTTCAATACACTTCCGTTGTAATTTATAGTCATCATTGATTCATTTCTTTAGTAGAGCCCAATACTACCGAGTAGTTTTTGTTGTTTTTAGGATGAGGGCATTTGTTTGTGAAATTTTCTAGGACTGAAATTATGGGCTTGAATCTAAATTGGTCATGTTGAAACAGTGCCTTGCTGTTGCTCTAAGCATGTTTTTCAATACACTTCCGTTGTAATTTCTAGTCATCATTGATTGATTTCTTTAGTAGAGCCCCTTGCCATGATGTATCACATGGTATGAACGTCTGATGATATCTGGCAGATCTGTCAAATGCATGAGTGCTGTGCTTTGACATGACCATATTATTAGTTTCGAAGTTATGGTTTGTTGCTAATAGTGGTGCAGAGTATAGAAGGAAGGAGGTGCCACTGCATATATTCCCAACAAGGCATCTGCTAAAGCTGGACACTACGATGGCTTCTTATTGTGATATGCAACGTGTCCTTTTTGAAGAGGAACAATCAGCATATAATCAAGCTATGCTTCAAAATATTTGGTAATTCAAGTTCCTTTATGACAATGTAATATCTCATGCTTGGTCTCACTCTAAAGGCTTCACCTCCTTTTTTAGCAGTGATGGGAAGATGCACCCACTTACATCTATGCACCATACATCTACATACAATTCTTCCCTCTGCAAACTAATGGAATATTGGTGAGCAAAAAGTCACCCCCTTATGCCTAATATGGTGCATTAGTGTATAATCCTCTGTTAACATATCCCACTTTTGCTGTTTTAGCTTGAGCCCAGCTATAACGGTACTTGAGGACCGTCTGAAAGAAAATGAGCTTCGGGTGAGTAGACTAGCTTGTGTCTTATGCCACAGTTCATCCATTCAGGGACTAACAGCTATTTGCTCATGTAAAACAGTTAGCTATGCTAGTGGAGGAGGCTAAAGAACTCGAGGCCGAGAACCAGAGATCGAGAGTCGAGTCGCCTCGCCGCATGATGCATCGAGGGCCTAGTAGCAGCATCAGCTCAGGAGCTGCTTCCGCCAACCAAGGGGGGCCCAAAAGCCCTAGCGGTAGCAGCCGGAGGAAGGCTTGTTGATTTCAACCATTGAGCTGCGCCCACACCACCTGATGCTTTGTGTAACCCTGACCCGTCGCTGGAATGAAGGTGTGCACAGTGCCAGTGTAGATACCCATCTCCTTTCAGCACCTGTCCTCTTGTGGATGCTATCGTGGGCCGAATCCTTTTGCATGGTTGCCCTGTGCTTGTAATCTGTACTGAGCCAGTTGCCTCACCAGCTGTTGCCAAGGTGCAATCGTTACTCTAGTAGGGAGAAAACTCTCGTACCAATCCTGTCGCTGAATGTTCAGTCAAGTCTAGCTGTCCAAGTGCTCTCACCTAAAGTCTGTCTCAGGGACACTGAAGACTAAAAGCGGACTCATGCTTGTAACGTGTACCTACAGTGATCTCTATGTCGTCCTACAGGGATGATGGAACCCGATGATCCCCGGAGCCTCTGCAGCCGTCCGTCAGCGGCAGCAATCTTGTCCCAATCAAATTGCTGCAGTGCAGGAGTTGTTTTTTCCTGGACAAAAATGAAATGTCGAGAAGGAAGATGGCAAAGGGGGGCCAATGTGCCGTCAGTTTAGAACTCAGACTCACCTGGAAATCGGCTGTCGTTGGTTGTAGGTGTCATGAGCAGTCCCGTCTCTCTGTCATTGATCGACCACGACCAGGACAGAACCGCGCAATCCGACGATGGTTCGCGCCAAAACGACCAAGGATCGTCGCGTCGCTATACCAGCTCGGTGCCTCTCTGTCATTGATCGACCACGACCAGGACAGAACGCGCAATCCGACGATGGTTCGCGCCAAAACGACCAAGGATCGTCGCGTCGCTATACCAGCTCGGTGCCTCTCTGTCATTGATCGACCACGACCAGGACAGAACGCGCAATCCGACGATGGTTCGCGCCAAAACGACCAAGGATCGTCGCGTCGCTATACCAGCTCGGTGCCGTGTCGTACGAGCAAAGGTAAAGCCAATGATTCATTCATGGACTCGTCGGCAACGAAGCCGTGGACGCACGGGCGGAGCGTCCTGGAGGCGAAACTGGGCCACGACCCCCCCTTACAAAATTACAATTTTTTTTTTACTAGGTAGTAATACGCAGCATTCTGGCCCAGCCTGTTAGAGAGGAACGAATCCTCTGCTCGCAATTCGACCACGCGGAGAGAGAGAGCGAGGAAAACAGAGCGGTGCCGTCCCGCGTACGCCTCCAGCTCCGCGCTGCTAGGTCGTCGTGCTCCTCCTCCGCCGTCCGGTCGATTGCAGTCCTCCTCCTCCCTGTTCTACTCCTCTCTCCAATCCCCTTACCAGGTCGATTTTTTGACACATTGGACCACCTGGGCGAATGAATTGGCAAAAAGGACCACCTGTGAGTGAAAATGTCAAAAGTACCGTGGCGGCGTCTGCGCCAGGCGACACGTGTCCGAGGCCGCCATGGGCGACGGCGGCCACCAAGGCCGCCACCGCCGGTGGCGGCGCGTCGAACGGACAAGGCAGGAGGGCCCTGCCGCCATGGCGGCATGTGCATGTGGATGGTGGCCGCCGTGGGCGGTGGCGGCCTTCGCTCCACCGTTCGAGTCCGTGCGTTCCCTTTTCCAGTCACCGTTGGCTTTGTCAGACGCGAGATAGGCTAAAAAGGGGAAGGCAAATTGTAGTCAGTGAGTGCACGTGGTTTCATGCATGCATAGGGTCTGTATACGTTGGCCGATGTGCTCGTGTTGGACGCACTCTATGCTGCTCAAGGTAAACAATCCATCGAAGTAAGGACACACATGTTTCTCTGCGTTTGACCACAGTAATGCCAAAAGTGGTGGCGGCCACCATCCACATGCACATGCCGCCATGGCGGCAGGGCCCTCCTGCCTTGTCCGTTCGACGCGCCGTCTGTCCGTCCAACGTGCCGCCACCGCCGGTGGCGGCCTTGGTGGCCGCCGTCGCCTATGGCGGCCTCGGACACGTGTCGCCTGGCGCAGACGCCGCCACGGTACTTTTGGCATTTTCACTCACAGGTGGTCCTTTTTGCCAATTCATTCGCCCAGGTGGTCCAATGTGTCAAAAAATCTACCAGGTCAACATCGTGCCGGCCGATCCGCCGCCGCTGCTGCTCAATTTTGCCCCCGGCCCTTCTCCTTCAACTTGCTCAACACGGCTGTGCCTCGGCTCTCCTCTCCAAAATCCGGTGGCCGGCCGGCCGGCAGTAACGATCTGCTGCTTCTGCTCCACCCGGCGCGGCGGCGCCCCACTCCCAACTCTTTCAGAAGCTTCTCTTTATTATAAACACGGTTGACTCTTCTTCAAAGCGCCATGATGAACTTCATGATGTCTGATACGTCTCAAACGTATCTATAATTTTTGATGTTCCATGATTGTTTAATACCAATTGCTACATGTTTTGCATCTACTTTATATCACTTTTATACATTTTTTGGGACTAACCTATTAACAAGATGTCGAAGTGCCAGTTCCTGTTTTCTGCTGTTTTTGTATTCCAGAAAAGCTAGTCTGGAAATATTCTCGGAATTGGACGAAACTACACGGGGGTGCCTATTTTTTCCAGAACACGCCTGACGGAGTGAAGGAGCAGCAGAGGAGGGCCACCAGGAGGCCACACGCACCTAGGGCGCGGGCCCCCCCTCTGCCGCGCCCTAGGGTGGTGTGGGCCCCTCGGGGGTCCGCAGCCGCCGCCCTTTCGCCTACTTATTCCCCCGACGCGAAAACCCTAAGTACCTGAGCAAATATCCACGAAAAGTTCCAGAGACGCCGCCGCCGTCAACCCTAGCTCGGGAGGGTTCAGAACCTATTCCCGGCACCCTGCCGGAGAGGGGAATCGTCACCGGAGGCTTCTACATCGCCATGCCTGCCTCCGGAGTGATGCGTGAGTAGTTCATCCTTGGACTACGGGTCCATAGCAGTAGCTAGATGGTTGTCTCTCCACTTTGTGCCATCATGTTTAGATCTTGTGAGCTGCCCTACATGATCAAGATCATATTATTGTAATGCTACATGTTGTGTTTGCTGGGATCCGATGAATATTGAATACTATGTCAAGTTGATTATCAATTTATCTTATATGTTATTTAAGATCTTGCATGCTTTCCGTTACTCGTAGATGCTTTGGCCAAGTAGATGCTTGTAACTCCAAGAGAGAGTATTTATGCTAGATAGTGGGTTCATGCCTCCGTTTAACCTGGGATAGTGACAGAAAGTTCTAAGGTTGTGGATGTGCTGTTGCCACTAGGGATAACCTAACGATGCTATGTCCACGGGCATATGTGTTTGTTTACATTACGCGCTTTACTTAATGCAATTATCCGTTGCTTGCAACTTAATACCAACGGGGAACTCGGATGACAACCCGGCGGTGGATTATTAGTCATAGATGCTGTTGGATAACGGTCTATGTATCTTGTCGTAATGCCCAATTAAATATCATAGTAGTCAACAGGTCATATATATGCATTGTCATGCGCTCACTATTTGTCAATTGCCCAGCTGTAATTTGTCCACCCAACATGTTAGTTATCTTTTATGGAGAGACACCACTAGTGAACTGTGGACACCGGTCCATTCTTTTACACTGATTAAACAACCACAAACTGCAAACTGTTCCTTTTTCATTCTCTGCAATTTAATACTTATTTTCCACACGAGACGTTTAATCCTTTATTTTCAGCAAGCCGGTGAGATTGACAATCTCACTGTTTCGTTGGGCAAAGTACTTTGATTGTGTTGTGTGCAGGTTCCACGTTGGTGATCGTGTTGCGCCGTGCGGCCACCAACAACCTTCTGAAGAGTTGCTGCTCCTACTGGTTCGATAACCTTGGTTTCTTTCTGAGGGAAAACTTGCTGCTGAACTGCATCATACCTTCCTCTTGGGGTCTCCCAACGAGCGTGTGATTCACGCCATCAATGTCCAAGTTGAAGAGATTGCACGTTTGCTTGCTATTGATGAGATTGAGACCGGTAAAGGAGCTAATCAGATTTGCTCATTGAAACGACCAGGAGACACTAGATGGGGTTCCCATTTAGGTTCAGTTTCTAGTCTCATGCACTTGTTTAATCCGGTGAGAGTAGTTTTAGAAAAATTAGGTGGTGATTCGTCGGCTGGAGCAAACCGAGCTGATGGAGACACTGGTTTCACCTACTTGACCTCCTTTGAGTTTGTATTTATCCTATGCATGATGAGAGATATATTGGAAACCAGTGAAGATCTTGGGAAGGCTTTACAAAAGAAGACACAAGACATAGTAAATGCAGTTCGGCTTGTGCATTCCACAAAGGTGCTTCTACAAGATATGAGATCCGATAAAGGATGGGATACGTTCATTCTTACAGTTATTGAGTTTTGTATGGAGCATGGCGTTGATATTCCTGACATGGAGGCAACATATATTTTGCGTGGTGGACGTTCCCGTCGTCAACCTGATCATTTCACAACTGAAAGGTATTTACGAGTGGAGGTATACCGAGCAACAATTGACAGCCAGCTCACTGAATTGAATCTTAGGTTCAATGAGAAAGTGATGGATCTCTTATCCATTAGTGTTACACTCATACCAAGAAATGGATTTAGATCTTTCAGTGCTAAAAAAATATGTTCAATGGTGGAGAAATATTATCCAGCTGATTTTACACAACAAGAGAGGTATGGATTAGAGCTTCAGCTGAACCATTTTGTTGTGGATGCTAAAAACAGTAAAGAATTGCGAAAGCCTAAAACCATTACTACTTTATGTCGCTGCCTTGTTGAGACAGGAAGAGATAGGATCTATAATTGGCTTGATAGGTTGCTTCGATTGATTATTACTCTCCCCGTTTCCACTGCAAGTGCTGAGCGTGCTTTCTCGGCTTTGAAGATTATCAAGTCAAGGCTGCGTAACAGAATGGAAGATGATCTTCTTGCAGATAGCATGCTCCTACAGATAAAACGGGAAATCGCATTACAAATTACTTATGAAGATGTAATTGCTGATTTCAAAGCTAAGAAGAACCGAAGAGCATTTCTGTAGCTAGTTATTGGTCATATTTAGTTGTATTTTGGTCATGGAGCATGAAAATTACTTGTCCAATGCCCAGGTATATTTGAACCAATTATATTGTTGTATTTTGGGTAAAGATATCTATCTATCATGATGAAATTGTCAGCCAGCTAACATCTTATATTTGTTCTATGACTTGCCTCCTATTCTGTGCTTATTTCCTGTTTTTCTGTCAATCTGCCCCCTCTTGTGTTTTGTTCACGTTCCGCCACTGCGTGGACGCCAATTGTTGTAGGCCTGAGCCGGCGCCGCCGCGACGCAAGGTTCTTGCCGGCACTACCCCATGGGAAACCAAACCAAGGCGAAGAAGTCGCCCGCCAACCCGCGCGCGCCTTCTTTGAAAACATTGATCGGGCCGCCGCGCCGCAGCAGATGGGTAGAAAGAAACTCTCGTATGTACCGTTTCTCCTTTTTCCCTCTGACAGAGACGGAAGGGCCGGGGGCGGTTGATGGTCGGAGACGTACCTAGAAAGCGATGGATGACCAGAGTAGATTATCTCCATGAATGAGTCGGCTTGGCGGCCGTTTCTCTCCTCTGTCCCGGAGTCAAACGTCGACATCCCCTTTCCGTTTCCCTCCTACTACTACTCCGTACAGAAACTCCGTCCAGTTTAATGCTCTTCCGCCCGGCCGTTTCCTTCCTCCTCGCGTTCACTAGTTGTCGCGTTGAATTGCGTCGGCCGGCCCGCATCTGTGCACGCCACCCCATAAGCCATAGCCATAGGCCATAGCCCATAGGCACAGCTAGCTTCTGTTCAGTCGCGGACGAGCGTAGACCGATGGCGGGGCTGCAGCGGTCCAGCGGCACGTTCCGGCGCTCGGGCTCGTCGGGGATGGTGTGGGACGACGACAGGCACCTCTCCGGGGAGATCGCCAGGCCGTCACCAGGCCGCCGCGGGGCCGGCGACGACGGCCCTCCGGCGCCGCGGGTGCAGCGGAGCCGCTCGACAGGCCACCACGGGTACAGGGCGTCGGCAGGACGCGTGTCGCCCGCGCTCGACCCACCGTCCCCACGCGTCGGCGTCTGCGGCTTCTGCGCCTTCTTCAGCGGGAAGAACAAGAAGGACGGCCGCGGCAAGGCGAAACCCAAGGTTGCTCCGAGGGCCGGCCGCGCCGCTACTGGTTCGCCGAGGGTGAGGCGGGCCAGTGGCTGATCGATCTGTCCCTGCTCCTCCCCTGCGCCATGCATGTATAAACTTCCTAGTTTCTTCCCTCCTGTCTTGTTTTTACTGATTGTCACTTCCTTGTATATAACAGAGTTATAAACTTCACGTACGTACGCTTGTAGTATGATCTATCTATAGAGGCTAGATTAGAATCACGAGCAGTGTCCCGTGTTTATGGATTTCATCACTCGACTGTACACTATTCCCATTTCATTTTGTTATCTCTACTCCTATAAAAACCACAGTTGATGATGATGGTGTGCCTGCCATCTTTCATCCATGATCGTTCGATTTGTATCTAACGGACAGGAAACAATCTTGGCAAATTTGCAAATAACCCCATGTCTTCTTATCTCTTGTCCCACCTCATCCAACCATCTGGATATTATTTTGCAGAGAGGAAAAAGCGCATCCAATTTCAATCTATCCTCGGTGTATAACCTAGTGGCTAGCAACTGTAGTTATGTTAGCTACAATTTCACAATTTTTTGTGTGAAAAATGCACAATTTTGGTTATGCAAATTTTAATCACTTTGGGGTTGCCTGGCTTAGAGCAAATACACAATATTCCACTTAGAGCAACTCTATTGGTAACCGTGAAACAACCCACTAATCGCGGATGTTTTTTAGAAATATTCGACGAATTCTGAATTAGAAATTAGAAAGATGGACATGTATTTCTTTGGTTCTTAGTATATTTAATTTTATCTCCCTATTGTCTTGTAATTAATCTTCAAAACATAATTAACTAAGAACGAGTGCATTACAATGTGGTAATTAATTTTACTTATAAAATAGCTTGCCAAGTTTGTTAATTTGGCTTATAGAATAGCGCCAAGTTTGTATTCTCACGCTTCCATTACAATATGTATTATGTCGCAACACACATGCATTTCAGTTATAGTAGGATATTAATTTTTTAAATTATGTGTTTATCTCTTTGTATACATGTGAATATTATGTCTACTATATTTATATGTCTGGCAAGAAAAATAATTAATGGACCGTAGCAACGCACGGGCGTTCGACTAGTACTCCTATAAAAATCACAGTTGGTGATGATGGTGTGCCTGCCGTCTTTCATCCAGGATCGTTTGATTTATATCTAACGGACAGAAACACCCACGTTACACATTTGTAGATAACCCCTTGTATTCCTATCTCTCCCCCACCTCATCCAACCACCTGAAAATGGGGAAAATCCCATCAGAAAAAAAGGGAAAAGCCGTCGTGAGCCCGTGAACCAGCAGGCCACCCGCCGGCAGCGTTGGGAAAGATATGGCGCGGTGGCCGCCGCCGGTGCCGTCCTCCCCGGAGCCTCTCGATGCCTCCCTCACCTCCACCGCCCACCACAACCTCCCACCTCGCCGCCCACTTCCCCATCTCCTCCATTGCCGACCTCGGTAGGCACGCCGCCGAAGTTGTCCCTCTGCCGATGCCTCTCCCACCTCGTTCTCTTCCAAAGCAGTGCCGCCGCACAGCACCACCATCACTTCCCCCTCATCCCGTCCATCCCCTTCGCCCCCCTCCCCCGTCTCCTCCCAAGCCGGGCTCGACAGGCACGCTGGCGGCACTGTCCCTTCGCCGGCGCATCTCCTGACTCACCAATTCCAATGTTGCCGGCAAAACGAATTTCAGAGTTTTGTATCACATTTTTTTGTCTTGATGTAGATATGCCAATGGTCGACGATGGCAAGGTGAGGATTTACGCAGAGTTGGGCATCCCCCAAACAAGCAGAACCTCTTGTCGTGAGGAGACATGCTTGAGGACGGCCAGCCCCTGTGCCTAGAGATCTTTGATGCAGGCACACTCCAGCTGCACCTCCGACCTCCTGATGCTGGCCAGTGATTTTTTTTTTTTTGCATCATGATATTATTCTAGGACACGATCTGCGTTATGAATAAGTAAGTACGCAACTTGTGCAGTATACTATCACTGTTGGGGTGTATGGGTGGCAATCTGAGTCACCAGTACTTTCATTTCTATTTGTGAAAATCCTGGGTGGTTTCTCCTTCCAACTTATGCATGGCTGCTTCACTACAGTACCCTAATTATTTCTTGCTAATCTCTACCATGAATTTCTGCACAAAAAGTTAAAAAGTCTGATGTCGTTTGTTTGGCCACTCGGTTATGTCTATGAAGGAGAAGGGCAGTTGTTGGTTAAAGAATTGAGTGAAGAAATGGGTGGTCTGTTTTGCACTTCTTGTCTTTTATGTTGGTTTGTAATTATATAATTCAACATAGTCAAGCGAAACAACTCGAAAATGTGACTTAGCATGTGAGATGATATTCGTGCTACAACTACTGAGATTTACTGGATTATTATCTATTTTGAGTGATTATTCCGATTATTTTCTTGATCCCAATGTTTGAAATGATTTGTCGGAGAAGAAGCATCATAACTTCCAATAGAAATATATTGTTTAAGCTTCCAGTTATAACTACTTTGCATATATCATAATGGCTACGAGCTAATTCCTTTTTGAGTGAACAAAGGCAATGTCCAGCACCAAGCATAGACAAGGACGCGTTGACAATGGTTTGCAAGCATTGACCCGGAAAAGGGTGACATATACCCAAAAAAATCATATCACGTAAAACAAAAAACTCGATTAAATCTAAATTTTCCCTGGTGGAATTATTGATAAATGTGATGAATAATTATACCTTTGCTTTATTTAAGATCCTTGTAAGGGTAAAAATAAATAATGACCGTGGCGCGAACTGAGCCTAGCTCAGCTGGTTTGGTTCCTTGTGGTGGAACCGGCCCACCCAGGTTCAAGTTCCAGACTTGGCATGAGTGCTCGCATTTTTCTGGATTTTTCAGGATTTAACCGGCGCTATGCTTTCAGTGGTAGGTGACGTGCCCGTCAACAGCGAGGCGCCCGTGGTGACTTCGTCAACCTCAAGATCTGCCGGACCAGTCTCTCGGAGGTGCTCATAGGGGTAGGGTTTGCGTGCGTGCGTTCATAGGGGTGTCTGTACGTGCGTGTTTGTGAGCGTCTGCGTCTGTACTGTGTTTCTCAAAAAAAAAAATGACCGTGGCGACGCACGGGCATTCAACTAATTGTTATGTGATACAGATGTTTGTAGGGACAGCAGGATCAGTAGTGCTGCTATTGATACATGTGCCGGCACATGTAATTTATTTTCTTACACTTGAACTTGGAGGCCGCGTCAAGCTCCCGTTTCCATCTTCCAGTGCTGTAGCAGCAACCTATGCATCTGTAGGTTTCACCGTTGCATCTGCGTGGCTGCACTGAAGTTGCTAGCAGTCCCCACCATAGGGCGATCAGTGATCTTAGTTTGCCCGTTTTGGAAACTGAATCATGGGCATTTTCCCCTTTTGATGCCATCTCACACTTTCTTCTGCCGCCCGGCGCGGCAGGCACTTGAGAACAATGATGGTGAATTGCTTTCTTTGGCATGCTCTAGCTGATACTTGAATCTTGAATTTCATGGTTCAATCTTGTCGGCCGGCAGGGAAACAGATCAAGGAGAACGAGCAATCATGTAAGTTTCGTTTGACTGCCAGTCCGAACCGATGGGAATGTTCGGGCTAGCCAAGTGACCAAATTTCACATAATTAACCAGCGGACGTGGCAAATTTGAGTTCGTCGGAAAATATTAATGTTTGTCGGATTTCCAGGATTCCCTAGTATTAATCCGGGTGGCATATTCCTCTTTGTAAGACCTTCAGCTTTAATGTATTGGCCGACGTACCGTTTGAATAAACGGTTAATTTTTTTCTTTCAAGGTAATACGATTCTCATTGATAAATAAAGAACAAGATACAAAGCACGTATACATCGATCTTACAGATATGTAAAGATAGGATAATCCTAACTGCGCAATATAACGTGGGTACAAAATTATAAAATACCATACACATACCCTTATATCTTGTGGGTACAAAATTATACCCATACTCGTACTCATGCGTATACTTTACCTCCACCCATTATCAGTTAGTAGCCTTACCCACTGGCTACCCATTGGATAGATCAACAATGCACAATATTTCACAGACTATCGTGTGCGGCCAATATCATAACTGTGTTCTCATGTTCTTTATTGACCCGACGTCTGCCACGCTCCTACTTGCCGCTGACCCGGCGGTACTAAAATATAACTGAGAAAAGAGTGGATCTAGAGGTGTAAGATGGAGGTCGACTCCATGCCTTGCGGTGGCGGCATAATGAGGAGGCATGGTGGATCAAGAACTCGAGGGTGCACCCGACTCATGCCTTCATGTCATAATGGGTAAGCTTTGGCTATACCCGGCTGCGGGTACATGACTAAACCCATGTCCTACCCACAACTTAATGGGTAGTGTACCCGCGGGAAAACATACCCATGGGTGAAATTGCCAGTCTTACCAGGAACCATGCCCTAGTTAGAGGCTAGCTGAATAACATATATGCGGCTAGGCTTTTTTCGTTAATTATAATCCTTAATGCTCCCTGCGTAGTTATTTTATATTTTACGGCTGTGCTCGTGCTGCCGTGTATAGATATACTTATTGGGTTGCGTTTACGGTAAATTAAAATTTCCGTATAGCTACGCAACAACTGCCAAGATCTACTATGGAGATACATGCGAATACGAAGATCCAAAACTCTAGATAGAATACGTTACCAACACCGAAGTCGTGGAATAATTTTTGATGACGTAGTTGATGTAGCCTATCGCCGATTCCCTCAACCAAGCCCGGTAGAGAAATTCTGACGTCCTCTCCTCCTCGCCTTGTCACCTTGATCCAACAGCGTGAGGGTCAACCGTCGGGATCCGACACTTCACCCCTCCGAGAGCTTGCACGCGTACGCTGGGAAAGGTTCAGCAGGGCTTCGCCGTCCAAGCTTGAAGCACTACTGGTGTATATGAAGGTGGAGATCTCAAAACATGAGAAAGAGAAAGAGAGAGATTATATCTAATATAATTGGAGAGGAATCCTCTAAACCAACTAGAAGAGATCTAAACTTGAGAGGATTTGCGTCAACTTGTGTATCTCCAAATAGGAGGGGGTGGGGGTTTATATAGATGGCCCAAGGGGTGGAGGGACTTGGGGAAGAGGAAAGAATCCCCTAGCCCAAGTCGGTTTGGGAGGAGGAGTTGGAGTTGGCCCTCCCCTTCCACCGCCGCCGCCACCGGGTGTGGCCCACCCTAGGCCGCACCGACCTAGGGGGTGGGTAAAGGAGATATGCCCTAGAGGCAATTAATAAAGATATTTTATTTGTCATATCTCGATTGTTCATAATACGTTTTGTATCATGCTACAACTGTATTAAGTGGAAACATTAATACACGTGTGATACGTAAACAACCAGGTCCCTAGTAGCCTCTATTTAACTAGTCCATTGTGCAATTGATGATCGAGGTTTTCCGATCATGTGACATTTATGTCAGTTGACAATGGAGTCAATCATTAGGTGAATGATGTGATGGACACACCCAATATTTATAGGACGTAGTCATTATGTCTTCGACCGTGAGATCAACTCTAATTGCTATTTCTAAAAGATACTTTGATTGCATCAAACGTCATGTCTTATATAGGATGACAAAAAGGTGTCCCTCTCGGGTATCGGAAGGAAGTATGTTGAGGCGAGGGATCAAGAGCGGGATTTGCCAATCCGCATAGCAGGATAGATACTCTGGGCCCACTCGGTGAGATTACGTCAATGAGCTTGCAAGCATGTGACTATGTCACGAGCATGTAATATCACAGACGAGTAAAGATAGTATTGTCAAGTAACGAGATCAAGCTCGGTATCATGATACCGGAGATCGAGTTTCAGACAAACTAAGTATCGCCTGGCAAAAGGCCTGAGACTTGACGTCTAAGGTTCAAACGACAAAGATATTTTGTGGACGCATAGGGACTATCATAGCCATCCAGGTCTCCCTGATAGTCATTGATCGGAGAAGAATTCTCGATCATGTCTGGAGTGATCCCGAACCGCTAGGGTGTCACACTTAAGGGTAGGTGACGTTTAAATAAGATTGGATATTGAAGAGAAAATAGAGAAGGGTTCCAGAATGGTTCCGGGACATATCCGATGGAGTTCGGAGGGCAACGAAAGATGTTTCGAAGGTCGAATAAATCAAATAACATGTATTTAATATTAATTAATGTAATTAATGATTAAATATATATTTATTTGATTTAATTAGAATTTAATGGCAGACCACCTTAAATGGGCCTTTGACCCCGGTCAAAGGCCCATAAAAGGGGGAATTTGCCCCCAGATGGGCTCCAGGCATGACGCAGCCTAGGTGGGCCACATGGGCTGTCGCACCAAGGAGGGAGGCGGGCTGGTGTGGGGTTTAGTCCCACACCGCCCAGCCAGCAAGAGTGGCAGCTCCCGTCCACCTTTATATAGGGATGCCCCTTGGCCTTTTGAAGGCATCCTTCCTCTCTCTTTCTCTCATCCGTTTAAGTTGCGGCTCCGCAATTGGAGCTGCACATGGCTTGAGAGAGTTATCTCCACCATACGAACACCGCCGTGCTGCTGGGTCCAAGTCTTCTGCTTCCGCTGCTTTGCTGGATCAGAGCCCGGAGGTCGTCATCTTCTCCGTATGTGTGTAAGCTCTGTGAGGCACCATGCTTGGGGCGCTTGGAGGAGTTCGTCTTCACCACCTTGAGGCCGGCGCGCCGTCGTGTTCGCGGCCTGTCTTCATCACGCGTGGTCATCGAAACAGATCTTTTGATCATCGACGCTTACGGTCTACAAGGGTATGTACACCGTTCCCTCCGTTACTTTATATCTGCATAGTAATAGATCCTGGCTATTTCGGTTATCGTTATTAGGAATTTTTTTGTTTTCTACACACGATCCCCTTCAGTGGGGCCCCCTTGCACCTAGGGGGTGGGGCCCGCCCTAGGCCGGCCGGCCTTGGCCGCCGCCTCCCCCATGGGCCGCAAGGGCCCATTGGGGTTTCGGCAGGGGGGAGCCTCCCCCCATGGCGCCTTGGCCCACCACCCAGATGATTTTATTTATATTTTCCTATTAATAATTAATTAATTAATCAATTAATTATTTTGTCTAATTAATTCCTAAATGAATATTTTCCTTTTATAGAAAATTCCTGGAATTATTTACTTATCATATAAAACACTTTTATATGAACCGGGACATCCAGTATCCGCAGACAAAATGCTTTGGATAAATATTTCCATCCTTTTATAAACCCTCGGAATAAATCCAACTGTGATAGCAACTTCTATCACAATGCAATCTCTCTGATATAACCATATCTATCACACATATACTATTTCGGTGATACTCTCACCATGTTCCAGACCAACCAATATACACAACTAACCAATCCTAGTTTAAGCGTGTCCACCCTACAGGTTCGATAACGTGTAGCTATAATTAGATGTGCTCATCTAATCACCGGCCAGGGTCAGGTCCGTGGACAACCTGAATAACTGCTACCGTTATGCGAAGACACTCTGTCGAACCTGTTGGCTATTTAATATATCATTCCCATTACTCGCAATACCAAAACTTCGCCCGAGATATAGATCCATGGATGACACCATGAATCACTCATTGATTCATTACATCTTTGTCTATCTCGTTAACCGGCAAGTTCCCTTTACTCGTTTCCGTATTATGATATCCCACACGGTGTAACTTCACCATGCATTGTCTGCAGAACATATTGGATACCTTTTAATACCGAGTGGGCCTAGGGCGTATCTCACTAATCACCGAGGAGTAATTTCCCATCTCAGAACATTAGGATATATGCATTCCTTGGTAATCACCCAGTGACTGCCGTTTTGACCACCTAGTTACGGCTGTGGCGTTGACAGTACTAAAGTAATTCTTCCAGTATGCATAACCCTAATAACCTCATGGTTGCAGGACATGTTATATAATAACCTTACTATGATAAAGCTAAGGACAAAAAGACATTTTAACGGAATCACTTAGCATACCAAAACTTGGGTCTACCCGGCCATATTATTATCTAATAATATGCCACTCATTGATGCTGACATAAACAATGTCCATGACTAGGAAAGCACAGTCATCTAGCAATCAACAAATTAGTCCGTAAAATAACTAGGGTATATTTTACGTGTTCATATTCCCTACACGTGCGAGTGAGCTTTCCTCCGAATCACGTATCTAGGAGTCACCGCAGTTATAGCATAGAGAACATAAATCATAAGTAATGAATCAGATGTATAAATACATTGCCTTTTGGGCATACATCCAACTGCTCTGGTTCTTTTGACTCCACATAATAGATTTATCTTAAATCAATTGTTCTAAAGTTTGTCGATGTTTACAGAAAAAATATCAATATTTATAGTACCAAATCGATACAGTATGAGAATATATTTCATGATGTATTGATTCGGTGTTTCGAATGTTGATTTTTTAGAACTTGATCAAAATTTATTTATTTATTGACTTAAAACAAACCTAATAGACGGAGTAAAAATAATTAGAGGGAGTATATGCTCATATCCACTAAATCTTGTTGTGTCACGCATCTCCAATGGAGAATCTCCCTTATAAAGAGAGAGCACATGCATACATGCAGAACCCGCCACATCATTGATGACATCGTTATATTAATTACTAAATCCAAATAATCAAAATGCTTTATCTACGAAATCATCTGTTTTGACTGTTGAGTACATATTGACGAGGCTTCAAAACAAGATCACATGTTACTATGTTTTGAAAAAATGCCTCATGTTGCCATATTTATATACTATGCTTGCCAAATTGATAAAAATAGTTGCCAAGATAATATTACATAGGTTTTTGTTCATGTTTTAAAAATTGCAATGTTTTGCAGAGTTAGAGAGTGAATATTTGATAATTAAGAGATGGGAAAATAGTGTGCTGCCCAGGGGGATAGCTGCCCCCCTCCCATCCATCATAGGATCAATAATTTTGAGATCTGTGTCCGCCTACTTAATGGTTTTATCGATAGGAGGTGTGGGGTGATTATGTTCTTAATAAGATTCTCTTGTATCTGTAATTTCTGGTAGCACACGTCACATCATACACATGCATTGATTCCCCTTCTCGTTCAGAGTGTTTTTTGTCTTCATTTTAGTAGGTTGGATATACCACGTACTCCATATATGCATGTTGGGAATCGAGCTTTGTACTTATCCTTGCTGCCATGCACGTGTCATATCACATGTAGCCAGTTGTGAATGATATATCAGTGTATACGATACATTGTGATAGCTTATATATTATAATCATAGATAGTTTGTTGTATACATCTGGTCTTATTTTTATCATACATTGTTTACCGTGCCTATCTTGTAGTCATGTCTTGCGGCTCAACTAACGAAGCAGACACCGAATCTGACAAGTCGCGATAGTTAAACACCCTCTTTAATAGCCCATTAGTAGCAACATTTTTGTTTGGTAACAACCTGCTAGTTGGTTGTTGGCACACATCGCTACATATAATGTGTGGTAGATGCAAGGGGGCAGCTAACCCCCGTGGCAGCAAATCCGCACTCTTAAGAGATGATGTCATCCCACAAAAAAGATAGTACACTGAACACTTGCATTTATCTAGAATGATGTAGTAACATAACAACTACTCCCTCTGTTCCATATTATTTGACATTCAAATGGATGTATTTAGACTTGTTTTAGAGCAAAATACATCCATTTCAATATCAACTAATATGGAACGGAAGGAGTAAGTTATTACAATTTGGCAACTAATAGTGTATAATTTGGGAAATGCGATAATAATATGGAAATTACCGTCGGAACAAAATTATCGAAACATGTTACATAGAATCTAGCTTCAAATATATCGGTTTGAGTACGCTATCCAGATTCGAAAATCCAAAACCAAAGATGTATTTGATTTTTTTTCATAGCTGGATGTGCTAGTGTGTTTAGTTGCATCCATGTTGGAGAGAGAGAGAGAGGAGAATAAATGTTTAATTAGTCTAGGCACTCCCCCTGTTGGATAAGATAAACTAGGACGATAATCGTTTAGTTGAGTCCTGGGAAAATTTTGGTTCAGTGCATCTTGCATGATGTAGAAGGTGGAAGATCATTCCATTTTCTAAAGAAGTACCAAATTCTTCCATTGTATTTATATTTGTGTGAATATGTATATATATATAAGTTTACCCTTAACCCTTTTTTGATTTGTACATAGGTGCAGAAATACCAAGACCCACATTTTATCAATTCCACCTCACCGATTAACCACATAGATATATTTTTCAAGATTTCCTACACATACATTATTTGTTGTACTCTAGAACAATATAATTTAATTTATGTAGGAAAACATGGTAGCATCCAACCTGGATACCAATCCAATCTATATTTGGAGGAAAATGTAATGATTTTATATTTCGTTCGGATAAAATAGTATTAGAATCCATTTCCATTGGGACGTAATATCACTAAAAGAATAGGGAAAAAGTATTGTTGCGTGTTTACTTGAGACATAATGTCAATTCTCATTTGTACAAGTATTATTGGTGCAACGAACGTAGTTTATTGAGATGTATATGTAAAAAAGATACTTAGCTTGATTTTTATTATAACTTTTATGTAATTATTTATATAGTCTAGACAAATTTATGTGAAAATAAATTTGGTACTTTCTCTTCTATTCTACTTGGTGGTACTTAGATTATTATTTTATTGGGCATATTTGCATATGTCAAAAGCTACAATTCAGAAGTCAACATGCAAAAACATAGTTACCAGAAGAAAGTAAGACGAAGAAACATGGCAAGGTGCATAATTATGGATAACATGAGAAAGAGGATGTGTATGACCAACAGAATAGTTTATTGTTATGAGGGTATGAGAAGAAAGAGTTAACCCAAGAAGGGTCGATGAAAACCGAATCAGTAGATTTTGGGTTGTGCGTCGGGAGATCGAAAACCGGTGGAACTGCGAACAATTGTGAGATGACTTGGTTGAGAAGTTGTGGAAGTTTCATGTACAACATGCTTGATAGTTTTCTCGTCTTGTTTTATTTATTAAATGTTATATTGTATGATGTAGTATAATTTGTTTGAATTTTAAATTTATTAGAATTTTTTGACTATGTATTTCAAATGATGTGAACTTATTTATCGTATGACCATGAATGTTTGAATTTTCATATATTCCAAGTGTTCCTATGTCAAACTTCTTTAAGTTGGTTGATTTATGTCTACATTTCTACAATATCCAGTCTATACAGTATGGAAATATATTGTATGATGAATATAATAAAACTAAATTGGTCTTCTACTTGTTGATATATTTTTCTATAAACTTATTCAAACTTAAAGTAGGTTGACTTGAGGCAAACTTGGAACTTTAATTATTTTTCAAAATGAGCGAATATGTATAGAGCAATAGATAGACAGAGATATGTCGAATTTTTTAGGAAGGCAGTTTTAAGGACTCTGCTCGACATCAACACTTTGTCATGGCTAAATCTTCTCTCCTCCAAAAACAACCTTTTAGGAGTCATGTTTTAGGAGGAACACAGTGTTTCAGGTCGTAGGTCTAGATGGACCCATTATGTAAAATAATTTTAGATACTTAAAAAAAGTCAAAAAAAAAAATCCAAACAAAATTTTTGGACATACACCCACATTTTCTATGTTCGCACAAAAAGTTTTGTTAAAAAACGACATTATTTGTGGCTTGGGTAAAAAAGACAAATAAATGTTTCGTGAAAATTTATTTTGGAGCACCGGAATTTGTCTTTTTTACACAGGCCACAAAAAATGTCATTTTTCACGAAACTTTTTGTACGAACATAGAATATACAGGCGTATATCCGAAATTTTTGTTTAGAATTTTTGACATTTTTAAAATTTAGTATATTCGGGCGTATATCCAAAATCAGCAGAAGAAACTGTGTGAGTGGGATGGTGAAAGGACAAGGATGTCGCCTAGAGGGGGGGGGGGGGGGGGAAGGGGTGAATAGACGATTAAAACTTTTCCGGTTTAGTCTTGAATAAATGTGAAATAAAAGTAGGTGTTCAATTTATCAAGCCAACAACTGCAAAGGTTTGAGCTCTCTCCAACTGATATGCTAAACCTTGATCGAGAGTCCCTCTTGATAGTACGGTATCTATCCTATAACCCCACATAGAGAAAATCCAAATAAGAAACAAGAAAGATGATGATGCCAAGTATGCAAAGATTTGAGCTCTCTCCAACTGATACGCTAAAGCTTGATCGAGAGCCCCTCTTGATAGTACGGTATCTATCCTATAACCCGGTCTCTCAACTAACAACATGAGACCGGTAAAATAGAAAATCTATCAGGATTATATCTTTGCCTTGCGCATTCCACTTGAGCTAGATGATGTTGACTTTTTTATTGCTCTTCGCTTTGTGAAGTCTCACATATTGCTCCCCCATACTCCACTATGGGAGAGGCTCTCTTAGGCAAATCTTCACTTGACCATTATCTCCAAAAGGGTGGCAAGCTTTAAGCATAGGATTTTTTCGAGATGCTTCTCTTGAAATTGCACTACATAATCTACTAAATGTGTTGATCAATCTTGACTTCATTATTTGCACATTGACTTGATCAACCTTGCACTTCATCTTCTTCTCTTAATATATATGATGACTTGGAGATGAACATGAATGTTCGATCAATCTTGTTTTCCAAGCCACACTTGCAATAAGCTCAACTCTAGATGACCATTTG
This sequence comes from Poa pratensis, assembly GCA_947311845.1. NCBI lineage: Eukaryota > Viridiplantae > Streptophyta > Magnoliopsida > Poales > Poaceae > Poa > Poa pratensis. The sequence continues at coordinate 82,478,549 of CAMZMU010000036.1, forward strand.
TGTGGATCACACCTTGAATATTACAATTGTCATCACTTTATCTTCTTCTTTCAATCTTGATACCAACACATGGTGTTCAAACATTGCCAATGGACAAGCCCTACAATGATAGCTCAATGCAACCATTAGTCCATAGAGATTGTCATTAATTACCAAAATCACACATGAGGACAAATGCACTTTCAGATGGGACGACGATGGACGAAAAAACCACGTGGGGCTTGACGAAAAGAGGCAGAATGTGGAACCAATCGTTCTCTTTAGATAGGGAAGATTCTTGTGTATAAATATCACATATATATATATTATCTGTTGAGCAAAAGGTACTTTAAGATTTACTAGCCTACTTGTCTATAGTCTACTCAGAACTTTGCACACATGGTAGTACCCACAAGCACACATGTTTGTAGCATCACTGCATCAGGTTGTCTAGATTCTGCATTTTTGTGTGCTTTGCTTCTGGTTGGCCCGCCAAACATTTTCTTTCAACCTCCACCACTGTTTGAAATGCTATTTTTAATAGCGGGTGCATCTACACCTATAAGTCCAAGATGATTTCCCGTTTTAGGAGATGCTCTAACGCAGGAACTATATTGCAATATTTATCCTATAACCGTGCATGCTAAAGTACCCTTCCAACCGATTTATAACTTGCCAACCCAAATAAATCAGCATACCCATTTTAATTGGGACATGTATATCAATCAATCAAAAGCACAACTATGTGTTGCCCAATCCAGTAATCTACACAGGGCAGTTAATTACTCCTTTGCCACATGCAGAAATCTCTCGTCGTCGCCCGACAAAATCACGGAAGACATTGACTTGCTTGGTGCCCTTCCTCCCGGGAAAAAGCATGCCAGGTACAAGAGCGGCACATGCTAGGTGTCGCGCAAGCAATTGGTTTGTCCCGTGCCGTGCCCCTCTCGCCGCTTCCCCCGAGCTCTTCTTTACGCCGCCGCCGCTCGCTGCCAGCGCGCGCCCCGGCTCCCGAGCTAGCTAGGTAAGTCGTAATTCAATTGGTCCGGCAATGGCGCTCGTGACGCGGAGTCCTCTGTCCGTGCTGCGTGCGCTCGTGGCGCTCGCCGCGGCTGCCTTGTTTTTCTTCGGCGCTGCCGAGGCCCGCGTCCTGCTCACCCTCGACGACTTCGGCGCCGTCGGCGACGGCATTGCCAACGACACCCAGCTACGGGCACGGTATCTTGATTGATCCGCGATCCTGTATCGATCGCCGTGATTTAGCTGCTCTGTTTTGGTATTGTTTAAGGCGTTCTTGGAGGCATGGACCGCCGCGTGTGGCTCCGAGGAGCAGGCCGTCCTCGCCGTGCCCGCCGCCAAGGCCTACCGGATCTGGCCGCTCCAGCTCACCGGCCCCTGCAAGAAGAAGCTCAAGCTGCTGGTACGTGCGTTCGATCGGTGTCAATTTCGCCGTCCTCTTTGTTGGTACGTTTGCTCACGTTGGCGATGGGCAGATTGCCGGGACGATCGTGGCGCCGGCGAGCCCTAACGAGTGGGCGGGCAGGGACCCGATGAAGTGGCTGTACATCTACGGCGTGGACGGCCTGTCCGGGAGCGGCGGCGGCACCATCGACGGCGCGGGCAGGAGTGGTGGGCGCGCTCCTGCAAGCGCAAGAAGACACAGGTACGCACACTATGCAACTACCAGTCAACGAAGACCCTCACCTGTCTCAGCTCTGAACTCTCAAGTCCGAACCATGACGAATGTGTTGCACATTATTCCAGCCCTGCAACACGCGGCCTCCTCCCAGGGTGAGTCCAGTCGACCATCTCCGTTGTTAACCGGCGACACCTCGATCACCGACGGCGAGGAGTGACGGCGTTCTTGTGGAAGTTTTTCAGGCGGTGCATTTCGAGGAGTGCAGGGGGGTGAGCGTGCAGGGCAGCAGTTCCACCTGTCCTTCACACGGTGCACCGACGTGAAGGCCAACTTCCTCCGGGTGGTGGCGCCGGCGGACAGCCCCAACACCGACGGCATCCACCTCAACGACTCCTCCCACGTCCAGATCATGGACAACCTCATCTCCACAGGTACGTCTCAGCGCCCTCTGAAGTCTGAACTTCACTGACCTTTCGTCGTCTTCAGAGTCAGACGGTGACGTGTTAACGGCATGCATTCATGCTGGAACTGGATCGATCAGGTTCAGCTGGCTGCTTGTCTGCGTTTTCTTCTGAAAGATAAGATCAAATCCGTCAAATGGTTGACCGGATAGAATTTGACCAAAGATATAGCAGCCTGGCTGCCTGGGCATGAAAGATGTCATGACAGAGACGTGAACGTGACAGTGATTTATACTACTAGTATGCTTTGCATGTAGTTTGGTCATACATTCCTGCCGATTGTTAGACTTTTTTTTCAGTCAAAATTCATATGCTTCACTGCAGAACACCCTTACACACGACTTTTAATTACCAGGTGACGACTGTGTGTCAATGGTCGGTAACTGCTCTGATATCCGTGTAAGAGACATCTCGTGTGGGCCCGGTCACGGCATCAGGTAGTACACCACTTCTTTACTCTTCACTGAAAAACTCAGCTACTAGGAATTAAGGGTGAACTAACACGCATCACATGTTCGTCAGTATCGGAAGCCTAGGCAAGAACCGGACCACTGACAGGGTCGAGAACGTGAGGGTGGACACCTGCTTGCTTACCAACACAACTAACGGCGTCCGGATCAAGAGCTGGCAGGTAACTGAAAGACACACTACACGCCTCTACTACTATGATCCCAGCTCTGACGAGAACAATCAGGAAATTTAGCATCTACGTATACGCCTCTGTTTGTTGTTTCAGGGAGGCATGGGCTTTGCTCACGACCTGAGGTTCGAGAGCATCGTGATGAAGAACGTCTCCAACCCCATCATCATCGACCAGTACTACTGCGACCAGACAACGCCATGCGCAAACCAGGTATGCACGCACGCATCGTTACATGTTTCCTCTTAACTCTGAATTGTTTGAAACAGGTGACTGAATTAGCCTGAACTGAGCTTGTGTGTCTGAGTGCGTGCAGACATCGGCGGTGGAGGTGCGCAAGGTGGAGTTCGTCGACGTCAGGGGCACGTCGGCGACGGCGCAGGCGATCAACATCGCGTGCAGCGACACCGTGCCGTGCCGGGAGCTGGAGCTGAAGAATGTCAACCTGACGCTGGAAGGTGGGGGCGGCGCGGCGTCGGCGTCATGCTACAAGGCCTTCGGCAAGGCCGTCGGCACCGTTGTCCCGGCTTCCTGTCTCGCGAAGCGCGACTCGTGATGACCGTGGAATTATGTGGGAACTGTTTGTATAGCGTACCGGCGTTTTGGATACCGGTTTGTAAATGTTTCTGCAAAATGGACAATGTTCATTTTTATTTGACGAGCTCTAGACAACCAGCAGGCACATACATGGCAACACTCAACCCCAACGGTTACTAGTTTTATTTTTATTTTATTTTTTTAGAACCATGCAGGAGTGCTGCATGTATTTATATTAGAAAGAATAGAAAGGCCTTGGAGGCCAAAGTGTACAGAAGAACTGCCTCGGCAGGCAAAAGGAAAGAGACATACACACTACCATAACGACCCGGTGAAGCCTGAAAACTATGGTTCTGAAAACAAAAAACTGCTACGATCCTAGCGACCTACAGACTGCTTCGGATGGCCAGCAAGCATAAGGTGAAAATAAGTACATAGCCGAACGGGACCTCCACTAAACCTCAGAGAGGGTAAGACGACCTTGGCTGGCAAGACACCATAACTTAGCTTCACTCTTGATCTGCTCGGAAATAAGATTCAAAGGCTTGGCAATTTTCTCAAAGACCCTACTGTTCCGTTCTCTCCATATCGACCAAGTAGTCAGGATTACCAGCGAGTCTGCTCTTCTTCTTTTCTTCCCTGATAGAGTTCCTCTGATCTTTTGCCACCATTCGCTTAGCGTAGAGTCATGAGATGGGGATGGGTCGGGGTCCTGTAAATTCGCCCAGCTTAGCACCGTACTTCAAATGATTTTGACAACTGCACATCCCAGGAATAAGTGTTGGGCATCTTCTTTTGCAACATTGCAAAAGGTGCAGCAATCATTGTGGGGCAGGCCTCTTTTCGCCAACCTGTCGGCAGTCCAAACTCTGCCTTTAATGAACAGCCACATAGCAAGTTTACATCGCAAAGGAGCCCATGAGTCCCAAATGGCTGGTGCCAAGTCACAAACTTTTTTGGTCTTGAAATGAGCGTGGTAAACGGATCTTGTTGAGAAACATCCTTTTGCTTCCCACGACCAGGACCATCTGTCCTCCTCCTGTGGATTGACCTGAATTGTGTTGCACTCCTCCCAAATGGCAAGAACTTCCATGAAAATATCGATTGAAATTGTTTTTTTTATGTCTTCGATCCAAGTACCTTGGTGTAAAGCTTGTGCCACTGTTCTTCTAGCTTTAGTTTCTGGATTAATTAAGGCAAACACTTTTGGAGCGATTTCTTCTATTGCTTTGCCATTGATCCATTTGTCAGTCCAAAAGAAGGTTCTTTCTCCATTACCAAGAACCACTCTGGCTGCCGAGTTAAAGATACTTCTTACTTGATCATCAACCGGGGTAGCTAACTCACACCAAGGCTTCTTAGCATCTGCTCTTAAATTCCAGGCCCATCGGGTGTTGAAAGCTGTGTTCATTATTTCGAGGTTTAGGATACCCAGCCCCCCCACTGGTTTTGGATGACATACTGTCTGCCAATTCACTAGGCATTTGCCTCCCTCCACGACCTCTGTGCCTTTCCAAAGGAAAGCTCTCCTAATCTTGTCGATTGCTTTGAAAACCCAAGGCGGAGGATCCAATGATAGTAGGTGAAAGATAGCTATTGCACTCAAAACGGATTGAACCAAGATGAGTCTTCCACCTTGCGTTAGCATGTGTGTCTTCCACGTAGCAAGCCGGCTTTTAATTTTATCGATCAGCACTCGGAAAAATTCCTTTTTTGCCTTCTTAACATGTAGAGGAAGACCGAGATATGTGATTGGTAAAGGTGCGACCTGGCAACAAAGAATACCGCTGATCTCCTGTAACAATTGATCGTCACAAATTAAGGCTGTAACCGAGCTTTTATGCAGATTACAATGTAGGCCAGAGGCTTGCCCAAACATGTCCAGGATAAGCTTGACCGCGACCGCATCCGATGGAAGAGCTTTGGAGAATAAGATTACGTCATCGGCATAAATCGACAAGCGTTGAGGGACAGCTTGGTGTTCTTGAAATCTCGACAAAATTCCAGCATCCTCCGCCTTTTCGAAGAGAAGACTCAAGGCATCCATAACCAAAATAAAAAGCATCGGTGAGAGAGCATCTCCTTGCCTGAGCCCTCTAGCATGCCAAATGTCAGGCCCCGGTACTCCATTGAGGAGAATACTAGAGGATGCGGTCGATAAAATCATGGTGATCCATGACCTCCATCTCTGCCCAAAACCTTTTTTTTGAAGAACTTCCAATAGAAACTGCCAGGCCATGGTATCAAATGCTTTGGCAATGTCTAGTTTGAGTAGAACACTTGGGCATCTTTTCTTTTTCAAGTATTTTGCCGATTCCCTAACCAATTTGAAGTTATCGTGTATTGAGCGACCTTTCATAAACGCCCCTTCACTACAGGAATGACCAGCTGTGCCGACGGCCAGAACCTGTGCCGACGGCTATTTATCGGGGCCGTCGGCACAGGGTCGTACCAGGGCCGGCCGTCGACAAGTCCGTCGGCACAGAAACGGCCGTCGGCACAGACATTCTATCCCGACGGCCACCGTCGGGACACAGGAAGCCGTCGGCACAGCTTGTGAGGTGACGTCGACGGCACTCTGTGCCGACGGCTTTGCCGTCGGCACAGGACTCTACCATTTTTATTCATTTTTACCCTATTCTTCATTTTTATGTATCTATTTATTACTCTCAATTAAATTTAATATGTTTTTATTCATTTCTATATGTATATAGCTACGCCAAATAGCGGTCTCCACCCACATAAAATAACGTCGCGAATCTTATCTCTCTGAAGTATTATATGCGAATGTTGATTTGTGTTATCGCATGTGTGTAGATATTATTGCAAGTGTTGGGGTGGATATTGGTTTTCCATGTACCTTCACGCATTGTTTATCCCGCCATCTTTCTCATGTTCCTATGGCCTAACCTAACACAACCACGTAAAAAAGTCCACTGGGCTACCCCCTTTCGACGCACATCTATGGGGGTAGACGGAAACGTTAGGGTTTTTCCAGCGGATTCAGGGTTTCGCCGAAGCGGGGCCCCGGAGCGTCGGAACCCCACCCAAACCTAGGTTGTGCCATACCATATGTATACAAGTGTGTTGTGTGTTGTAAATGTCCAAGAATCTACTCCTAGGTGTGACCGACATCACCGGCTTCACTTTCTCTCTAGTGAGTTTCTGCACTTAGAGGTGAAAACTCCCCTTTCGGGCGAACCGGATGGAATCTTGTGTCGATTTGGGGTAGACTTTGGTTTCTCATGTTCCTATGGCCTAACCTAACCCAACCAAGCAAAAAAGTCCACTGGGCTACCCCCTTTCGACGCACGTCTATGGGGGTAGACGGAAACGTTAGGGTTTTTCCAGCGGATTCAGGGTTTCGCCGAAGCGGGGCCCCGGAGCGTCGGAACCCCACCCAAACCTAGGTTGTGCCATACCATATGTATACAAGTGTGTTGTGTGTTGTAAATGTCCAAGAATCTACTCCTAGGTGTGACCGACATCACCGGCTTCACTTTCTCTCTAGTGAGTTTCTGCACTTAGAGGTGAAAACTCCCCTTTCGGGCGAACCGGATGGAATCTTGTGTCGATTTGGGGTAGACTTTGGTTTCTCATGTTCCTATGGCCTAACCTAACCCAACCAAGCAAAAAAGTCCACTGGGCTACCCCCTTTCGACGCACGTCTATGGGGCTAGACGGAAACGTTAGGGTTTTTCCAGCGAATTCAGGGTTTCGCCGAAGCGGGGCCCCGGAGCGTCGGAACCCCACCCAAACCTAGGTTGTGCCATACCATATGTATACAAGTGTGTTGTGTGTTGTAAATGTCCAAGAATCTACTCCTAGGTGTGACCGACATCACCGGCTTCACTTTCTCTCTAGTGAGTTTCTGCACTTAGAGGTGAAAACTCCCCTTTCGGGCGAACCGGATGGAATCTTGTGTCGATTTGGGGTAGACTTTGGTTTCTCATGTTCCTATGGCCTAACCTAACCCAACCAAGCAAAAAAGTCCACTGGGCTACCCCTTTCGACGCACGTCTATGGGGGTAGACGGAAACGTTAGGGTTTTTCCAGCGGATTCAGGGTTTCGCCGAAGCGGGGCCCCGGAGCGTCGGAACCCCACCCAAACCTAGGTTGTGCCATACCATATGTATACAAGTGTGTTGTGTGTTTCAAATGTCCAAGAATCTACTCCTAGGTGTGACCGACATCACCGGCTTCACTTTCTCTCTAGTGAGTTTCTGCACTTAGAGGTGAAAACTCCCCTTTCGGGCGAACCGGATGGAATCTTGTGTCGATTTGGGGTAGACTTTGGTTTCTCATGTTCCTATGGCCTAACCTAACCCAACCAAGCAAAAAAGTCCACTGGGCTACCCCCTTTCGACGCACGTCTATGGGGGGTAGACGGAAACGTTAGGGTTTTTCCAGCGGATTCAGGGTTTCGCCGAAGCGGGGCCCCGGAGCGTCGGAACCCCACCCAAACCTAGGTTGTGCCATACCATATGTATACAAGTGTGTTGTGTGTTTCAAATGTCCAAGAATCTACTCCTAGGTGTGACCGACATCACCGGCTTCACTTTCTCTCTAGTGAGTTTCTGCACTTAGAGGTGAAAACTCCCCTTTCGGGCGAACCGGATGGAATCTTGTGTCGATTTGGGGTAGACTTTGGTTTCTCATGTTCCTATGGCCTAACCTAACCCAACCAAGCAAAAAAGTCCACTGGGCTACCCCCTTTCGACGCACGTCTATGGGGGTAGACGGAAACGTTAGGGTTTTTCCAGCGGATTCAGGGTTTCGCCGAAGCGGGGCCCCGGAGCGTCGGAACCCCACCCAAACCTAGGTTGTGCCATACCATATGTATACAAGTGTGTTGTGTGTTTCAAATGTCCAAGAATCTACTCCTAGGTGTGACCGACATCACCGGCTTCACTTTCTCTCTAGTGAGTTTCTGCACTTAGAGGTGAAAACTCCCCTTTCGGACGAAACGGGGGAAATCTTGTAAAAACTTGTGATAAAAGTTGGTTTCCCATGTGCCTACGGAAAAACTTGTGATAAGAGTAATAAATAAATACATTAAAAAAGATGATGTAAGTGAAAAAAAAAAAAAGGAAAAGCCTATGCCGACGGCAAAGCCGTCGGCATAGGTCCCACACCTTATCCAGCCCCGCCGCCACCCCGCCGCCGGCAACCCGCCCCCTCCACCCGCCAGCCACACCTTATCCAGCCCCGCTCCCCCGCCGCCCTGCTCCGGCCATCCACGACCCCGCCGCCACCCCCCTACCCAGCCCCGCCGCCACCCCGCCGCCGGCAACCCGCCCCCTCCACCCGCCAGCCGCCATCCCCGCCACCCGCCCCTACCCAGCCCCGCCGCCAGCCCTTACCCACCCCCGCCGCCAACCCCGCCGCCGCCAACCCCGGCCGTCCCACCCTCCCTCTCCTCTCCGCCGTCGCCGCCCGAGACGCTCGTCTGCCGCGCGCCCTCGACCCCGGCCGTCCCGCCTCCTCCCCGCACCTCCTCCACGCCGGCGTCCCCTGCCGCACCTCCTCCACGCCGGCGTCCCCTGCCGCGCCTCCTCCTCCGCACCTCCTCCACGACGGCCCGCCGCCGCGCCTCACGCCCCCACCCCGCACCTCCTCCACGCCGCACCTCCTCCACGCCCGCACCTCCTCCACGCCGCACCTCCTCCACGCCGGCGTCCCCTGCCGCGCCTCCTCCTCCGCACCTCCTCCACGACGGCCCGCCGCCGCGCCTCACGCCCCACCCCGCACCTCCTCCACGCCGGCACCTCCTCCACGCCCTCCCTGCACAGGTTAGTGTTAATTAGTGTTAGTTAGGTTAGTTCTAGTGATACTGTTAGTTAGGTTAGTTCTAGTGATACTGTTAGTTAGGGTTAATTAGTGGTACTGTTAGTAGATTTTAGTAGATTTAGTGTTAGTGGTACTGTTAGTAGATGTTAGTGGTAGTTTTAGTGTTAGTGGTACTGTTAGTAGATGTTAGTGGTAGTTTTAGTGTTAGTGGTACTGTTAGTAGATGTTAGTGGTAGTGGATGGCTATAAACCATGTTAGTTAAGCAATATAGTTAGATTAGGACCAAAAAAATCATGTTTTGCATTAATTTTCGGTTGTTTAGCTACTAGGCAAACTTGTGAATTTGTGTAAGAACAATAATTGCTAACCTTTGTTCATTTTGTACACTAGGCCCCGTCGTGACCACCTCGCTGATCCGATTCCGTGTGGAGCGTGAGAGTGGGGATTGTCGACGGAGGGTGTCGGCGGAAGATCTTCTTCGCCGTCGATCACGCTTCGAGGGTAAGAAATCACGTAGGCCTGCTTTTTTTATCTATGCTTCCTTGACTAACCCTGACTAACCCGTGTATCAAATGCTTTTACTTAACTAAGTATCATGTCGGAGCCGGAGCGAAAGTTTCGTGGTGTTCATCGGAGACCCACGAAGATCCCGACTTGGGCAGCTCAGATCACAGTGGATCACAGGAAGATCCAGCTTGGTACTTTCAGGTGCCCGTGGCAGGCGGCCCGCGCCTACGACTGCGCGGCGGTCCAGCACTTTGGGGCGAGAGCGATCCTCAACTTTGAGGATGAGCGGAGCGTGGCGCATCTGTTAGCGCCAGATGGCATGAGGATCGCGACGAAGGCCGAGGAGAGGGAGCACCGGCAGGCAGAGAGGCTGCTCAGGGCGCGCCACCAGCGCGAGGAGGATGACCCCTTGGTCAAGGATCTCCTCCTTGATCCCCAGGTGATGGCGGTCCAGTACCAGGTTTTCAGCGAGAGCCGGCAGCAGCGCGGGCAGGGCGAGGCCGGCCCCTCCGGCACGCAGCAGCAGGGCGAGGACTCTAGCAGCAGCCTGTCCTCTTGTTGGGACCGCTTGGACGACGCCACTGACACCGGCGCGAGTCGAGTTTAGGATGTCTATCATCCTACCTGTCGTACTACTAGACTTATCTTGCTACCTGTTGTACTGCTAGACTTATCATACATGCTACCTATGTATTATTGTGCTACTTGTCTATATGTGTTATGTTTAGCTAATATGGTTACATCGTTCTGTGGTTTATTCTGTTTTATGTTTAATTATTAGGTAAAATGGAGGGATATTTGCTTATATATTTCGATTGTTTGTACTTTTTAGATGACGTAGCTTCCCGCCAGCCAGCACCGTCGGTCCCGCGCGTCGTCGCGGCTTCTCCAGCTGAGGAGGGGCCGCCTCGGTGCCCTTTGTTTTGTCGCCCTCTTCCGGAGCACGTCCTCGACCTTCTCCGGCCACCGATCACGCTTCGAGGGTATAAATCTTTCGCCTCTCTTGCTGCATAGGTTTATTTTGGTCTAGATCACCAAGTCAGTCGCGTAACCCGAGTCAGATCCCATCCGGAAGGGTTACAAATTTATAAATATGCAGGATTGTCCATCTTTGCATATTTATAACCGTAACACTTCCGGGTTGTCCTGTTGGACAGTCCGAGTACGTGTAGATCGGGTCGTGTTCCATGTTCTACCCCTTCCTGAGACGTAATTTCGGCAGCACCTCCCTGTTGTTCTTCGGATGCACACCCTCTCGGCTTGACAAGCTCGAGACGTGTATTCTGAAGAACAGCGGGGAGGTGCTGCCGAAATTCCGTCTCGGGTCGGGGTAGAACATGGAACACGGCTCGATCTACACGTACTCGGGCGGGATAGGCCCTCCTATTAGAAGTGTAGGTGAACCCTTGCATGATGTAAAGATTAAAATTTGACCGTAATTAATCTGGTGACACTAAATCATTTTATTATTACTTGGTGCATATTAAAAGACTGCGTGCTTGTTTCGCTCCCAATAAAGCAGAGGATGGCTGATAATGGGTGGATGTACACTGGCCGTGTCGATAAGATTAAAAGAACAGAGGAGTGGGAGATGAAGACCAATATATTAGTGAAGGAGTTAGGGCGTGGTTCAAAGGCAAAAGGAGTTCGTGGAAGGTGCCCTTGCACTCATTGCAAGAATCGTGACCGTCAAGGAAAGGAAGATATGACTAAACATCTTTGGTTGTATGGGTATACGCCTAACTACGTCACGCATGTCAAATTTGATCAGTACGAACGTCTCAGAGTTGGGGTGATGCGGCAGCGGATCGATGGCAATGAGTACGATGGGTTGAGAAACATGCTAGATGATCACCATGCTGCTTACATGCCGGATTCGCCACCTCCACAGGAGGAACAGGAGGAACCGGGTGAACCGGAGGCACCGGATGAACCGGAGGAACCAGAGCCAACCGCGAAGGCTTTCTATGAGACGATGGCCTCGGCTACGAAGCCTCTATACGAGGGTGCAAACCAGAGCCAGCTCGATGCCGTAGCTCAACTACTAAGTGACAAGTGTCAGTTCTCCACCACCCGTGCAGGCTTTGAAGCTAATCTGACAACAACTGGTAACATGTTGCCCAAAGGGCATTGTCTGCCAAAATCCATGCACGAGGTGAAGAAACTATTGGGATCGCTCAGCATGGATTATGAAAAGATTCATTGTTGTCCAAAAGGATGCCTGTTGTTCCGGAAACAATATGCGAATGACAAGTACTGTAGCCTTTGTGGGGCCTCTAGGTATGAGGAGAAAACGCTGCCTGATGGTCGGAAGAAGCAGGGAAAAATCCCTGTGAAGGTTCTTCGGTACCTCTCATTCATAAAAAGAATGCAGCGGCTTTTCATGTCCGAGGAGTCTGCCAAACAAATGACTTGGCACAGGAAAGGGAAGAGATACGTCGACGAGTTAGGACGGGAAAGGATGGGACATCCATCTGATGGTGAGGCATGGAAGAACTTCGACTTGAAACACCCCCTTAATTCAGCAGATGCTCGGAATGTCAGAATTGCAATAGCAACAGATGGGTTCAATCCATATGGGATGTCGACTGCGTCGTACAGCTGCTGGCCCGTGTTTGTTATTCCGCTCAATCTCCCTCCTGGGGTACTAATGCAAAGGAAGCACATGTTTCTGTCGCTGATCATTCCAGGGCCCGAATACCCGGGGAAGAATTTGAGTGTCTACATGCAACCGCTTGTGGATGATTTGCACCACTCATGGCACAATGGGACGTGGACATACGACCGAGCATCAAAGAAAAACTTCTTGATGAAAATTTGGTTCCACTATTCCATGCACGACCTACCCGGGTATGCCCTATTCTGCGGATGGTGTACAGCTGGTAAATGGCCATGCCCAGTGTGCAGGAACCAACTTGAGTTCCTTTGGCTAAAGTCAGGTCGCAAGTATGTCGCGTTTGACAAGCATCGACAGTTCCTCGAAGGAAGCCATCCTTATCGAGAAGACAAAAAAAACTTCACGAAGGGCATAGTTGTGCGTGAAGAAAAAGCAATACCGAAGTTCGATGGTGCAAAAGTTGATGCCGAGCTACGTGCTCTCGTGCCTGCTGAGGGATCTATCCGAAAATTTCAGGGGTATGGTGTAACGCACAACTGGACTCATGTGGCAGGCTTAACGCAGCTAGAGTATTACAAGGACCTCGAACTTCCCCATAACATCGATGTGATGCACACCGAAAAGAATGTTGGAGAGATGATCTTTCACACAGTCCTGAACATTACTAAGAAGACAAAGGACAATGTGAAGGCTAGAGTTGATGTTCAGAAGCTCTGTGATAGGGAGAGATTACACATGCGGCCTCCGAACCCTCGTCAAAAAAATTGGTTTAAGCCAAATGCCGACTACTGCCTTAATAATATCCAAAAGAAGGAGGCATTGAAGTGGCTCAAAAACATCGCCGTGATGTTCCCTGATGGTTACTGTTCCAATATAAGTAATGGAGTCAATCTTCTTACATCAAAAGTCACTGGGCTGAAGAGTCACGACTATCACATATGGATTGAGCGGTTGATGCCGGTGATGCTTCGAGGGTATCTCCCCGATAGTATCTGGCGAGTGCTTGCGGAGTTGAGCCATTTCTTCCGCACGCTCTGTGCGAAACAGATATGTCCCCTGATTATTGCGAAGCTGCGTGATCTTGTGCCGGAGTTGCTATGCAAGTTAGAGATGATCTTTCCGCCAGGCTTCTTTGTTCCGATGGCACATCTCGTTGTGCATCTCGCGAACGAGGCACTCTTGGGTGGACCGGTGCAGTTTCGTTGGCAGTTTTGTATTGAGAGAGAGTTTAAGTACATTCGAAACATAACTGGAAACAAAGCTAGGATTGAAGCATGCATAGCTGAGGCAACAATACGACAGGAGATGGCAGACGCCGTGACAACGTACTTTCCCGATGAAGTTGCCACTATGCATAACCCGGTCACTCGGTACAATGTCGACGAGCCCAAGAATGACCCCAAGCTCCTCCTCTTCCAATGTCCCGGTGGCAAGGCCGGTGCCGGTGAAAATTGTAAATTGACCAAGGAAGAGAAGGATTGCATAATGCTCTATGTGCTTATAAACATGACGGAAGTACTCGATTTCATGAGGTAAATGGTGAACAAATTACTTTGCAACTAGTAACTCAGTTTCGGTCTAATACGTATTTTCTCCTTTTAGGCAATTCCAAGATGAATACTGGTTGGGAACGGTGGATCCCGATCCCGCGGAGCTGGACACTCTTCTGAAAGAGGGTGCTCACGGAGGAAAAAAATTTGTGTCTTGGTTCATGGGAAAAGTAATTTCTAACGTGTCCCTATTACCTTGCAATATGTGACTTGTCCCTCTTATTACACGTAACTAATGCACAAAACAATTTGAACCGTACTTGTAGGGAGCTGATCCCAACGTTGAGATGACAGATGAGCTGAGATGTGTTTCCCAAGGATTTAACCGTACCGTCATGAAGTATGAGAAGTATGATGTGAATGGGTTCCGCTTCCATACAGAGTATCACCAGAATAATCGTCCTGGAGCAAAAACTGTAAATACTGGGGTCTTCACCAAAGGATCCAGAGGAGCCGATGGAGCCAATTACGTAGATTACTACGGAAGGTTACAGAACGTATACGAGCTGACGTTCAATCGTACAAACATAGAACTCAAGCTCGTTGTGTTCAAGTGCCACTGGTTCGACCCATGCACTGGACCACATGGTGGACAGAGAAGTGAGCCTTCCATTGGGTTAGTTGAAGTTAAGCCTTCAACCACCTATACCGGAGCCGATGTCTATATTGTGGCTCACCAAGCCAAGCAAGTTTATTATTTGCCCTACCCATGCCAGAAAGAGAACCTCAAGGGCTGGGAAGTCGTGTTCCGGGTATCCCCACATGGTAAGCTACCCAGGCCCTCCGACGACGATTACAACAACATTGACCCTAAAACATACGAGGGAATTTTCTATCAAGAGCAAGAGGACTTCGGGCACTTTGACTTACAAATAGGTGGTCTCGAGGAACTCGAGAACAATGCACACACTCATGGTGAGTCAGTGGTCGATCTGAAGGACATAGATGTGCTCTCGAAGTTTCATGCGGAAAATGACGACGATGACGAGCCTGGCGATGAGCTTCCGCCCTACTACTCACGTGATAGTGATAGTGATAGTGATAGTGAGAATGAGAACCGACACCCTGATGAGGAGAGTGATGACGATAGGTATTTATTTTTGGTATCTACATGTTATTATGTCTTTTATTCTTTAGTATTTATTTTTTGACATGCTTCTTCATTGCATTATGTCTTTATGCTTAGTGTCTACATTTTATTATGTCTCGATGCTTACTTGTTTTCTCTTTCTCAATGCAGTTGATTGAACAATATGAGTCAGGGCAAGGAAAGCGCTTCTGGTGGTCCTTCTCCCGGTGCTACGCCGATCCGACGCTCACCTACTATCAGCCGGGGAGATATGGGGTTCACCCTGTCGCCGTCTCCGCCATAGATGTAGGGTCTTGGGCGTCTAGACATCTAGCTATATATGTATGTATCTATTTGATGATGGTCCTATGTGTGTATCTACCTGATGATATAGCATTTTGTTTGATGATATATGGAGCCATTGTGTGATTTTGTTTGTAGTGAATTTGTCGTGATTTTTGATTATTTTTTCTGCTATTTTTGCCGCAAAAAACGAGCTGCTGGTTCCGAAAATCTGGTAACACCTGTGCCGACGGCATTGCCGTCGGCAAAGACCCCTTAATGTGACAAAATGGTCACCCCTGTGCCGACGGCATTGCCGTCGGCACAGGGCTCTCCCAGGAGCGCCCAGCTGCCTCCACGTGGCATATCTGTGCCGACGGTTCTGTGCCGACGGTTTTGCCGTCGGCACAGGCTCCTACCCCTGGCCCGGCCTGTGCGGGCCCACACGCCGCTGTGCCGACAACCTAGGTGCCGACGGTGCGTTTCTGGCCGTCGGGAAAAGCTGTGCCGACGGGTTATGTCTGTGCCGACGGCCAGGTGGCCTATGCCTACAGGGCCCTATGCCGACCACCCTGTGCCGACGGTGACCGTCGGCATAGGTGTGTGCCGACGGCATCGGGACCTTTGCCGACGGGCTTCGGCCGTCGGCACAGCTGGTCATTCCTGTAGTGCTTGGTTCTGACCCACAAGCTGAGGAAGGACCACACTTAACCTGGTAGCAAGAACTTTGGAGAATATCTTGGCAAGGCTGTGAACTAGGCTGATTGGTCTAAAATCCGCCGGTTCGCATGCACCCGGTTTTTTTGGGAGAAGAACCATATATGCACTGTTTATTTTCTCCATGGCGCGACCATCCAAGTTGTAGAAGGCAGCAAAAGCTGCGACCAAATCTTCCTTAATTATATTCCAGCATTTTTGATAGAAAGCTATAATGAAACCATCCGGTCCCGGTGATTTTTCACTGGGCATATCTTTTATCCGTTCCAGATTTCCTCCTCGCTGAAATTTTGTTCGAGGTTTTGAAGGTCAGCGTGTTGCATGCCAATATAATCAAGATCTAGGCTGGAGTGCCTCACCGCTGGCTTGCCAAACCCATTTTTGAAGTGCTCGCAAAGCAAATTTTCAATATCGTTATGATTTGCAATCAAGATATTTCTTTCTCTAAGAGAACCAATGAAGTTTTTTCTTCTTCTATGACTTGCTTGTGTATGGAAAAAACTTGTGTTAGCATCTCCTTCGCTGAGCCAATTAATTCTTGACCTTTGCCTTGCCATAGTACCTTCAATCGTACACAGCCCCAACAGCTTCTTTTTTAACTCTCTTCTGAACCATCTCTCGCGAAAGGACAGAGACCTAACCTCTTCCGCTTGATCGAACAGAGCAATCAGTGTATTGGCCCAAACAATCTGCTGCTTGATGTCCCCAAAAACCTTTGCACTCCAACTCTGAAGTGCTCTAGCTGTTCTATTTAATTTATGATTGAATTTAGCAATCGGGTTGTGTGGTTCCTTGGGGTCATTGCTCTTCCACGCGTCCTCAACCACTTGTTGAAAGCCTTCCCGTTTGATCCAATGAGCCTCAAATCTGAAGCGAGTGCATCTGTATGTGTTGGAAACCGTCGATAGCACGAGCGGGCAGTGGTCCGAAGCAGCAGACGAAATTCCTTGTAAGAAACAACCCGGGAAGCGCGAGTGCCACTCAACTGAACCGAGCACGCGATCTATTCTTGAAAGTGTAGGGTTTTCCTGATCATTTGTCCAGGTGAAAGCACGACCATTAAGTGCAATGTCGTTTAAGGCGAGATCGTCAACGACCCTCCTGAATTTACCCATCATTCTCCTGTTTAGTAACCTGTTATTTTTATCCTGAGCATCCAGAATGAGGTTGAAATCTCCCATTATTGCCCAAGGCCCGAGACAATTAGGTTTCAAACTTCTGATCTCTTCTAGGAAACGTATCTTATCTGGTTCTTCCTGAGGACCGTAAACCGACGTGACCCAGAAAAAAGACGAGGCATCGGAGGAGAAACGCACCGAGATGGAAAAGTCCTTGGCAAAACCAGAGTCTCCCGAAATTTTTGAAGTGTCCCATGCAATTAGAATTCCACCCCGAGTTCCAGCAGCCGGAAGAAAACAGAAACCATCAAAAGCTGGGCCCAAGCATTGCGAAACAAGGTAAGGGGTAAAATTCTCGATTTTCGTTTCCTGAAGGCAGACAATTGTGGCCCTAGAAGTCGCGACCACATTTCTTACAGCATCACGTCTAGATTTCGCGTTGAGACCCTCACGTTCCAACATAAAAATATGATGTTAGCTAAATCCATGTCAAAACATAAAGCGGCGACCACAAACGACCAGAAAACCGTGACCTACAAGGCCCCCTCGACCAAAGGGGTGGCATCAGGTTCGTATACTTCAGGTACGATGATCTTGAACAGATTTGCTAGCTTGACCAATTCTTCCTGCGGTATTTCCTTGCCTGTCAGTTCTTTTAGTTTGGCCATTGCATCTTTCCATTGTGGGACTCCTTTCGTCTTCAAGCCAGCTTTTTTAGCTAGCACGACTTGGGCCCTCTGTTCAGCAGATAGCCCGTTCAACTGCTGCTGCGCTAGTCTGGAACTTTTCCTGCTTGGCGTCGACTAGTTTTATGATTGAATATGTTTCTGCTGTTCTTGAATAAAAAATGCATACGAAGGATGAGGGGGGGGTCATGCGAGAAATCCGGTTACCGCGAGCACCCTCGGTAAAACATCTTATCGGACAAAAAATCCCGAATTACGTGTTATCTGAATAACTATACTGTTTCTACTCATTAGACAGAAAGAAGACTTGGTGCTGTGTGGTACTCTCAGCCTGGCCGGACTGTCCTCCCTCCTGATGTCCACGGTTCGAATCCACAACCTAACTGAGGACCGCGCCTAGCGCGAGTGGCTTGGGGAGCAGTGGCTCCTCCAGCACGTCCCAGGTTCGACTCCGGCTGGAGCGAATTTTGGGGGCGTTTTCCTCACCGGGCTGCACTGTTCACGTGAACAGTGTACGCCAATTTGTGGAGGGCATTAGGGGCTGCATATATGCAGTAGGCTCAGCCCATTAAAATCAGCCTATCCCAGTATTTCGCAGGTGGAGCCGATTTCCCGCGCGGTTCGACAGTGGTATTGTGGTGTGCCCACCACCGCAGGGTTCTCCCAGAAGATCTAGGCTCGCGTAGGCTCAGTCTTAGTATAAGACTTGTTAGATCTAGCTTGCGCACCGGTGGCGTGTGTGTGGTGTTGCGTGCGTGTGGTGTGAGTAGTGCGTGAGTTCAGATACTACAGCTGTACTAAGATCAGGGAAATCTCAAAAAAAAAAAAAAAGAATCCACAACCTAACTTGACCTCACGACCTCAAGTTATACCACTCGAACTCACGACCTCGAGTTATACCACTAAGGTAATAAAGTAGACCCATACCACTGCAGCACGGTCATCTTCGTGCACAAACTTGGCTTAGATATTTATTAACTCTTTCTGTGAAAATTTGTATTCAAGAGTTGTTCAAACATTTCGGGTGGTAATTTCTCGATATTTTTCGATAACCGTGGTAACCGCAAATCCCGAGCACTCTCGGGAATTTTTTCCTATTGGGTATCCAAAACCTTGATCCCCACATAAATTTTACTCCAAACCAAAGAAATTACATGTTACAGAGAGTGAGATGTCACGCCACAGATTGGCTACCTCTATTGCTGACACTATGGCTGCATTGACATTTTTTTCTATGGTTTTAGTACTAACGAAAGTGCTAAGAGGACGGGGCACATCCAGGGTGTTGTGCCCCATCTGATTCCTGGGGGAGTGTCGCATCTGCAGTATGCAGACGACACGATCATCATGATCCAGCAGGACGATTTGGCTATTGCCAACCTGAAATTTATGCTTCTTTGCTTTGAGAGCATGTCGGGTCTTAGAATCAATTTCCACAAGAGTGAGGTACTAGTCTTGGGGGCTAGTACTGAGGAGCAGACGAGGGTGGCCTAGATGCTTAACTGCAGGCAGGGGTCTTTCCCGTTCACCTATCTAGGACTGCCCATTAGTGACCACGCGCTTACGGCAAGTGCCTGGCGCCACCTTACTGGTAAGGTTGCTAAGCGGGCAAACCCCTGGATGGGTAAGCTGATGTCCTCTGCGGCTAGGCTAACGCTCACAGATGCGTGCATGTCCAGCCTTCCCCTCCATGCTATGGCAGTTTGCCTCTTAGGGGATGGGGTCCATCGGACCATGGACGGCTCCCGCTCCCGCTTCTTTTGGGAGGCGAACGGGAAGAAACGCAAGTACCACTGGGTGCGCTGGGATGCAGTTTGTAAACCCAAGGCCTTAGGGGGCTTAGGTATCATGGATACCAAGCTCATGAACCGTTGTCTCATGGCTAAGTGGGTCCGGAAGATCTTGACTGGGGGGGCTGGCCTTTGGGCCGACATCCTCAGGGCTAAGTATCTGAGAACCAAGGACATCCTGGTAGATGACCACGGGGGGGGGGGGGGGGGGGTTCCCAATTCTGGATGGCTCTCCAGAGGGTTAAGAACCTCCTATGTCTGGGAGCGAGACACCAAGTGAGGAATGGCAGATCCACTAGGTTGTGGATTGACTGGTGGACGGGGGCGGGCCCCCTGAAGGATCGTTTCCCAGCAATCTATGCCATTGTGGCTTCACCAGACACCTCGGTGGCGAAGGCCCATCGAGAGGGGGAGTGGTACATTCCCCTCCGGCGGTCGATTGGACCGGTCGAGGCTGCGGAATGGAACTCCCTAGTTAGGGAGCTCCCGGTATTCGAGCCAGCTGCAGTCCAGGATGAACTATCTTGGGCCCTTGAGCCCTCCGGGAAGTTCTCGGTTAGGTCCCTTTATAACAAACTTTGCGATGGCACGCCTAGAGATCATTATAGGGAGATCTGGGGGATCGCTATTCCCCTTAAGATCAGGATATTCCTTTGGCAACAGGCTAGGAAGCGATTACCCTCCAATGATAACATTGCGAGGAGACGGGGTCCCTCCACAGGCAGATGTGCCTTGTGTGAGGAGAGGGAGGATATGGATCATATCTTCTTTTTATGTCCCCTGCCAAAGTTTATGTGGAGCACAGTTAGGGAACTGTTGCGCTGCTCCTGGAATCCCTCATGTTTCGCGGATCTTGTTAGATTGATTACGGCAGAGTCGGGTCAACACAAGCGAGTTCTATGGACTTGCTGTGCGGCACTTTTATGGTCCTTGTGGAACATGAGGAATAGATTCTCGATTGAGGGGGTGTTTCCTTCTCAACCGGCTGACGGGTTATACAAAATGGCGTTGTATGTGCAGGTGTGGAAGCCAGTGGCTAGGAGGCAAGACCGTGGAGCGTTGGAGCAAGCAATTGGCAGGATTCGCTCGCTTCACAACTCTGTCCGGGATAGACCGGAGTGACTGCCTGTACCTGTATCTTTATCGCCGTAGCTCCATGTATTAGCTCGTGTGTGTGGGATGTCCTCATCCCTAGACTATAGCCTGCGTGCTATCGTGTACTTCAGTTTGTACCCGCCATGGGCGGAGACCTTCATGTGTGTGTGGATCATTTGGCCGGTTGGCTTTATTAATTTAAAGCTGGGCTCTGCTCGAGCCTTCCGTCTAAAAAGTACTAACGAAAGTTAACGCATCACTCATGTTGCATATAATCAAACACCCATCATTTGTATGGGCCCAACCCAAAGACCTGAAATGCATCGAACCAAACAGGGGGCTTCAGTTTGCTCTCATGCAAGGCAATGCAGGTTACCCAGTTACATGCATAATGTGGCTCAAAGCCTGTATCTAACAACCCAGGCTCCCACGGGCCGAGCTGCAAGAATACACGTCTTTTTCCTCTTATCTATAGGAAATAAAAACTCAGCGTTGTGATCCATGGATCACGGGCAGCATCTCAACCAGACACTCTCTTCTATGTTTAAGCAACTATGAGCATGCTTCCATATAAAAAATTAGTCGTTTTTCTCAATTTGCATCTATTAGCTTCTTTATCCAAATGCCTTCGGCACCACCTTGCTCTTCTCTTTACATACCAACTATATGGCCAATACACTGAATCAAAAAGTCAATACATTTTAAGTTCAACCAAATATATAGAAGGGAACATTAACAATACATTATTGAAAAATATATTATGAAAAAAATATCTTATGGCGGACCTATTGATATTGTATATCTTCATAATTTTGCATATATACTTGGTCAAACTTAGAAAGCATTAACTGCCTTTTTTACTAAATATATACACCATGTATTTTGGGGATGAATGGAGTATGATGTTTGTGCGACCACCTACATCCAATAATTCTGTATTGCCGCCTTATTGATTTGGGGGAGTTACTCATTATGGTACAACATTGGGCAAGGCGGTGCAATGTGTGTGTCCAACCAAAAAATCAAACCAACCAATATATCTCAAAGACGTCAAGAACACAAAAGATAACCGAACAATTATGAAAAAAAAGTATAGCAAAAGTATTTCGAAAAACATTATGGTTATTAACATCTTAGACTTATGTCAATAAGGCCAAGCATTATGAGAGACACATCTTTGACCTCAAGCACAATTCTGCTTATTTCTCTAAACAAACCAAAGAAAAGGTGCTTAAACCTCATCAACTAAATATTCCAAACTTACTTTCAGCTACAGTGTTTAATGGCTGAGATGGAAGGCCACAATGCCGTTGTTTTCCCCTTTAACTTCCTTCCTTTTGTGTCAACGATACATTGTACATGTCTTGCTTATGTTTCTACGGACTAAAGTTGTGTCTTTCTACTACTTAAAAAGCTTAATCCCATGGTCAGCGGACAATGATTCTAGATTATTCTACTCTTCTAAAAGTTTTTAATTGACTTAACCTTTGATTATTTTATATTATATCATATTAGTTGGTTCCTATAAATATTGGAAGTTTTCTTGTAAAATTTAAAATTTGTCAAAATGTTAAAACATTATTTGTGACATCTTGTAGGTTTTCACAAAATAACTGAAACTATGAAAATACAATTTCATTTCAGGTAACAAGGTTAGATGTGATTTTTTAGTCATATCTGATCTAATGCCCCTAGAAACTTATTTCCATGTCATGAACTGAGTTTTTTCTATTATTGTTCTATTAGATAAGCAATCAAGCTATATTTATAAATAAATTCCTCCGCAAAAAAAACTTAACTCTCTTATAGAATGAACTAGGAAAACCACTTTTAGGGGATTAGCTAGGAAAAAACATGTAAAGTTACAGTAGTTAGTGAAAGGCATCCTACGGTAGTCTAGAGTCATTTTGTTTCTCATCGCTTCGAGCACTTACCCTGTCAGATTTAGATACATTAAAAGGCTACACTTTATGTTTTGCTTATTTATATAGTTATCTTATACATTAGAAGGGTATTAAAAGGAATATGTGGAACCTAACCTACATAAACGTGTTAAGATATTTCTTTGGTGCTCATACCTTCAAGAACCCTCATAAGTGGAGACGCTGCACAAAAATGATTTTCATGCGGCGGTAGTGTTTGTACGTGCTTTCTTCCACTTTTCCCGTATAGGAGGAACATATGCATGCATGTAGTAATATGCCAACTCATGAGTGACATGATCGCATTAATTGCTAAATCCGAAATTTTAAAATGATTTATTTTCTAAACCGTTATTCCGACTAACGTTCTGTTTATACCATTGAGTTCATCTCGACGATTATAAACTAGATATCGTATTGCTATGATTCGACAAAAAAAATTAGTGGGACCAGTTACCAGATTACGTTAGCATGATTATCATATTAACACCAAATAGTTATCACGATAATTTTGCATAGTTTATAGGTAATGTTTTACGTGTTTTTGGACATTGTAACAATCTGCATAGCTCGAGAGCGGTCCTTTGAAGTGTGTACAACAACTAAGATATGATATCATTCAACAAAAAATATAACGTGCAACATTCTAATCGATGTAAAATGACGTACATGAAACTGACACACAAGTTCTTTATCCGGTAACTAAGTAGCGCATAATCTGGCAAGTATGTGATAAAAATCGGATACATACTAACAAACCAGTTACTTTTAATCCGGCAACTAAGCGGCACATAATCTAGCAAATATGTGACAACAATCTAGCAAATACCAACATACAAGTTATTTTTAATCTGATAACCAAGTTGTGCATTATCTGGTAAGTATGTGACAACAATCTGGTGATTAACTGATAAAAAAGTTGGTGAAAATACTAACATGGGATTTAGTTTCAAAGATCTCGGCGCAAGGAAGCCAACAGTGAAAATGGGACTTTATTCGGGTGTACGGTTTGTGAGATAAAAGTTTCTAAAATTTAAGAGTTGAGATAATCTTGTATTTAATCACATGCATATGAGTGTTTAAGGAACAAATTACGTGCATTCATGTGAAAAGGGGAAAACGCCCCCCATCCTGATGGCCCCTCTCGCTACCAACCTATTTCCGTTGACCAATTTGACCCCTAATCTTCCATTCTTTCCATCAACCACTTCCATCTAGCTACTATGAGCAAGCCT
Organism: Poa pratensis; assembly: GCA_947311845.1. Taxonomy (NCBI): domain Eukaryota; kingdom Viridiplantae; phylum Streptophyta; class Magnoliopsida; order Poales; family Poaceae; genus Poa; species Poa pratensis. The sequence continues at coordinate 82,502,184 of CAMZMU010000036.1, forward strand.
CTTCTAGATCACACATGCAACCATGACAGAACCCCGCTCACCCCCTCCCTACACTCACTACTCTAGAATTGCATTAAGAGCATCTCCAACCAGCCTGGCAAAATCCGGCCCCTATCTGTCTGTGGACACATCCGGATGTGTTCACGGATAGAGCTCGGACAACCCCTATTTCTGATGTGCCTTAGCCATTCCCCCCCCCCCCCCACATTTCAAGCACAAATTACTACAAGGAACGTGCATGTAGTACTGACGCAAAAGTTTCCTATGTACCGTGTCCGGGCGGTGTGCCCGGACATATGGGGGGTGGGGATGAGGGGACTTGTTGGAGATGCTCTAAGATCTCCCTACCCCCATCCCACCTCCTCAATCCAAATCCCACATGCAAATATTATACATGTTGGGGCCCAACACCTTGTGCAATGTGATTGCTCGACGGATCCATCAAGTCGATGTACATCAAACTATCCCTATGCACTAAAAAATAAATAAATAAATCAAAATTATCGCTAAATGATTGAACCAACGTGACCATCCGCTATTTCAAGACGTTCCTTGTGACAAAATGTTTGGAAGAGAGAACATGGGCACCATGACAACTTCGGGTATGCTACTTATCGTCGTAAAATGTCCATTGCCAATGTGGCTTGTCTACATCGACGACTTTCGTCCACTATAGACCGTGTGCGATGCGGGATGGTTTGCGTGAGGACGCTCATTTATCAGAAATTCTAGACTTACGGACCGAGGCCACCTTCCGTGATTTATGGGCGCTTCTCTGCCTTTGCTCCACGTGAGTCCGTAAGTTGAATTCCGTAGGAAACTGTGTCTGTGATAGAGGACACCGAGTACTCTAGACTTGAACCATTTTTAGCTTGTTATACTAATACGTGACCGAGGAGTTCACCTTTGTAACTGTATTTTAGTCTTATTCATTTGAGAGGAGATTTCATGCTCCTGAGATACAGTGATTCTGGTATTATATAAAATGAAAAAAAAAATCACGAGTTTGAAAAGCAATGAAAAATAATACCGAATGTAGCCAATGGTGTACTCCACAAACGTGTAAAAAATGTACTTCAAATACTCTGTTTTCTGGGCTAAATAAAATTGATAAAAGTGTGGATCTCGATATGCTCGGGAGCCGAAGAAACTTTTAGTGTTCATGTTCGCATCTGCCGGCCGGCACGTGGTAGTAAAAACTTGCTCCTTGACCTTTATAGATCGACAGTAGTCGTGTGATCGTGTCATGGTCGTGGCAGCTTCCCATTTGGCCATTGCATTGCATGATTCGTGGATCATGATGCCATTGTCAGGTAGATTTCTTTGTCAACCAGCTGAAATTTAATATCGAGATCGTGCTCAAAGTCAAACGGATCTCCCGAAAAAGAAAATCATCGTCAGACAGATCGTCACCGTGTACCAGCACGTGATGCAGGCTCACATAGATGCCAGCCTTCCCAGCTCCGGAGCAGCAGCCCGGCCGCGCGATCCTGCAGCGCCGTGCCTGCCGCTCGCTTTACTAAACTGAACTGGTTCTGCTGCTTCCGTGACTGAGCAGCGGCAGTGTGGCACATATACTGAGTTAGCTGGTTCACGTGCGTGCATGGCGCTTCGTCCAATGACGCCGCTCCTCCTCGCCGCTCTCGCCGGCGCCGTCCATGTCGCGCTCCTACTCTTGTCCTGCCCCGTTGAGGCCCGCGTCCTCCTCTCGCTCGACGACTTCGGCGCCGTCGGGGACGGCATTGCCAACGACACCCAGGTAAATGTCGGCATGTCGCTCGCTGCTCACTGAATTCGCCTGAGCTTTAGCTACGCCGGCGGCCGTCACGGGATTCAGAGCTCGGATCGAGACCTCGTGCGCTACGGGCAGGCATTCCGTTGACTCTCTCTGTTTCCCTCTTGTTTCTTCAGGCACTCGTCGACGCATGAACGGCGGCGTGCGCCACCAGCGACAAGACCTACCTCAACGTTCCCGCCGGCAAGTCCTACCAGATCTGGCCCGTCACGCTCGCCGGCCCTTGCCGCGACGAGATCAAGCTCCTGTACACCCTACGACCACTCATTTCTTTTTCTTTCCTCTGTCACGTCACACCCAATGTTCACTTCAAATTCGTGACTAACGGTGAATTCGTCAGATATCCGGCAACATCGTCGCGCCCGAGAGCCCAGACGACTGGCGCGACGTCGACCGCGGCAAGTGGCTCCACTTCTCCGGCGTGAGGCACCTGGCGCTGAGCGGCGGCGGCATCATCGACGGCAGGGGCCACCTGTGGTGGGCGCCACCCTGCGAGGACGCGACGGAGAACTGCACTTCCTGCGATCGACAAGACGCTCCCAAGATGCTGCACTTCGAGGACTGCCACGACATCACCGTAAAAGGCCTCACGGTGCAGAACGGCCAGCGGGAGCACCTGGTCTTCACCAGGTGCTCCGACGTCGAGGCCAACTACCTGAGGGTGACCTCGCCGGCGCACAGCCCCGGCACCGTCGGCGTCCTCCTTGTCAGCTCCGTCAATGTCCACATCATGGATGACTTGTTCTCCGTAGGTGCGCGCGTGCGTTGTATGCTTCCATTTCTGAACTGAATTCCTGCGATTTTGCTGCTGTTCTTAGCTGTGCTATCTTCTTCTGTCATTTTCAGGTAGCGACTGCGTGTCTATTGTGGGCAATTGCACGGATGTCCGGCAGAGAGCCATCTCGTGCGGATCGGGAGTTCGGGACACGGTATCAGGTAAGCATATACAATTATACATATATCATTGTGATAGTACAATTTCATGATATGTTAAACTGAATGTACGTTTTCTTCTTGACTTCTTCATCGTAGTATTGGAGGTTTGGGCGAGAACGGAAGTCTTGACAGGATAGAGAAGATCAAGACGGACACCATGTTCATCTCCAACACCAAATACAGTGTGCGCATCAAGACCTATGAGGTACAGTAAAAAGCAATGCCCAAATTCTTTACTCTGCATCTAAGAAACAGCCATGACACAGACACTGAACCCAAGCCGTGGGTGACATAACATAACCTTTTTTTTTATTTTTTTTTATTTACCTATTTTTGAATTGTTATTACCGTTCAGGGCGGGTGCGGTACCGCGCGCAAGGTCAAGTTTGCGCAGATCTTGATGAAGAACGTGTCCAACCCCATCATGATCGACCAACACTACTCCGCCTCCAACCGGGGAACTCCTTGCGGAACCCCGGTAAACTCCCCGGCTCTACTAGCAATCCATCATCTGGTGATGCATTTCGACACCGCGTCTCTGAATTTGTGTTGGAAAATTTTGTGCAGAACGCGAGCGCAGTGGCCATGGAGAAGATCAATTACATCGACATCACGGGGACATCGGCGACGGAGCAGGCGGTGACCTTCGCGTGCAGCGACGCCATGCCGTGCAATCATCTATCACTGATGGGGGTGAACCTGACGAAGATCGGCGGCGGGAGCACGTCCGCCTACTGCTATCAGGCGTTCGGGGAGATCGTTGGGGATGTCGTCCCAGAGTCGTGCCTCGGCGAGAAGGCTACTGCTAATGCTCTTCCTTCTGCTGCCGCTGATGACGACGACGATGACGATGACGACGATGATGATGATGATAATGATGATGACGACGATGATGATGATGATGACGAGGGTGGTGATGACCACGATGATGACCATTAGTGAACTTGCTAAAAATATCCGGGCGTTGCCAAACTTGTGATCGATCATGTGATGTGAACTGCGATTCAGCTAAAGAAGTCATCTTTTAGATGCACAATGCGAACCTGTGGGTTTATTTAGAACTCTCATTTTTCGGATGTAGGTGCTTCTCTTGTTTCCTAGTTGTAGTGTTGGTCTGTGCTGAATAAATCAAGACCCGCCAAAGTGGCAATTCTGGTTTGTGTCGCGTCTAGCTTTTAACAGCACAAATCTGGTTTATCCTCGAACTAGTACTCAGCTAAGCTATCTACATTCAAGTACATTGATGCGATCCCAGCAAAATCTGCTGAAATCTTCAGTTCTGGCGGTAATCCTGAGCACCGTTGGTACAACGTGCTGCACGGTTTCTGCATGCTGGCACCAGGGAGTGAACAACCTTGTTCAGTGCGCAGTAAAGAGCTAAGCTCGTCCAGTAATGGTTTATCCGATGCCAAGGATGAGAGAAATTCTGAATGGGCTTATTTCAAAGGGTGCTTGGCATTATAAAAGGCTCTGTCGTAGTGCTCTGGTAGCCTAAAAAGCAATACATTGGCTGATTGGCCAGTGCACGCAGCACTCTTCCTGAACAAGGTCCATCATCTGTAAACACCTAAACACCTGATCAGTAGATACTCCTCATGCATTTTCATAGCTAATCTAGCATGATGGTGTGCTTTAACATTGAAACTTCTCTGAAAAAAAGGACTCAGCTCGAGAACGGGCTTTTGTGGGTGCCCAAAAGCTCAGGAAGCTGCTTTGGGAACCCTTTTATGAATTTTCAGACCCCAACAACACCCCGAATTTATCTTAGTTTTTCTCTCTGAATTTCTTTTCTATTAATCCTTGACCCAAGTCACTCTGTATATACTCTACCTACTATTAATCGAAAAGCTAGCGGTGTTGGGTCTTTCAAAAATAATAGCAGCTGTTTGGGGTCTGATCATCCAATGCCCTGTCCTGGAGTTGAAGCCCCTCTGCTAGCCCGATAGCCAGGAGCAGAGCAAAGGCTTCGGTCTGAATAAGCACTCCGAGTTTTGGATGACTCAGTACAGCTAAAACTGCAGAAAAAATACAGTTAAACTGAACGAAGGAATGTTCTGAGTACAGCTAACAAAATATTCGATGAACAATCAGCTAGGCTGGGCAGTAGCACCCCAGATTTCATCTACCTGACAGTGCTACCACACACCTCAAACTACCAACAAAACTAAGTACCATTCTAAATTTCAACAGCATCTCTTTTGCTTATATAAACATCCACGGCAAGCATAACACAAAAATAATATATCGAACACCGATAACAAAAATAAGCATCCACGCAGTTCATAGTGTATAACCAACCCAGACCAATTCAAGAAATCACTCCCATCAATCCGCACCACACCAATTGAATCTTCACCTGCACCCACACCAAACCGCATGCTGCATGCGGACTGAACCCGTGGGTTCAGCCATGGGTCCTTTGTCGCTGGACACTGCCTTGGCAGTTGGCACATTTAAAATACTTTGCAATACAAACATAGAAAAATTTGGACACTCTGCCACGGTCTGATGTAATACAAACACTGATATCAAGCCAAATAATAACACAAAATATCTCTCAATAGTTTCAACTAAAAGAGAAGGCCTCTCACTATGCATTATGTTACAATATGAGCAGCACTATGTAGTAAATTATACAGATGAGAATACAAGCTGCCTCTAAACATAATTACATGGCATGGATATTTGGTATCGAGGTACCATACACTTGTTTTAGTAGTTCATAGTACATTAACATAATCTGGGACTGTGGGACATATCATCAGATAATAATCGACATAATCTGGGACATACGCTTGTTATTAACTCTTAGTAGTTAACAATAAATCGACATAATCTGGGACATACGCTTGTTATTAACTCTTAGTAGTTAACAATAAATCGACATAATCTGGGACGATTGATTAGATAAAAATGTGAAGTAAATATCATCTCAAAATCTTGGACGATTGACTTCCAAACATTCAGCCACAAAATGTACAAGTGATAATACCTTCCCTTAGGAAAAGATAGAATCCCCTTCAACCCGTAGCAGCGGGTGAGGCGGCTACCAAGAAAACACTGAGAGCGGGGCTGCGGAGAGGTGTTGCAGTGCAAAGGTAATCGATGATGACGGCAATGCACAGTGCACCTGCAGCCAATTGAATTGGATGAACTTAATGTATTTTCAAAAGTGGTTTAATCTAATTATGTTAGTAAGTTGTAAACACATGTATAGTGTAACATGTGTTTTACTTACCCTTCAAGAACCAGATAACAAACAAGAAATGCACTGTACTTGTTAACATGAAATGCTCCTGTAAGAAGCCTTTAATTATACAACTGGGAGCTAATATAACTTGGATAGTATTTATCAACAAGATTAAATAAAGGAACACCTGAACATTCAGAGAACTTGACCCGGCTACATAAAGCAAACTATCTCCAAGTCATCCGGAGGAGAGCAGCAGGTCGGCCTTGTTGCCGCATCTGGAGACAACATAACTTTTTAGATAGAAGGCTCAGAGAGCCCGACTTTAAATTAATAAAGCCCCACACGGCCACAAGTACGAGCATAGACATCGAACATGCTAGGGATATCAGCTCTCCTCTGGAGACAACAGAACTTTGCCGTTCATTTCATCAAGAATTGAACATACAGATATACTCCCACCGTATCAAAATATAAGATGTTTTAACATTTTTGGGCCCATAAATATAAGATGTTCATTTTTGCCGTTCATTTCATCAAGATTTGAATCTTACACTAAAACATGTCTAGGTACATATGGGCCAAAAAATGCTAAAACATCTTATATTTTTACGGAGGGAGTAGTTAACATGTTAGAAACAGGATGGGTTGTTCCCACATATTATTCTTGCATTGTTTCCTAAATATACTTGTTTCTAAACCTACAAAACATACTCAAGAATGTGTTTACAACATTCTTGCATAATACTTGAAAAAATACTCAAGAATCTTACACTAAAACATTCTTGCATAAACCTACAAAACATACTCAAGAATCTTACACTAAAACATGTCTAGGTAACAGGTTCACAATTACTTGAAAAAATAGGGAGGAGAATGGTTAAGAGGAGTTGCTGGCTGCTCACCTTGGTGTGAAGGGCGAGGACGAATGGAGGAGGAGATCAGCAGTGCCGCAGCGGTGGCGGTGCAGCATGACCACGTGAGGAAGACTAGTGCCCATAGGAGGAGATGCCGCGATTAGGGATGTAAATGACCTAGTTTGCGGCGCCACATAATCCCGTTTAGTTAGGTGTTAGTGCCAAATTATTTTTTGCTGGAAAAGAAAAACGTGAATGATCAGACCAATAAATGCACATAAATGGTACTAAACGGCGCCACTTTACATCCCTAGCCGCGATGGATGGCGAGGCAGTGTTGGGCGGCGGCGCAAGAAACTCTCGGAGGGAGGGAGTCACGGACAGCAAAACCCATAAAATATCCACATTTAAGTTCTAGAATAACATAAAGGATAAGTCTTTTCCAAAAAAAAAACTGACTACATCAATGCATAGAAACATCTCCAACTAAACAAACTTTTAACTCCCCATATGATTCTTGGTGCCGCCATAAGTAACAAAATCACCTAGTTCCTTGATCATTGTCGTAAAACTATACCATCACAAGAAACCTATAAATATAGAAAGACATTGATCCTCAAACAATTTGCATCTTTTCTAAATCTAGAAAACTTAATACACATAACTTCCAATTTATTTTATCCAAGTCCACCAACCATTTATAAAAAATATCATATGTTACTGAAATCCACCAATTATTCAAATATCCTACAAGTCCACAAATTCCTCAAATATCCTCCAAGTCCACCAACCATTTATATAAAATATCATAGTTTACTCAAATCCACCAATTACTCAAATAAAGTCCACCAATTACTCAAATATCCTCCATGTCCACCAATTACTAAAATATCCTCCAAGTCCACAAATTATTCAAATATCCTCCAAGTCAACCAATTACTCAAATATCCTCCAATTCCACCAATACTTTATATAAAATATCATATGTTACCCAAATCCGCCAATTACTCAAATATCCTCCAAGACAACTAACATGTACTTAGACTTTGAATCCAAAATAAATAGATTATAGTCTCTACCTAGCTTACGAACACAATACCCATAAAGCATCCACATTTATGTTCTAGAATAACATAAAGGATAAGTCTTTTCTAAAAAAAACTAACTACATCAACGCATAGAAACATCTCCAACCAAACAAACTTGCAACATTAATAACAGATAATCAATGAACAAGACCAATAAATCGAATAAACAAGAAGACTTCGAAAGATCCAATTCTAAATAGGAGGAGAAAATAGAAGACGTTTCCAAAAACCATAACAAGAAGACGTCGAAAGATCCAATTCTCATTAGGAGGAGAAACAAGAAGACGTTTCCAAAACCAAACAAGAAGAACTCGAAAGATCCAATTCTCAATAGGAGAGAAAAAAAGACGTTTCCAAAACCAAACAAGAAGACGGTTTCAAAAAAGCAAGTTGTCACGAAATGATCAATTAGTCCAACTCCAAGAAAAATCAAATAAAAACTACAACAACAGCAATTGCCAAATGGTGATAATTGCTTTCAAAAATCTAATAAAGGATTGATCCAACAAAGTGAAGATATTCAAAATTGCACTCCAATACGAGCATAACATTTTTTGGTAATTAAAAACATGACAATCGTGCCAAAAGCGAAATTTTAAATCCATGTAAGGCCTCGTGACTGAATTTTGAAAATTCTGAAATCTTGGGAGGGGAAAGTAGTCATACTAATCTAATCAAGGTTACTCAAAAATCTAACTCTTCTCATTGCACCCATGTACTAAAAACCACCAATAAACCATTCTTGACTTTACCTATAGGATATCTATCTGCAAATTTACACAAGACATCAATCCATATATTCCACTAGTAAGGCTTCATAAATCGGTGCAATCATCCTACTAGACCCATCGAAACCAATCCTTAAAAATAAATGTCTTCTTTAAGTCTACAACCCTTTTTCCATGATGGCCCATCCTACCAAATTTATCCAAAAATAAACTTCAATAGAGTATGTCCCCATATAATTCTTGGTGCCACCATAAGTAGCAATATAACCTAGTTTACTCATCATTGTCGTGACTGTATACCGCCAGAAGAAACCTATAAATATAGAAAGCCATTGACCCTCCAACAATTTACATTATTTCTAAATCCACAAAATTAATACACCAATTTATCTTATCCAACTGCACCACCCAATTACTCAAATATCCTCCAAGTCCACCAACCATTTATATAAAGTATCATATGTTACTGAAATCCAGTCCCAATTTATCTTATCCAACTCCACCACCCATTTATATAAAATATCATATGTTAGTCAAATCTACCAATTAATCAAATATCCTACAAGTCCACCAACTCCTCAAATATCCTCCAAGTCCGCCAACCATTTATATAAAATATCATAGTTTACTCAAATCCACCAATTACTCAAATATCATCCAAGTCCACCAATTACTCAAATATCCTCCATGTCCACCAATTACTAAAATATCCTCCAAGTCCACCAATTACTCAAATATCCTCCAAGTCCACCAATTACTCAAATATCCTACAAATCTACCAATCATTTATGTTAAATATCAGATGTTACTCAAATCCACTAATTACTCAAATATCCTCCAAGTCGACCAATTATTCAAATATCCCCCAAGTCCACCAATTACTCAAATATCCCTCCTAGTCCACCAATTAATCAATATCCTCCAAGTCCACCAACCATTTATACAACACATCATATGTTACTCAAATCCACCAACTACTCAAATATCATCCAAATCCACCAATTACTCAAATGTCCTCCAGTTCCACTAATTACTCAAATATCCTCCAAGTCGACCAATTATTCAAATATCCCCCAAGTCCACCAATTACTCAAATATCACTCCAAGTCCACCAATTACTCAAATATCCTCCAAGTCCACCAACCATTTATGTAAAATATCATATGTTACTCAAGTCCACCAACTACTCAAATATCCTCCAAGATAACTAACATGTATCTAGACTTTTAATACAAAATAAATGGATTATAATCTCTACCTAGCTTACCAACACAATGCCCATAAATATCCACATTTCAGTTCTAGAAAACCTAAAGATAAGTCTTTTCTATAAAAAAATAACTGCATCAATGCATAGAAACATCTCAAACCAAACAAACTCGCAACATTAATAACAAATAATCAAAGAACAATACCAACAAATCAAATAAACAAGAACACTTCGAAAGATCCAATTCTCAATAGGAGGAGAAAATAGAAGACGTTTCCAAAAACCAAACAAGAAGACATAGAAAGATCCAATTCTCAATAGGAGGAGAAACAAGAAGACGTTTCCAAAAAAACCAAAGAAGAAGAGGGTTTAAAAAACGAAGTTGTCACGAAATGATCAATTAGTCCAACTCCAAGAAAATCAACTAAAAACTACAACAACGGCAATTCCAAATGGTGATCATTGGTTTCGAAACTCCAATACGAGCATAACATTTTGTGGTACTTAAAAACATGACAATCATGCCAAGAGCGAAATTTAAATTCATGTAAGGCCTCGTGACGGTATTTTGAAAATCCTGAAATCTTGGGAGGGGAAAGCAGTCATACTAAACTAATCAAGGTTACTCTAAAATCTGACTCTACTCGTTGCACCCGCGTACTAAAAACCACCAAAAAAACCCTTCTTGACTTTCCCTATAGGATATGTATTCTCCAAATTTACACAAGACATCAATCCATATATTCCACTAGAAAGGCTTCATAAATCGGTGCAATAATCCTACCAGACCCATGGAAACAAATCCTTAAAAATAAATGTCCTCCTTAAGTCTACAACTTCTTTTCCATGATGGCCCATCCTACCAAATTTATCCAAAAAATAAACTTCAATCGTATGTCCCCATATATATAATTCTTCGTGCCACCATAAATAGCAATATCACCTAGTTCATTGATCATTGTGTAACTCTATACCACCACAAGTAACCTATAAATATAGAAAGTCATTGATCCTCCAACAACTTGCATCTTTTCTAAATCCACAAAACTTGGTACACATGACTTCCAATTTATCTTATCCAAGCCACCAAGCATTTATATAAAATATCATATGTTACTGAAATCCACCAATTACTCAAATATCATCCAAGTCCACCAATTACTCAAATATCCTCCATGTCCCCTAATTAATAAAATATCCTCCAAGTCCACCAATTATTCAAATATCCCCCAAGTCCACCAATTACTCAAATATTTCTCCAAGTCCACCAAATACTCAAATATCCTCCAAGGCCACCAACCATTTATATAAAAGATCATATGTTACTCCAATCCACCAATTACTCAAATATCATCCAAGTCCACCAATTACTCAAATGTCCTCCAGGTCCACCAATTACTAAACTATCCTCCAAGTCCACCAATTATTCAAATATGCCCCAAGTCCACTAATTACTCAAATATCCCCCCCAAGTCCACCAATTACTCAAACTCCAAGTTCACCAACCATTTATATAAAAGATCATATGTTACTCAAATCCATCAATTACTCAATATCATCCAAATCCACCAATTACTCAAAATATCCTCCATGTCCACCAATTACTAAAATATGCTCCAAGTCCACCAATTACTCAAATATCTCTCCAAGTCCACCAATTACTCAAATATCCTCCAAATCCACCAGCCATTTATGTAAAATATCATGTGTTACTCAAATCCACCGGTTACTCAAATATCCTCAAATATCCTCTAAGTCCACCAGCCATTTATGTAAAATATCATGTGTTACTCAAATCCACCGGTTACTCAAATATCCTCCAAGCCAACTAACATGTATATAGACTTTAATCCAAAATAAATAGATTAGAATCTCTACCTAACTTACCAACACAGTACCGATAAAATATCCACATTTAAATTCTAGAAAAACATAAAGGATAAGTCTTTTTCTATAAAAAAAACTGATGCATAGAAACATCTCCAACCAAACAAACTCGCAACATTAATAACAGATAATCAAACAACAAGACCAACAAATCGAATAAACAAGAAGGCTTTGAAAGATCTAATTCACAATAGGAGGAGAAAAAAGAAGACGTTTCCAAAAGCCAAACAAGAAGACGCTGAAAGATCCAATTCTCAATAGGAGGAGAAACAAGAAGACGTTTCCCCGTTAGAAGATCCAATTCTCAATAGGAGGAGAAAAAAGAAGACGTTTCCAAAAACAAAACAAGAAGGCGTTTTCAAAAAACCAAGTTGTCACGAAATGATCAATTAGTCCAACTCCAAGAAAATCAACTAAAAACTACAATAGCAGCAATTGCCAAATGGTGATCATTGGTTTCAAAAATTTAATAACGGATTGATCCAACGAAGTGAAGATATTGAAAGTGCACTCCAATACAAGCATAACATTTTTTGGTACTTGAAAACATGAAAATCGTGCCAAGTGCGAAATTTAAATCCATGTAAGGCCACGGGGCTTCGCTACTGCAGCTTGTACCCCTGCATGAATGAACAAACAAAATGAATTAGCAACATAAAAACAGCAGCTATTGTGCAAAACAAACAAGAAACAACACCTGAAAAGCTAAGATGCAATATAAACAGCAAGATTGCAGGAATATATAATAGCATTCAGCAGCTATTCTCCAATACAAACATCGGGAATAAAAACATCTAAAATAGCTGTTGTTCTCCAATACAAAGGCTAATTTCACCTACTGCAATAAATCTATTAAACCTCTCTGATACATCTAAAATCTCTGGATGAACAAGCTAATGAATCATCTAAAATCAACAAGCCTAGCATCTAAAACAGAATGAACTACCCAAGCTGCCAAGCATCTAAATGAATCAACAATCCTACAATTTTGTTCAACTAATCATCTTACATTGGAGACTTGGCCTTCTGCGCCCGCTTGTCACCGGCGGCCATCTTCTTCCCCTTCTTGGGTAGTTCCCAGTGGGCGTCCGGCTCCGCTCCCGGCCGTTCCCAGTGGGCGGCAGTCCCCCGCGCGCGCCGGCTCCATTTGAGCTCGACGGCGAGGGCCGCACGCCCACCAAGAAGGCGAGCCGCCCTCCGCTTCCCGCCGGCGGTATCTGGTCTGGTGCATCTCCTTGCGGTGAAGGCGGCGTCGGTGAGGGGCTGGGCTCGGCTGGCTGCTCGACGTAGTCGCCCTCGCTCCCCTCCGGATCGGCGGAGTCCATGGCTCCCGGGGAGCGGCGGCGCAGGACGGCAGGAGCGGCAGTAGCAGGCGGCGGCGGCTCGGGGTCGGAGGAGGAAATGGGATGAGGAAAAGATGCGGACTGGCTGGTAGGCGCGTCCGCGCGTGGGAGGAAATGAGGAATAGATGCTGGGGTTGGCTAGGGTTAGGGTTTCACTTATGTACAATGACAGGTGGGCCTGGGTGCTGGAAACTCACTGACAGGTGGGGCTAGGCGGGTATGCGGGTAAGAGGGTATGGGTTTGGCACCCCCATACCCGCCTCCGCTAGACCCGATGGGTATGATTTTCACCCGCTAAGCAGACCGAAGGTTTTTTTTTCTTACCAAACCCTCCCCATTGAGGCGAGTACCCGTCGGGTTTGCGGGTATCGGATACCCATTGCCATCCGGACTCGTGACGGTATTTTGAAAATTCTGAAGTCTTGGGAGCGGGAAGCAGTCATACTAATCCAATCAAGGTTACTCGAAAATCTAACTCTTCTCATTGCACCCATGTACTAAAAACAACCAATAAACCATTCTAGACTTTCCCTATAGGATACCTATCTCCAAATGTACACAAGACATCAATCCATATATTCCACTATTAAGGCTTCATAAATCGGTGCAATCATCCTAACAAACCCCCAAAGACAACGTTATGACAACATGTGCAATAAGATCTAAAAATATAGCAATAAATGATGAAAATAAAAGCAATGAATTGTTACATGTAACTTATCACTGCCCCAGCTTAAAATATATTTCTCGATAACAATTCAAGGCAGGAACACCATATAGATCAAATAACATAAGGGCAACAAACCACAGACAGCAACCATGTACGTACATCCCTTAGAAATGGCTCATTGCTAATGCAATTAAATTCAGATTAAAATATTATGAACCAACTTAACTGAGCAAACTAGTAGTACTATACAACAGCAAAAGAAACATCAAACATATAGCCATTTCAAGTAGAACGTAGATATCTCTTCTAGGCAAAAAAAAAACTATGCACAGAATCCCAACGGTTTTAATTTCTTAAATATGTTTAAGTGCATAGTGCATACCCTCAAAGTAGACTTCCGCAATGAAGATGAAGCTCTGATAAGCTTGTAGATTATCATATCTAGAGGAATCTTCACTGGTTGAGCATTCCGGATCCACGGATGACCTACAGGTATCATTGCACAAGTAAACAGTTAACCATCATTCTGCAAAAGGATAATCTTCTGTACTACACTGCCAGACAAATTTGGTTCTTACTGAGAGCCTGTGCAGCAGTCACTCTCTTGCGGTAATCCTTATAAAGCAGCCTTTACAAAGTCTTTAGCTTCGGCAGTGAGAGTAGGCCATGGGGCCTCATCGAAACTTGGTTCTGCCTTCAGGACAACTCGGAATATTCCTGATTCTGTGCAAAATGTAGGCAATTACTCCAATACTCCACCTGCCATAAGATCAATGAAGCACCTCAGGGGCAACATAATGCGCGCTTCCAACAATGTCATTAAGTCTTTCATCTGCAGATGTAACAATGGTGTGGTCTCTCAATACAGTCACATTTAATCTAGCAAGAACAAGATATTCAACAAAGAATCTGAATGGAACTATGTTCGCCTTACCTGGCTTTACAAAGTCAGACAAGCCAAAGTCTATGACCTTCAAGGGAGAGTTTTCTTCCTTCGATGTGAATAGGAAATTCTGAAATAAGAGAACACAAAAATATAATCGTCACAAAACTTCCGTGTTACATCTGCTCACTGACTAGTAGTGCTCTGGATATCCATAAAATATACAGATACAACACTCCAAGAGAAACGTGGTATGTTGTGAACTTCCGTGTTACATCTGCTCACTGACTAGTAGTGCTCTGGATATCCATAAAATATACAGATACAACACTCCAAGAGAAACGTGGTATGTTGTGAATGCCTCGTTTCAGTTTGGGACTTTGAGTACACATTGGTATTAAGAAGCTCCCCGGTTGCTAATAGTAATTAAGTATTAATATCAGATACTAATTATGTGACAACAGACATACCTCTGGTTTCAGATCCAGATGAACACCTTGAAGATGGCAAAATGATACGACACTCAAAATTTGCAGCATAACAACCTTCGCATCTTCTTCAGAACACTTTCCACCTTTGCAAACCAAGAAATCAGTAATCATTAGAATCACAAGCAGGATTAATCATGAGAAGTGTTCCAACTTCCAAGCTTAATGACGGTGCTTGTACCTTGCCAATATCTTGTCAAGTAGTTCACCTCCTTTACACAATCTGAAAAAGAAATAATCATGATAAGCTAAACATAATCAAGTCATTGAAGGTTCAGTAAGCACCATTTTATATGCATTTCTCAAATATTAACGAATCACTGAAGTTTAGAGGAAATACTGTTTACAAACCTTCTAATACACACAAGAACAAGAGTGTCATGCATTGAATATGAAGACAGGACTTTAAAAGATGTACTGTAAGAAATAAGTGCACACTTACTCCATGACTATATACACATTATCCTCGTCTTCAAAAGCATCATAAAACTGCACAGAGCTTAGTATCCTCACTTCTATTCTGACATCCTCGATGGCTATCGCTGTTGTCATCTGCACACACACGTCATTCGGTAAGACTGGAAAACAGCTGGAACAAAAAATTCAATCTGCACGGTTTGTGCTAAACAGCTAATAACCTTTGACTGCCAAAATAGGTAAAAAAAACCACAGAAAAAACATGGAAATACAATCATAACAAATAAAGTCGATACGGTTCACTTAGTATACATCATGCAACTAAAACAGTGAGAGCACAAATTCAACCAAAAATAGCTCCTTCGCCCAACTTACACTTATCACATAATGGGCAACATAAGTAGATCCAGAAACACAAATTATGACACCTTCAGACAAAAACTGAGCAGCGACAGCTTCATTCAGACATGCTTGGTTATATTCAATCATGAATAGATAAAAACTGGTAAGAATGCAGAGAATGCAACTGAACTTAGACACATGCCTGCATAGACAGCAGGAGAGATTTCTGCAACGAAGCAGACGTTGCAAGCAGCTCGAAAACCAGGCATGGCAATGGAGAGAGAGTGGGTATCGATCGGACCTTGGCCCTGGGGATGACCTTGACGGCGACGTCCTGGCCCTTGTGCTCGCCCTTCTTGGCCTTGGAGGCGCAGGTGTAGCCGAAGTGTCCGCGGCCGACCTCCTCGCCGAGCTCGTACTTGGCGAAGAAGTGTTTGGAGAAGCCGAAGCTCGTGTCCAGGCCCAGCTCCGGTTCGCCGCCTTCCGGGATGGACGCCTCGTTGGGCTTCACCGAGCCGTGCCGCCGCGCCAGGAGCGCACGGATGTGCTTGGCCGGCGAAGGCGGCGGGAAAGGCCGCTTGAACCCGCCGCGCTATGAAGCGGATCAAGAGCAGGCCCGCTCGAGCTCAGCAAATTTGGCAAAATTGCGCACAATTATTATCCCGGAAATCATATGCCGAATTCAAGGGACCCACATTGCCGGCCGGCTTCCCAAATTCTTGCCTCGCCAAGAACCTCCTCTCCTCTTCTTGAGACGACGACGAACTTGCCCCAAAATTGGATCCCAATAACAGAAAAAACCAGCCGAGAATCCTCTGCGCAGCGAAATGCTGGAGAAAGAACCAGAGAGGCCTGCTCGAAGGGACGGATGGGCGGACCAGAGACCCCAGAACAGCAGCAAGAACATATTCCCGTTTCTTGAAGTGAATCAGCAAAACGGATCTACATACCCCTAGCAGCGAAGCCGCGACGGGCGAGGCCGAACGGATGCAGGCGACGGCGACCAGGACACGCCGTCAACCGCGCGGCTGCTGGCGCTGGAGTAGTGACGGCGGCGGCGTTTAGGTGTTGGGAGCGATTTGGTTCGGGCGTCAGGTAACGGCTAGCTACAATGGGGAATTTGTCTCCCTTTTTTTTTCTAAGACAAGAACAAGATCACTTTGCTAGGCCATTTATTTGGGCCGCAATCGGCCCAGGCGCCACTCCGGCTGAGGAAGCTACCGGCGATCGTGCAGAGTGCTGCGCTACCAGCCTACCAGACCATTTCTCCCTACTTTGTTTTTATTGCGACTAACGATTTGTCCCACCTCGAATCGGCAGCTGAGACTGTCGAGTAAAAGTTAAGTTTTTTTTTCAGATAGAGAGAAGTAAAAGTTAAGCTATGTTCTCGTGTGCAATGCAGCAACTTTTCAATAAATGTTGTGTCCTTTTCTTCGATAGCTGAAATCTGTTGTATCCGCTTCTTTCTTTTTATTACTGAAAGTTAAATCAGTGGTATCCGCGGACTAGTATCAGACTATCAGCTAAGTACAGGAGTACGAGTCGTGCAGCTTAATTGAGTGTTGCCATTTGTGTGTCAAAGTTGTTGCCTTAGTTCAGTGCATGGAGGTGGAGACATAACGGAGTTTGTCAAACCAACCATGAAGGCATAAACACAAGGCTAGGCAGATCTGTAATAGGGAATGCAGACTTGCAGAGGAAGGAAGTGTTACAGTGTCCAGAAAAGAAAATGTTCCGGAAAAATCTAACAAAGTTCAGGGATGAAAAATATGAATTAAATGATGCAAAATTTCAATATTGAATTTCTTCTTTGGTAAGGAAAACAAAACTGATTTTCTATGGATTCGCGTCGACCTATGTTCACTCCATCCGTGGAGTTTCGTATATATTTCTGAACCATCACGGCAGCATTTTGCATAGTGGTAGATTATCATAATCTTGTTTACCAAACCAATTTTTGCTTTTTGTCATAATAATCATAGCATAACATAATGGGCAAACTGAGCGGAATCCCTGCACACCAAACAATTCCCGAGAAGCTAAGGCATCTTTGATTTATAGGATTTTCAAATGAATTTTGGGGATTCTAACCCTTAGGATTTTTTCCTATATCGGTTATTTGACTCATATAGGATTACAAACCATATAAATTTTTCATATGATTGAGTTGTAGTAGGTTTCATACATCCACTCAAACCTCTTGAAAATATTCCTACGCATTTTCTCTATGCGTAATCAAACAACCTTCCAATCTTGTACTAATATTGAAGATGACATGACACTATTTTTTTAGGAGAATTGCACGAGCTCTATGTCCGCATACTCTGTTATACATGCCATTCTAATACTATGTTTTTTTTTGTGAAACACATTACAACGCAGGCGCTCATATACACGCGCACACACTCACCCCTATGTACGCATGCACGCACACACTACCCCTATGAGCACCTCTGAGAGACCAAGTCGGCGGGGCGAATCTTGAGATTGATGAAGTCACCACGGGCGCCTCGCTGTCGACGGGAACGTCGCCTCCCACTGAATAATATTCCGCCTTAAATGAGAAACACCAGCGTCAAACCTGAGGCTTGAACTCTCGTGAGTTGGGAGCACAATCACCCTCCTAACCATCTTGGTACAGACAAGTTCTCAATACTCTGTTTTTACTATTCCTGCGTTTTGCAAATCAAAGATGCCCTACGAAACCAGCGCTAAGCTAAGTATGGACGACCTCCTAAAACAAAGGCGAGCCCATGGCGCGCAACCAAGCAACCACCGTACCAGAACTAAGAAAAGCCGTGGCCATACAAGCCGAGCTCTGAGGTTAAATTGCCTCCTCCCCTTGAGTTGTCCTATATAACCGATCCAGCCTCGGATGCAAGAAGAGCCATCAACCTGCAGCAAGAGCCTCCGAGCCGTCGCCTCCCTCCTGCTCTCTCTCGTTCTTAACCCGGCCTGCCCTCCGTGCACACTCCTCACCCACCAATAAAAACACCTCACCGAGGGCGGTCGAGAAGAGATCGGAGCAGAGCACGAACCATGGCACGGCTCTCCACCACCACCGCCTGCTTCTTCGCCGTCGCCTTCTTCCTGGCCTCCGGAGTCGCCGGCGCCGAGGACCGCGTCCCGCGCCACCCCGCCGACTACATCTTGTTTCAAGGCCGCAAGGTCGCCACCGGCACCACCGTCAGCGTCCCGAACCACAACGGCACCAACACCGCCGAATACATCTTCGCCCGCAAGCTCACCGGCGCCGCCGGGGCCGTGAGCGCGACGCAGGCGTGCGACGAGCTGGAGGGGAACAAGAAGGTGTGCTACACGATCACGAAGCTTCCCGGCGTGACGACGCCGCGGGAGCTGCTGGAGGCGGCGCTGCGGGTGGCGCTTGGACGGGCGAGGGCGCTGAAGGCGACGTTCGACGCGGCCAAGGCGGCGTCCAAGACCGGCAACCCGATGGCGTCCATCCTGGGGTCCTGCGACAAGAACTACGACGACCTGGTGGACGTGCTGGAGGAGTCCACCCGGGCCCTGCAGAAGGGCGGCAGCAGCTTCACCCTCGTCACCAAGATTTCGGCCGCCAGCACCTACGCCACCGACTGCGACAACTGGTTCAGCGAGCGGAGCCTCACCTCGCCGTACGAGAGCGTGCAGCGCCACGCCGCACAGGCCGTCTCTGTCGCCCTCGGCGTCGCCGCCAAGAACAAGAACCTCTGAACGCTGTATTAGCTAATGAACTCTTGTGATTGTAAAGGGTGGCGCGCTGTATGCCGCACTTGAGACTATGTGTCAACAATTAAGGCTTGAGGAAGTTTGTAGTGCTAGTATGTGTAAGTGCTAACACGGCAAGCAGGTTGACCTCATTAATATTTCAATTTTTCGAATGAAATATCATATCAGCTTCGGCGAGTGATTTCATTCTGTCTGTTGCCAGTGCCAAGTGTGGGTGTCTACCATGACAAGGTCCATCCCATGACATGTTTCTTAATGTCGCATTTTTGTATGTTTTTTAGGGCATATACAATGGTTCTTATAAATCTGCCACCTAGTTTATATACGGCAATAAAATATGATGTAAATGGGTTATTTTTGCGTTGTCTCTAGCAACTATAGTTATCACTAAATTTTTGGTAAGACATATTGTATTAAGAGATAATCTCTTAGCTAAGAGAAGGCACGTCCACCTCATCAATCATCCTACATGACAACGCTAAGATATAACCATTTTACATGCCCTTATACTGTTATACACATAGTACTAAAGCGCCACATTATTCGCCAGATAAAATGTGGTTTCTTGGCAATGTTTGCTTTGAGCAAAACAGAAAGAAAAAAGTTCCAAAGAATTACCATTATTGCACTTTGGGTTCTTCTCGTTCTCCAACTCTCGATTTTGGTTGCATGATGAATTGATGATGATATGTCGCTCTCAGTTTTGATTTGTGGCCGGCAAGGCAACGCTCTGGTTTGCAGGCAACGTACACCCCATGTGCCACCCTGCCTCCAAGCATTTATATGATGTTCGGTTTAGGTTATCATACCGTCCTTGCTAGATCATCAAACTCTGGCGCGAGCGTCAGTTTACATCATTTTGTGCTTGAATTTATTCGTCATAAAGATGAGGTACCGATCTATACATTCCCCCGGCAAGAAAGATTGTTGTGAAATAGGCAAACACGATAACAAGACACCAGTGGCACTAACGGTCGCGGTCAAGGACAGACAAATGGCAGCATGCCTTCTCCTTTTGTTTTGCGAGAAAATCACATGGGGGCTCCTAAATAGTGATCTTGCTTCACTTTGCTCGTTGAAACCATGGTTTTTGAGTCGAGCGACTAGTCGAGACTAGTCGACGACTAGTCCATGAGTCGCAATGTGAAGTCCGACTCGGCATCTCGACTCGACTAATTGGTTGAGTCGAGCGACTCAATCGACTAGTCCAGGTTTTTGAGTCGACCGCGACTTAAAGTTGGCCCCGCCTGTCATCTTTTTTCCAATATTCCTTGCCTAGCTCCCATGAAACCTAGATCGACCAAATTTCCCCCGAGCCAAAACTGTTTTGGCGGCTTGGCTCTCGCGTCCCTCTCCCTTGGTTTGTATTTTAGACTATTAATAAGCAAATAAAACTAGTCTGTCCAAGTCCTTCCTCTTTTTCCCATGGTTCGGCCTTTCTAGTGTTATATACAGTTATGCATGAGTCGAACATGAGTCTCGACTAGTCAAGACTAGTCGAGAGTCGTTACCCCTAAACGACTCGTCGACTCATCGACTCAAAAACCATGGTTGAAACCAAAAAAAAACTATCAACATAGGTACCAAAATTATCACACTGGTACTGCTAGTTTCAGATGCATTACATACAAAATACAAAGGGTCAGGGATACAGTTGGTTTTATACTGATGTAAGACAGGAAAGGTTTATACACCTTCAGCTAAAATTAGGTTGGAAGAAAACAGGAACAGAAGAAACAGAGTTCAGGCTTGGGACATCAACGGATAAATCAATCGATAAATATGATACAAGTGATATCAACCAGCAAAACACTGGAAAACAATAATCCAATTAGGCAACTGTCTCATGTACAGCTTACGGCAAGCATGGGTAAAAAAACACTGACAGAACTCTGCGTGATGGAAGGTTGGAGATTCAGGGAAAAGAACCCCAACCAGTTTAGTTTGCAACAGCCGCTTTAATTCTGGTGCAGGACCTACATGTCGTTTCTCGGACCCTAGCAAACTGCTCGATTCTTAATGCAGCCAGATCAGAGATCAAATGAGCCTCAGCTCATATTCACCGGCCATTGTGATGTATCTAACCCAAGGAAGGGCCTGGTATCCACTCTTCTCGATGACTTTCAGGTATCGTACCTGAAAAGTATGATATGGTATTTGAGCAGGATGCCAAGGAAAGTCCCCAGCAAGCTAACTGGTAACAGATCTACAACAAAAGCTCATAAGAATACCTGAATACCCGAAACAGTGAAATATGGTATCTCGAACTTCACACGTATTGGAGCCTTCTTTTCAGGGGTGGCTTCTTCTGAGGTTATGCTAGGAAGACTAAATTCTGCTCTACACATATATTCCTAATACAGAAATAATTCCGGAGAATTAGAACAATCCAACCCTAACATAACAAGGAAGCCAAAGTATTCATATGAAACTGAATAAGGGCTTACCTTGCCACCAGGAAATGATTTAATTTTCCAGACCATTGCATCTCTCTCAGGTGCATATGCTGCAGAACCCATTGAAGTCCTTATATTTGGGTTCGTGGCATCATAAGGGACAGGTACTTCGATTTCTATATTTGTTCCGGTGCTGGAAATGAGAAAAACAAATACTATGAAAGTTGGCCATCAATGCCACCAGAGGCACATTATCGATAGAAAAGGCACCTTCTTTCCTTGTACTGGCTCCTTGCCTTCACCGTGATCTCTATCCGGCTTCTTGAATGTTTCTCAACTTGTGCTTCTACCCAGATAAGAGGCTTCACCTGCAGGAGGGGACAAAGGAAGACGGGTCATGCACTAAAGTCAGGTGTGTGCCAGGACTTGGTATTTGAAATGTCATCAAATAATTTTGCCATAACGCACAACGGACAAACCTGTGTGGTAAGTCTGTAGGTCATTAGATCAAAAGCTCCATCTGGAGGGACGAATGATATAGTTCTATCATTCTCAAATCTGGTCAACCGTACACACCTATAGAAGGATTGGTCAATATAAAACCATATCATGGCTACTATGAAAAAAATTACGGCAATCATGCTATCTTACTGATGAAATTTGATATCATCCAGATCTATTGCTTTGCCTTTAGTTGCTCGGCCTTGAGCCTCCAAAAGAACTCTATCGTTCAACCCAAGTTTACACTCAGGCATTCCACTGTAACAAATGCATGTATATTAGTATGACGAATATATTCCACAGGGTATACTGGAAAACATACTCAGATAACATTTAGACTGCAAACCCGAAAGACTAGAAGTTGAAATGAGTTGGTTTGAGGCATAGTTCAATGAGCATTTGTAAAATACTTAATCCAGTTAATTTGTCAGGCACTACTTGATGCTATTATCTGTAAGAGAACTAAGTGAACTGTACTCGTTCAAGACACACTTGCAATACATAAGTTATAGTTAGCACTTGGCAGAGTGTTCATACGGCATACATACTTTCTTAGTCTTTGCTCATCAATGATGAATTCTTTTCAAATGGCATACAGACTCTTAATTTTTAATGTACACAGGCATGTGATGGATATATAATCTATCTACATATTCGCACAGCAACATGAATGTAATTCCATTAATTTTATCAGTACGAGCAGTTGACGTATAAGCATAGTATGAGTTTGTGATACGACCATATGAGATCAGTCATCAGTATCATGGAGTTACCTCAGGAATGTCCGCATCTTCAGCGCGCCAATGATGTCAGACCTCACAATCTGCCCATTGCTGTTAACAAGAATGTTGACGCTCTCAACCACATCCAAGAACACCTGCGACACAAACCAAGTCGACAATTCTCCCATCACATAACCATTCACATGAACCACGGTAAACAAGATCAGGGATGTAACGCGTCACACCTCATTCTTCTTGTACCGAATCCCCTCGCTCCGCCACGACACGGCATTCGTCACCGCCATGGGCGGCCTCTGCGTGACCTCCATCCTGTAGGCGTCCGTCTTAATGAACTCGCTCAGGATCGTCGCCTCCGTGTACTGCGGATACCCGAAGTCCATCATCTCGTCAAGCAACTCGTACTGCACACACGCAACAAAGAGCATCTCCAATATCAGTGCCAGCAATTCCCGCTGAGCGAAACCCATGTGTAACATATAACGCAGAAACGCACCACGTACCACGACGACGAAGTTGTCCCTCAGAGACTCCTCCTCCAGCTCCTCGAAGTAGTGCTTGAACACCTGCGCACAAACCACATGAGCAAAATTCCGATTGGTACATGAGGCAATGTGCTGTGCTGTGAAAAGGGCGGCGGCTTACATCGACGAGGCGGTGGAGGAAGAGGAGGATGCTGGCGGCGTTGCAGTTCTGGCGGGAGGCCGTGAGGAGGAAGACGTTGTTGTGCTGGATGAAGGTGTAGGAGACGCCGGCGCCGTCGTGGACGACGGGCGAGTGGACCTCCGCGTCGCCCTGATCACAGCGGGTAAAGCTAACGTATCAGTCGCAATTGCACAGATCTAAAGAGGGGAGGGGAGGGCGGCTAGGGGGCTCATTACTGACCTCCTTGTCGAGGAGCTTGGTGAAGAAGCGCTCGGCCTCGAGCGCTGTGACGTCGCCGCGGTAGTCGCGCCAGACGAGCACGCGGCCCTTGATGTCAAGCAGGAACAGCGCCGACACCGCCCCCGCCATGCGCGCGCGCACCGGCACGCACGGATCTGGATCTTATCTACCGGCCGCACCTAACCGTGGGGTCGGCGGCGAGCGGCGCGGCGGGAGGGTGGCTTGGCCTCGGCCGCTGGGGCCGCCGGGTCCGAGGCTGGTGCGCGCGCGCGCGTGGTGTTTGAGTGTCGATGGTGGCCGGAGAGATCGGAGCCGGAACTGAAGACGGCGGGGGCGTGTTGTGTTGGATTGGCTGGATCGGATCGCGGGCGGTTGCGGTTCTCTGCGGTGAAGAGGATCGGCTGCTCTAGTGGTCTAGTGGCAACATATAATTTTTGAACAAAAATTTAAAGCAACTCAAAAAATTGTTAGCTAAAAAACCTTACAGCGTGTTTGGTTGAAGGGAATTACAACTTGGGAGTGGGAATTAAAAAGTTCGACTGTTTTAATCCGTCGTATGGTTGGAAGGCATGGGAGTTGTAGAGGGATGGGGATAGGGAATTTGGGGAGGCAGCTCCCGCAGATCTCTTCCCAGGGGGCCCTCGTAATTGAGCCGGGGAATTAGAATTAACGGAAGAGAAAAATATTAAATTGCTGCACTAGCCATCTTCATAACCAAAAGTCCGAACTGATGAAAAGAGACTAGTCATTATATTTATATTCAACACTCTCCCTCATGTCTAGGCTATTTTAGTCCTTAGCGTGAGTTCGGTGCAGGCCGCAGAATCTTTTTTGTTTTTAATAATGCGTGAACTTGAGACCTCCTGGCTCTGATACCATATTAAATTGTATCAACCAAAAGTCCGAACTGATGGAAAGAGACTAGTCATTATATTTATATTCAACAAAAAAACGCTCGATTAGTTATGCACGTTTCTATCTTACTTTTCTCTCTTGCTTGCAAGTGATTTCAGTTTGTCAGGCCATAGACGTGAGTACTAATCGGATGGACGAAATAGGCCGTAATCCCGCTATATAAAATAGCAACCATCCGATACAATCACATGGCTGGGGCGACAGCCAACAAGCACCCAAAGAAAGGAAAAGAAGAAATAAAAGACGACATAGGCGGATTGACTAAGCGACGATGACCCGCAACCGTTGCGCCCTCTCCGATGATGTACCACCACGCTCCTAGCATCGAATCGACGAGTACCAAGCAACACCTTTAAGAAGGAAAGCCATGCTGCTGCTGGACCAACAAACTGGTTCTAGGGTTTCCCCTGGCACAGAGGGAAGCGGATGAAGGTAGCCACAACGCCCTTCAGAAAGAAAAGATGCCACCCAAAGGCGGCACCGCGTCGGTGTCGGACGAACCGACAAGGATTTCTCCCGAAAAAACCTTATCCGCAATCCTGGACGATCCGTAACACAGGAACCCGCAAGGACGAACCTCGTCACCACCAGACTCACCACCCGCCAACAAGCGCCACCACGGATGCGAAGCCACCATCGTCGTCTCCCCGAAGCCACCGTCACGAGGCGAGCAAGACAGAGGCTAAGAGTAGGTAGCACTAGGGTCAACAGTAAAACGGCCGTGCGGGAGGGAAATACCTCCACCGCCGAAGACGGTAGTCGACTGGACGCGGCCGCGGAGCACACCGGTCCCCATTAGGTTCAGCCGGACCCGACGGGCCCGTAAAGCCCCCGTAGGGGCACACCGATCCTAATAGGGTCCAGCCGGGCCCAGATCGGGCCCGTGATGACCGCTGCCACGCTGCAACAGGTCGGCCGCCGTCGCTGTTGCCCCTGCACCGCCTACCTCACCGTCCGCTGCCGAACACGCTGCGAAACAGGCCAGCTCATCCTGGCCCATAAGGGCCCGTCGGGCCCCGATCTGGGCCGCCAGGGCCCGATCTGGTGAAGCGGAGCCCGATCTGGGCGCTCCGAGCCGAGCCACGCCTCCCCGTAGCGCGCCGTCGCCCGCCTCACTGCGCCGCCCCGCAGCACCGCGCGTCGCCGCCGCCGCCACGCCGCCCCCGGCCGAGGCCGGACCGCCGCCAAGAGAGGAGTGCCCCGCCTCCACCCCTACTCGACGCGGGGAAGGACACGCCGCCGCTGCCGGCACCGCCCAGGCCTCGCCCGGCAGCCCCTGCCGGCGGCGGCGACGAGGAAGAGAGGATGAGGGAGGTAGAAAGGCAAGGGCTGCGGGAGCACGCGCCGCCGCCACGGGGGGCAGCGGACACGTGAGAGGAAGAGAGAGGGGTTTTCGCCAAAATCGATCACTAATCGGATGGAACTCTAGTACGAATTGATTTCTCACTGGAAAATTGACACCGCTCTTAGCGACTAGCTCGTCGCCGCGGCCAGCCGGCCGGGCGGGTACCTGTCTGCCCTTTTCACGTCCACTCATGCACCTGTGTAGATAACAAGTTCATCTAACCGTGTCTCTCTTCCTGCACGATATGATGCGACGGCAAATCTGATCGTGCTTAAACAGGGAGAAAGATTAACATTTATTCACGTGCCTAAACTTACGGATCTAGCTCTCAAATTCCCACTATCAATTCTCATCACAAACCAAACAAGAGAATGGGACTAAAAATCAGTTTCCCCCGTCAAATCCCCCTATAAACTCCCACAGCCAAAGTCCCATTCCCCACCGTAAGTTTGCCAAACACGTTGTTAGTGTACGAGGCCCATGCTTAATCCTCATGATTTGGTGGTTGCTAGCTAAAAAAATAAAGCACATTACATTGTGCATGATCTAAGAGATATGAACTCACAAAAGGACAAGTGTATTTCATAGTCATTTTAATGGATTTGTGCAAACTTTGCTATGATCAGTACAACTCTATTGATAGACCCGCCTATTCTGCTTGCAGCTCGATGATATGGTCCCTAAAGTAAGCAAAGTTTTAATGACTATAGCGGCGATGTGCAGAATAAGAGTAAGGTTTCCCTATCTCCATGTCCACCTCATTGGCCACGATCTCGCCAGTGGTGTTGAGGAGGCACGGAATGAGCCAGTTGCGCCCTCGACGGACGATCCGGCGGATGTGGCGGACAATCCGCCAGACATAATTTATGCTAATTCTACTCAGCAAAACGTGTTTAGCTAGGCGGATAATCAGCAGACGAGTTGGCCTGGCGGACGGAAATTTTATTCTAGCGGGCGTCCGCCTGCATGCCTGTTGCGGCTCCTTTGGAGAGGTGGATCTTGTTTTATCTACGTGTGTTAGAGATTTTATGTCAGCGGATGCAGATCAATCAAGAGTTCAATTGCGAAGACGTCGACTTTGAGGTGTTGGTGCTTAGGGAACTGTGACGGACGCGTCACGGGCCAAGCCCAGCGACAACACAGGAAGAGGCCCAAGGGAAGCCCGAAGCAAAGTGTGACAGAGCCGGCTGTGTCCAGGCTAGGGCGTTGCCCATGTAAGCGTGTGTGTGGCAAAGGGAGGGTCATCGAATTGATTGTAAGGATAAACAGCAGCGTGACTGCTTCTCTCTTCCTCCTTCCCTCCCGGATCTCGGAACTCTTCTTCTGAGATATGTATCCAGGATGATTATTAGCTAATTGGTGTGCTGCCACTAGCGAGGATCGTCACAATTGGTATCAGGAGCCTCGCGATTGAGGGGAATCGGAAAATTTCATCAAAAAAAAAATTCCAGTGAGGTGACTTCGGTGGCGAATCGGGATCGGCGACCTTGGGTTGGGATCTCTCGTAAAATCCCCAAGTAGTTGGATCTCGCGGTGTTGAGGTGCGGCGGCTTGTTAATCGGCTGCGCAGGAGGCGTTAATTTGGGCGGAGGTGTTCATTCGGCTACGGATTCAGTGGCGATTGAGGGTTGCTCTGCTGTCCCTAGGCGAGTTGTAAAATTCCTGTTGATCGGCTGTATCGGCGTGGTTCACTTGGAGGCGTATAGATCGATTGCAGAGGAAAGTCTCTGACTAGTACTCGTCGATCTCGGGGGCGGTGGAATTCGAGTACGACGCAACGGCGCCGAATTTGACGATTCGGATGGGGGCGGTGGAACAAGGGCTGGCTGCTGCAACGGCTTCAGCGGCCGACATGGACAATCAGCTGCGTCAGCTGGTGGCGGGCTTGACGAAGGCTGCAGAAACGGCGACGAAGAATGCCGCTACTTGTCAAGCTCTTTCGGTGACAACAGAACGCTTGCTCAAGAGTCATGATGTGGTAATTAACAAAGTCTCAGCCATTGAATCACATGTGGAAAGTTTGGTGGATCGCATTACTTCACTCGAGGGCACCATATCCACTGTTGCTCAGCGACCACCAGGCCCAGATGGGCACCGTGAAGATCATCCAAACCAGGGCACAGCTTCTGAGCGTGCTCTGGGCAATGGTGCGTTTTCACCTGCTCGTACTCCATTTCAAACTAGCACATCTACTGCACATGCTGTTCATCCTGATAGGAATAGAGATTTGAGAGATTTTAGAATGCCTAAAACAAATTTCCCCAAATTTGATGGTAGTCATCCTAAAATGTGGAAAGAGCAGGCAGAGAAGTACTTTAACATGTTTCATGTTCCTGAAGATTACAAAGTAGATTATGCTACATTGCATTTCAAGGGGTCCGCAGCCTTATGGTTGCAGACTTACGAGGCGCAACATGATATAGATAGCTGGGCTCATCTTTGTGTAGCAGTTTGTCAGAAATTTGCTAGGGACTTATACTATACAGATATGAGTAAAACATTAGATATTCGCCAAACTAGTGATGTAGACACATATCAGAGAGAGTTTGAACATCTTATGCACCAGCTCTTAGCTCATAACAATGCTTTAGATGATACCTTCTTTGTAGCAAAGTTTGTTAAGGGTCTCAAGAAAGAAATCCAGTCAGCTATCATTTTGCATAAACCAAGAACGGTTGATGCTGCTATTTCCTTGGCTTTCTTACAGGAAGCTCAATTATCACAAGAAAGAAAAGGTCGATATGAATACAAGAAGTGGCACAATAATGCTGGTGCGGGTAAATTGGGTATTCATCCTGTGGAACCTATTACTGAGAATACCAAAGCAGCTGCACCAGTTGTGCAATCCAAGTTTAATGCTCTCCGAGCTCAGAGAAAAGCTAAAGGAGAATGCTTCAAATGTGGGGGTAAATATGGACCTACACATCAGTGCCCGAAACAAATTGCATTGTCTGTCATTGAGGAAATTTGTGCAGCTTTGGAAGTGCAAAATGACAGTAGCAGCAGTGGGGATGAAGCTTCTGGCTCTAGCAGCAGTGAATCTGAAATAGAAGGTCAAGCTATGAGTATCTCGTTGGCAGCAACAGAAGGCACTACAAGCAAGAAAACGATGAGGCTGCTGGGCCATATTGGCAAAATGCAAGTATTGATATTAACTGACTCAGGCAGTTCAGGCAATTTCATCAACTGTGAACTGGCAAATAAATTACAGTTACCTGTCACTCCAATGGAAAAGGTGCAAGTCACAATTGCAGATGGCACAAAAATGCAGAGTTCTGAGGGAATTCAAGCTTTGGTTTGGGGTGTCCAAGATTCCAAGTTCACACCTGCAGTTCGAGTGTTGCCTATCAAGTGCTATGATGTGATATTAGGTATGGAATGGCTAGAAACTTGTAATAATGGCAAGATGTTCGTGGATTGGAAACGAAAGAAGATGCGGTTCCTCCATGAAGGTAAAAGAATAACGTTACGAGGCATTAGCAAAAACAATGCACACTGTCCAGCAATCTCAACTATTGAGTTGCATCAGATGATTGAGCAAGGAGCAGTGGCACAATTGGTAACACTAGCACCCAATGAACCAGTAAACACAACAGAACACTCTTCCATTCCTGTTTTGGTACAGCAAGCAATTAAGGAGCATGAAGAATTGTTCCAAGAGCCCACTGAGTTGCCACCACAGAGAGAGTTTGACCACCAGATACCGCTAATTCCCGGGGCAGTACCAGTACAGAAGCGCCCTTATCGTTATGCACCAACACAAAAAGATGAGTTGGAACAACAAATATCGGATATGCTAAAGCGTGGAGTCTTACAGCCGAGCAGTAGCCCGTATGCTTCTCCAGTTATTCTCGTTCGCAAGAAGGATGGAAGTTGGCGTATGTGTGTTGATTATCGCTACTTGAATGCATTGACAGTTAAAAACAAATACCCACTACCGATAGTGGATGAACTGCTTGATGAGCTATCAGGAGCACGATATTTCACCAAATTGGATTTGCGAAGTGGCTATCACCAAATCCGTCTGGCTGAGGGTGAAGAATATAAAACTGCATTCAAAACTCATCATGGCCATTGGGAGTTCAAAGTCATGCGCCGGCAACATTTCAGGCGGCTATGAATGTCATATTCCAGTCCTTGCTGCGAAAAGGAGTGTTGATCTTCATGGACGACATCCTGATATACACAGCTACCTTGGAACAACATCACGAGTTGTTGTTACAAGTGTTTAAGTTACTCTCTGCTAACAAGCTCTATGTCAAACAATCGAAGTGTTCATTTGCTCAGCAAAAGCTTGAATACCTAGGTCATATTATTAGTGCAGATGGTGTTGAAACAGACCCAAGTAAAATTCAAGCTATTGTGAAATGGCCGACACCTACATCAGTGAAAGATGTGCGTTCTGTATTAGGGTTTGCAGGATACTACAGAAAGTTCATAGCTCAATATGGAATCATTTGCAGACCACTAACAGAATTATTGAAAAAGGGAGTGCAATTTGTGTGGACATCAGTTGCGAATGAGGCATTCCTGGCGCTGAAGCAAGCTTTGGTGAGTGCACCAGTTTTGGCATTACCAAACTTTAACCACCCATTTGAGGTGCATACTGATGCTTCTGGAGTGGGAATTGGCGCAGTGTTGTCTCAGAAAGGGCACCCAATTGCGTATCTCAGTAAAGCTCTCAGCAAACGATCACAAGCACTATCAACATATGAAAAAGAATGCTTAGCCTTGATTCTGGCAGTGGAGAAATGGAAGCAGTATCTCCAACTCAAAGAGTTCACAATTTTCACATATCACAAGAGTTTGATTCACTTGGAAAGTCAGCAACTCACAAATTCCATCCAGCACAAAGCCTTTTGCAAGCTGCTGGGATTACAGTATCAAGTTCGATACAAACAAGGAACTTTGAATACGGCAGCTGATGCATTATCTCGATATCACCCGACTCCTGAATTGTCGCCAATGTCAGTCAGCAAACCCAAGTGGTTGGAAATTGTTGTTGAAAGCTACTTAACAGATCCACAAGCAAAAGAAATACTTACATGCTTGAGTGTATCAAACCCGATTCTAATGGTTTTCTCTTCATGATGGGGTGATCAAATTCAACAACAGAATCTGGTTAGGTAATCATAGTGAAGCTAAAAAAGCAATTCTCTTAGCCTTGCATGATAGTGGTGTGGGAGGACATAGTGGTATGACAGCTACTTACCACAAAATAAAAGCATTGTTTTCATGGCCGAATATGAAACATGACGTCAAAGATTATGTGGCTCATTGTGAAGTATGTCAGCAAGCAAAGCCTGAACATGTGGGAAAACCAGGACTGCTTCAGCCACTGCCCATTCCAACACGAGCATGGGAAATTGTGAGCTTAGATTTCGTTGAAGGGTTACCGAAATCAAGCAAATATGACACTATATTAGTGATTATTGATAAGTACACTAAGTATGGGCATTTTATACCTCTTTCACATCCTTACAACGCGCTGTATGTGGCTCAGTTATATGTGGACCAAGTCTACAAGTTGCATGGATTACCCAATGTTCTCATATCTGACAGGGACAAAGTGTTCACCAGTGCCCTGTGGCAGCAATTGTTCAAGTTAACTGATACTACATTAACATGAGCTCAAGTTACCATCCACAGACTGATGGGCAAACCGAACGCCTAAACCAGTGTTTAGAAACCTATCTCAGATGCATGACTCAGTCCTGTCCCAGCAAATGGTCCAAATGGATTCCTCTGGCAGAATTTTGGTACAACACTACTTTTCATTCTGCTTTAGGAAAATCACCATTTGAAGTGCTGTATGGATACACACCAAAGCACTTTGGCATTCAAGATGCCAAACATGATACAGTTCCTGATTTAGCAACGTGGTTGCAAGAAAAGGAAGAGATGCAGCGCTTAATTCAACAAAATCTGTTGCGAGCACAGCAAAGAATGAAAAGCCAGGCAGATAAGAAACGAGTTGAGAGGCAGTTTGCCGTCGGAGACAAAGTATATCTCAAACTACAACCCTATGTGCAGATGTCTGTGGCAAAAAGGTCTAATCAGAAGTTGAGTTATCGCTTCTTTGGACCTTATACAATCTTGCAACGAGTTGGTGCTGTGGCTTACAAGTTAGATCTACCAGCAGGTAGTCAGATTCATCCAGTGGTCCATGTTTCACTCCTCAAACAAGCTTTACCAACAAATACAATAGCTCAACCTGATTTACCATCACAATGCACAATGCTGAGTGACAAGGATATACATCTCGGGTACCCTACTGTGAGGGTACCTGGTGCACGTGATGACTAAAAGCCCAACTAGCGAAGATACGACTCGAAGCCCAAGACGAGAGGCCCAACAAGATGAAGTAACTTCCAAGTTTAGACATAGACATAGTCGGTTTATACTTTCCTTATGTGTAAACTAGGTCGGTTACAAACTCCCGAGACCCAGCCTATTTAAAGGCTGGGAGGGGTGCCGATCTAGGAAGCCATACTCGAACCACCAAAGCTCTTGCGAGATCGTCATCTCGCCGGAGCCACCTTGTAACCACATAATCTCCAGCGATCAATAACAGACAAGCAGGAAGTAGGGTCTTTACCTCCACCCGAGGGGCCTGAACCTGGGTAAATCTTTGCCTCTGCTTGTCAGCCGACGAAACTACCAGTACTACCACGTTCTCTCCCCATAATCTCAACCCTAGGTCCTTAACCATGGGATTTGATGAGGGTACACCTCGTCAATTGGCGCCGTCTGTGGGAAAGAATAGTGCTGGACTCGCGGTTTCTTCGGTTCCATCGGAAAACGGCGACTCGCCGATCGGATCTACAAACGGCAACTCGCCGGCTGCATCGACAAACCAGAACTCGCCGACTCAGGCGGCACACGGCAACTCGCCGGCTCACTCGACAAACGGCAACACGCCAGCTTCACCCGCAAAAAGCACATCGGATCCTCTGATGGATTTCGAGCCACACTCGCCAGGATTCCAGGAGGCCTTCTCCGATCTCGAGTCAGGTTTGGGTTTAACCGTTGGTTCGTTCAATTTTTTCGTCAACAAGCTTGGTGTGCAGGACTTGACGGATCCACGCCAACTCGCGACTTTCGCACCCGAGGCTCCATCGGCTGCGACTCCTTCGACTGCGGATCTTTCCGCTGCGTCCATACCATCATCAACCCTCCAAGCCTGTTCATCTGCAACAACCATGTCCACACGAGAGATGCGCGAGCTCATTGAAGAGCTCCAGGGCGAGGAGGCCGAATCAGCATACCGCACAAACGATCCCGAGCTAGATCAACCACTCGAGGATAGTTTCGACTGCGGGATCTCCCTCAGCGACTTCGACGACCTCGAAACTCATATCGACAACCACGTCGACTCCGAGATCTGCGCCAACAACAACCTCGACTCCGAGGCTCATAACAACCTCGCCGACGCCGAGATGGGCATAGGCGACGAAGACGTCGACTGCGAGATCCGTCCAGACGAACCACTCGATGAACATACAGGCTCAGACATGAGCCTCGACGAAGATGTCGAGTCCATGACGGGACTCGAAAGTACATACATATGCCCTCGGGTCATACCCCAACAGGTCTATGTGGCCATCGCCGCAGAAACATCAGAAACTGCGGCCAGTCGCAGGCCTACAGAATTCCGTGCACAGTCACTATGCCGGACGGAGCCACAACCCTCACAATCACTGCTGAGATGGCAGCAAAAGCAGATAAAGTTATCAAGGAGTGCACAATGATGCCAGCAGACGCAACACAAGAAGAGATGTTGACCTTCCAGTACTTCAACTGGCAGGAGTCACTTCGACTGAAGCAGATAAGAGCCACACTCGAAGAACGCAAAAAGCAAGCTAGCTTGTCGAGTGTGCGCAGAAGACAGCTCTCCCTGAGCTCCACCGGGCGACAGATCAAGGTTGTCACACCTCTCGCCAGGCGAGAAGGCGGCACTCACCCGCAACTTAGGCAACTCCTTCATGACATACGATGAGGAAGGACTGCCGGTGCCCAAAACAGCAGCAGGTGCTCTCTACACCGCTGCAGCATACCTGGAGGCAATCAAGCCCCCAGCGGATGACCCCAACGCAAAACTACACCGCCAACAGATCAAATCACTCGCCTTAGCTGCAAAGGCCATACGCCAAGTTCCAAGAACTCCAGGTGGGAGTCGAGACCGTGCCCTAGTCGACGCACCTCGGGAAGAGCATAATCACAGTGGTCGTCGCCACCACTCGAAAGAAAGAAGCGGCTCGCGAAGGCGCAGGTCCAGGAGCAGATCACGCAGATCATACAGTAGCGACTCATACTCTGATCGAGAGCCTGAGCCACATGGAGCTCTGTGCTTCACTCGACGCATCCGCGAGACACGGATGCCCAAAGGATTCAAACTCACATCCGAACAGCCCAAGTACACGGGTCGACAGGAACCTTCCGGGTGGCTGGAAGATTACAGGCTGGCAGTTGCGTGCCAGCGGGCACCAACACTACAGCCATGCAGTACATACGACTCATGCTCGAAGGCACAGCTCGCGACTGGCTCAAGGCCCTACCTCCATCAACATACGACTCGTGGGATCACTTCCGCAGGGATTTCATCAAAAACTTCGAGCCTCTATGTGAGCGCCCAAAAACATTCGAGGAGCTGCGGGCCTGCGTTCAGCGTTCAGACGAAGCGTTGAGGTCATACATCAGACGATGGACTGAGATACGTAACTCAGTTGGAGTGGTTTCAGAAGATATGGCCATGGATGTTTTCGTCATGGGCCTCGCCAGGCGAGACCTCAAAGAAGCACTTGGCCGCCAAAAGCCAAAATCTGTAGCCCACCTCCTGCAGATCGCGACTGAGTGGGCAGATGGAGAGGATATGGCACGCACCACACGCGGGTCCTCACCCCGTGACAAACACGAGAATAGCAGTCGAAGCCATAGAGACTCGTACAGAGACGACCGAAGGCGCAAACGTTCAAAACGTCATTACGACGACGACAGACCCGAATTCATGGCGGCTGGGTTCTCCACACCCCGCAATGATCAGGACAGAAGCGACCGACGGTCGGAAGAGCGAGACAGTCGAGACGACGGCGAAACAGTCGAGATGATCGTCGCGATGGCCAACGCAGTGACAGCTACAAGAGGAAGGATTGGCGCAAGTCACGGGCACAATCTGAGCGATCATTCGAAGAAAAGATGGACGCTGATTGCAGATTCCACCTGTACAAGGGGGACGATGGAAAACTGCGGTCCAACCACTCGATGAGAAACTGCAGGGAGTTCGACCAGATGGCGACTGATTACGTAAATCGCAGAAAGGCAGCAGCCGCACAAGCACCTGCACCCGTGCCTCAGCCAAACAACGTGCCTGTTCTGATGGCACCACCTCCACCACCACAGCCTGCCCCAGGCGGAAATCTCGCGGGTGCCATACAGCCCGTGCCTCGGGTGGACGAACCACAGTACCCTCCGCCCCAAGGGCAGATGTACATGATACAGAAAGGTCGACCTTCCAACAGGGAGCAAAAACTTCGCACTCGACAGTAAACATGGCGGTCATGTCACCCCTGCGGTACAGAATACTTGAAAGGATCTGAAACTACAATAAGCTTCAGCAAAGAGGACCACCCTCCATCGGTTGTTCGACCAGGGCACTCTGCTCTGGTACTCGACGCGCAAATTGGAGGCTACGCCATGTCCAAGGTCTTCATGGATGGTGGGAGCGGCATAAACATCATCTTCGCAGATACGCTCCGCAAAATGAATAGGTCAGTCGAAAACCTGCCAAGATCCTCAAATACCTTCCACGGTATCGTTCCAGGGAAAGCAATAAGCCCAGAGGGCACCATACAACTCGACGTAACGTTCGGGGACAAGCACCACTTCAGGACAGAGTCGATTGAGTTCGAAGTGGTCGACTGGAAGTCACAATACCATGCTATACTTGGACGCCCGACGTTCGCTCGATTCATGGCGGTGCCACATTACGCATACCTCCAGCTGAAGATGCCTGGACCAAAAGGAGTAATCACAGTCAAGGGGAACTTCCAAAAGTCTGACTCTTGTGACGAGAATTCAGCAAAATCTCTGAGATGTTTGGCATGGAAGCAACACTCGCTGATCTAGCGGTCTCCAACGATCGAACACTTATGCCAGAGCACAAAAAGGTGGCAGTCGACAGAGCATTCAATGCCACCAACGACACAAATCGCATCAGGTGCACCCGACTGACCCGACCAAGACAGTCAATGTCTCGTCGAGTCTGCCTATCGCATAGGAAAGCGCGCTCGTCGAATTCCTCCGTGAGAACTGGGATATATTTGCATGGTGTCCAGCAGACATGCCAGGTATTCCCAGGGAATTCGCCGAGCACTCTCTCCAGCTACTTCCAGGTGCTAAACCAGTCAAGCAAACAATGCGCCGCATATCCGGCCCAAAAAGAACTGCAGTCGAAGCCGAAGTCGACAGGCTACTCGCAGCAGGATTCATCAGAGAGATCAAGAAATCACAATGGGTGGCCAACCCCGTACTTGTAGAGAAGAAGCACACAGACATCCTTCGGATGTGTGTAGATTTTACAGCACTCAACAAGTGTGTCCAAAGGATCACTTTCCACTACCTCGAATCGACCAGATCGTCGACTCCACCGCCGGGTGCGCTCGCTTGTCCTTCCTGGATGCCTACTCGGGTTACCACCAGATAAGGATGAAGGAAGAGATGAAGAGAAAACGGCGTTCATAACCCCACTCGGGGTCTACTGCTACACCACAATGCCTTTCGGGCTCAAGAACGCAGGCGCAACATACCAGCGCATGATGCAAGATTGCCTCAAGAAGCAAATTGGGCGAAACGTCCAGGTCTATGTAGATGATATCGTCATCACCACAAGAGAGAAAACACACTACTCGATGACTTGCGAGAGACATTCGCAAACCTCAAACGCTTCCACATCAAGCTCAACCCGAAGAAGTGCACGTTCGGCGTGCCAGCCGGGCAACTCCTCGGGTATCTAGTCTCAGCTCGAGGAATCGAGGCGGACCCGGAGAAAATACAGGCCATCTTGACGATGCAAAGGCCTTCAAAGCTCCATGACGTGCAAAAATTGGCGGGTCGAGTAGCAGCGCTCAGTCGATTCATCAGCAAGCTAGGCGAAAAAGCACTCCCGTTCTATCGACTGATGAAGAAAGCAGATAAGTTCGAGTGGACGCCAGAAGCCGAAGCAGCCTTCACGGACCTCAAGCGAGTCCTCACAAGCCCTCCAATCCTCGTAGCACCAAAGGAACGCGAGCCACTATACCTATATGTCTCTGCAACTAACAGGGTGGTAAGCACTGTTCTAGTGGTCGAACGCAGAGAGGAGGGGCACGCGCAAAGCATACAACGTCCAGTCTATTACTTGAGTGAAGTGCTCTCCACATCAAAGCAGCGGTACCCGCACTATCAGAAGCTGGCATACGCCGTGTTCATGTCCTCAAGGAAGCTGACGCATTACTTCTCCGAGCACCCGATCACTGTAATCAGCACTTCAGGGATCGGGGACATCCTCACAAACCCCAATGCAACTGGGCGAGTAGCAAAATGGCTCATCGAGCTAGCACCAAGAGACATCAGTATGATTACCCGAAGGCCATCAAAGCACAAGTTTTACCCGACTTCCACACCGAGTGGATTGAAGCTCAGCTCCCAGGAGCACCAGATGTGTCCAATTCCTGGACTATGTACTTTGATGGCTCGAAGAAAAACGAAGGCGCAGGCGCAGGTGTCATCCTCATATCACCAAAAGGCGACAAGCTCCGCTACATACTGCAAATGGGATTCGAGTTCCCATCCAATAACGAAGCAGAATATGAGGCTCTGATCCATGGCATGAGGATGGCCAAAGCCCTCGGGTGCACTCGACTGATGATCTACGGCGACTCGAATCTGGTGGTGCAGCAAACAATGAAGGCTTGTGACGCAATCGCAGATAACATGATCGCCTACCGTGACTTGTACAACATCATGGAGGGCAGCTTCGAAGGCTGCGAGTTGCGGCACATAGGGCGTGAAAGCAATGAAGAAGCAGATAAGTTAGCCAACATTGGTGCGACCAAAGCACCAGTGCCACCTGGTGTCTTCTTCGAGCGCATAGAACACAGATCAATCAAAAAGAAGCGGAACTCCTGCACCAGCCGCACCAGCCAAGAGCAAAACACCTAGCACAGAGGACCCACCAGTCGAGGTACTCCTCATCGAGCCAACTTGGACTCAACCCTTCCTCGCATACATACTCCGCGGCGAGGTACCCGAAGACTTCACAGAGTCAAGACGCGTCACTCGACGATCTAAAGCATACACTGTCATCAACGGTGAACTTTACAAACGCAGCATATCAGGTATGTTCCAGCGTTGCATAGCATTTGAAGATGGCCAAGCCATCCTTCGTGATATTCATGCAGGTACTTGCGGGCATCACGCCAGCAGTCGATCACTCGTAGCCAAGCCTTTCGCGCAGGCTTCTACTGGCCCACAGCACTCAAAGACGCGGAGGACATAGTCAAAAGGTGCATCGGCTGCCAAAAATTCGCCACAAAGCCGCACGCACCCGCATCGGCGTTGAAGACAATACCATTGGCCTGGCCTTTCGCCCAGTGGGGGCTCGATATGGTTGGGCCACTCAAAAAATCCTCCCATGGAGGGCATACTCACCTTCTGGTGGCGGTCGACAAGTTCACCAAGTGGATTGAAGCAGTACCCATCACAAGTTCGACTGCCGCTACAGCAGTCAATTTCATAAAATCCATCATATACCGCTTTGGTGTGCCAAATAGCATTATCACTGACAACGGTACAAACTTCACGGCTGAGGAATTCAAATCCTTCTGCAAAGAGCAAGATATCACGCTCAATTATGCATCTGTGGCGCACCCGCAATCAAACGGCCAAGTCGAAAAGGCCAATGGGCTCGTAACAAGTGGAATCAAGAAGCGCCTCCTGGTGCCACTCAAAAGGGCTGCGGGTGCTTGGGTAGAAGAGCTTCCGTCTGTGCTATGGAGCCTACGCACAACACCCAATGCCTCAACGCAATTCACTCCATTCTTCATGGTCTACGGCGCAGAGGCAATTCTGCCATCAGACGTAAGGTTCAACGCACCAAGAGTCGAAGCATACAATGAAGAAGATGCAGACGAGGCACTCGAAGACGCAGTCGACTTGCTAGAAGAAGCACGTAACACGGCGCTCGCACGCACAGCTATTTATCAGCAGGACCTCCGCAACTATCACAGCCGTCGACTGCGTACCAGGTCCTTCGAGGTTGGCGACCTGGTACTTCGACTGAAGCAAAAGAAGGTGCATAAACTCGCTTCTCCATGGGAAGGACCCTTTATCATCACCGAGGTCGTTGGTGGTGGAGCATATAGACTGAAGCACGCGAAGACAGGAGAACTCTCGCATAATCCTTGGAACGTTGCGCAGCTGCGCCGTTTCTATGCTTAGATTGATCAGTCGAACAATGTAATAGGCACATATGTCGGATAGCTGCAGGTTTCAGACGCGCTCTTTTCCTTACCAGGGTACCTAAGGGGACTGGAAGGTTTTTAATGAGGCGGCCTGCAGCTTAACATTCAAAAAAGGAATATAATTCATGATTCCTCATATTTCTCCCTGCTTACTACTCGCATAAATTGATTTCACAAAATTAGCCTCACCCGAGCACTCGGGGGCTGCGCTATCTCAAAAAGCATGTGTTTCCGCTTGTTCACAACATAATACCCCAGCCGCACTCGAATACTCGGGGGCTGGGTCATAAAAATCATACATAAACACAAAAGTTGCTCAACCACTCAATTATTCGAGGGTTGAGCCTAGAAGCATCAAGTGAAGCTTCAAGTATTGCAAAAATTCATAACCGCACATAAATAGTCATGGACTGTGCAGCTTATGTTTGATACTCTAAAATATTTCTATCAAGTTCACTCAAAATACACGGGGGCTGGATAGTCCTAATTTTACAGCATGTTGCTTCATACACCCCGCTCAACAGGCTCGGGGGCTGCATACGTGTAAACAAATAATGTACAATAATCACAAGTGTTGCGAGTTACTTCCCATACACATAACCTACTCAACAGGTTCTTCCTTGGGTTCGGTCCATTTTTCCTCCTCCTTCAGCACACGATGGATTAGGACCAGTGCGTCCACTCGTGTCTCTTGGTAGTGCTCCTCCATCGGCACAGGACCACCACCTGGTAAGGGTGCGGGTCCCATCGCAATCCTTTTCAAATCAAGGTGCGGAAGGTGCGATCGCACAAAGGCAAGAGCAACGTTAGCCCCGCTAATCAGTTGCTCACGCACAAACTTCTTGATCGCCTTGCCTTTTCGAAATTTCTTCAGCAAAGCCACAAGGCCCTGTGGTTGCTCATTCAAAGGAAACAAAGCTTCGTGGACTCGAAATAAAGCCAGCCTGCAAGTCTCCAGTCGAATGGCTGTGCGCCAAGCACGGTCCAGAAGCCTTACCAAAATGGCACTCTTCTCCCTGTCTGACCAGAAGGGGTGGGCGGAGTACTCAGTGCTACTCGCATGACCATCGAGTCGATCCTGAATTCGTGCCTCCTCCTTTATTGGGTCAGAACAAACACCTGCGCAAAAGCAAAGGGCTCATCATCGCCCAGTCGAGTCACCTTGCTAAGAGAGATCTCGATGATTCAAAAATGTCTTACATTCGAGTTGCAGATTTATTCTCTCCAACTCCTCAAGCAAAAAGGCTTCTCGCTCTGTAGTTGGGATGACCTCGACTGCAACTCAGCATACGCATTTGCGTTTCCTTCAGCTCGCGAGTAACTTCGGAAAGCTTTTGATGAAGAAAGTCCATAATTTTCTGGTCATTAACGCTTCGTGACTTCGAAGAACCACCCACAACAGGGCCAGTCGATGGTTTAGAAGCTCGGTTCTACAGTCAGAATAATTCAATGCATAAGGAAGCATAAAAGAATTCAAACAAAAGGCTCGGGGGCTGCGCCTCCCGATCACTGAAGTTCATGTTTCATAACAAGACAGATACGATGTCTGATAATTTACATATAGCAAAAGCAAAGTGACGCAATTCCTAGACCTAGTCAAACAAAGGGGTCACTGGCTAAGTCGTCGACTTCTTGGAGGAAGTTTTCTTCGCCTGGACCTTGGCTGCCCTTTCTTCAACAGTTGTTACCAGCTGTTGGGCATATGTTTTGGCGGCTTCCATCCAAGTGCCGAGCCCGACGGTTTTGCCATCAGGACCCCGTGGAAACTTCTTTGTGGCTGCGTCAAAATCTGCCTCGACTCCGTGCGCGAGCAACATGAGAAAAGTAGTCTGAGCACCACTTACCATTTGCTCGCGACTGAAGTCAGCAACGGCAGTCCCTTCAGGCTTGAATAGATCAACCAGCTCTGCAAAGGAAGATGGTAGCTCCTCGCCGGGGAAGAAGCTGCCATGGAGGGCACCCAGGGCACTCGCCGCCTGCGTTAGCATCTCCCCTGCTCTGCTACTGGTGGCCTCCGAGACAGCCACACTTTCATCAAGTGAGGTGCCAAGGCTCTGCTTGCCAGTAGCAGTCGGGCCATCCATCACGCCTAGCATAAGGGTAAAATAATCAGCACCATGTATCAGAAACCTCAAACATCTAAGGAGCAGAGCAAAAATTCTTACCAGTTAAGCTGGTGCTGGCGGCAGAGAGTCGACCAATCGCCGACTCCTCCCTAACTTCGGCTGTTTTCAGCCTCTTCTCCAGATCAGCCACTCGACGGGTGGCGTTGTTCAAATTTTCTGCCGCTTCAGTGGCGGCCTCTACAAAAACAGATGCACATGATTAGTAGGCTGCAAGAGAAATCACCCTCAACAAGTGGTGATAGCATAAAAAGATACGCACTCTTTGCAACTTCGAGTTGCTGCTGCAGGGTGGCGGCTTCAGTCTCCTTGTGCACATACTGGGCACCAGCCTTCAGCAACTCTCGCACAAACGCCTAAGTACACGACATGGGCAAATTCACAACTCAATAACTGAGTATAGGCAAAAAATTCGCATTTGATTCAAACTTTGGCAAGCACAAACTTACGTGTTCCAAGAAGGAAGAAGTCGACGCAGGGACACCTGCAGCCGCAGCTCCACTCTCAGTTGCTGCAACCTCCGGCTGGGGTGGCGTAGCTGTGGCTGTAGCGGCAGGAGTCGCCGGGGTAGGCGGCTGCTCTGGTGGCAGCGTCCGTGCAGTGGACGCTGCGCTGCTCTTTTCCGCCGTAGGTGGCGGAGGCATATCCTCATCGAGGAAACACTGTTTCACACATTATAAGTATACAAGGTGATATTATTCATAACATGACAAAGAAAGTGCACATAGTACTTACTCTTCAGTAAGGTCGCACAATCGACCAGGCGCAAGCACACCCATGCTCGGGCGCGATTTCTTCGGTGGTCGAGGGGGAAGCGAGCGAATCGGAGGAATTTCGAGTGGCGCCGTCATCGACTCCATCTTGTCTTCCTCCTTTTCCTCCGAGTCAGCTGTATCCTCCTCGTCGCGTGACCGCTTTTGCTTGCCCTGCACCTCAGCATCGCCCTCATCGGCTTCTGGCGTGTGTGCGGTGGCGAGTGAAGCCATCTCATCATCAGAATCTACCTCGAGTGGCTCATTGTCTGGCACTGGGCCGCTCTCTGGCAAGGGAGGCATTGACTCAAACATTTTGTGACCCTGCACACATAAACAGCAAAGGATTCAACATCACACATGCATAACATATCAACTGAGATGTAGTATCAATTGTTACCTCTGGCAGAGGGTTGCTGGTCTCATAAGGAGGCACAGGCGAGTTCATCTCGCAGGGATCTTCATCGGTAAGCTTGGTAAGGCTCCTTACCAACTTCTCCGCTTCCGCATCAGATAGCTCCACTGCGCGTGAGCGGGTTGGATCAGAAGCCCCACCATATGCCCACAAAGCATGCACTCGGGCTCGGAGAGGCTGCACTCGCCTCTTGGCCATAATGGCTAGCAGATGGATCCCTGTGACCTCTCGACCAGCAGTGGTCTGAAGCTTCAGCACCTTCTCCATCAGAATGTCAGCCTCTTCGGCTTCGACTCCGGTCGGCTGGGCGATCCATGATGGCCTCTTCTTCACCAGGGCGTCTGCGTCAAAGGAGGCAACCCGAAGGTTTGGTCGCCAATGGTCACATCCTTGATGTAGAACCACTTCTGGCGCCATCCTTGCACAGACTCCAGGAAGTTGATCTTGAAGTACTCGACATCAGGTCGAGCTTGTACTCCAAAACCACCAGGTCCCTTGGTGCTGTGCTGGCGCTTGACGTTGAAGATGCGGCGGAACAGACCAAAGTGGGGTGCGACGCCCAAGAAGCACTCGCAAAGGACGAAGTAACACGCAATGTGCAAAAGCCCATTGGGCGTGAAATCGTGCAATTGCACTCCATACACGTGCATCAGTGCACGAAGAAAGTTGTGAACAGGGAAGGAGAATCCCCTGTTCACAAAATCAACAAAGCAGACCCGCTCATTGGGGCCTGGGCGCGGGATTACCTCGGCACCGGGGAGGCGAACTTGAGAGGTGTCCTCAGGGATCAGCCCGTCGTTCCGCAGGCCAGTGAGCATCCTCTTGCTGCAGGTGGATTTGGTCCACGCGCCCTTCTCCCTCTTCAAGCCGCTGGCAGCGGCTCCCGCGGCGCTGTCCGCCGATGCAGCACTCCTGCCCCTTCGGGTGGTAGGCTTCGTCATCGCGGTGGTGGTTGCGCAAGCTTTGCTCTGAGGCAATGGCGATGCGAGAGGAGGAAGAAGAAGTAGCGGCGGCGGAGAGCAAATGGCAAGTAAAAACACTATTTACGCCGTCGTCCCTTTTTAACCTCAAAGCAAAAGAATCCGCACCGTCGATGCGAGATCGTGGGCACATAAGCAAATCTAACCGTACACGTGGCAGCCACGGAGGGCAACCGTCGCCGGCCACTCCGCCCACTACGCACGGGAATCTAGGAACTACCATCATGGCCCGGAGAAATCGTGCCTGAACGGTCAAATCCAGTCCAAACGGCTGTACAATGGGCCCACAAGACGTGTCACGTCCCATCTCTCGCAGCACAGCGCACGCCACCGCGTGTCAGGTGGCGCAGTCGCCATAAAACGTCATCCCTGACGTCATTGCAGCAAATTTGTTCCGAAAAGATGTCGGGTTCGCCCAAAGCATACTAATCACTCGATTGTTGTCGGTGTATGGTCACTCGACTGTCTCTACGATCAAATACATATTACTCCCATCGGGAGCGTATCAAAAATTTCTTCGACTAAAGATGATCATGACT
The DNA here is from genome assembly GCA_947311845.1 of Poa pratensis. Lineage (NCBI taxonomy): Eukaryota > Viridiplantae > Streptophyta > Magnoliopsida > Poales > Poaceae > Poa > Poa pratensis. The sequence goes on from CAMZMU010000036.1 coordinate 82,546,837, forward strand.
GGGTGATTCTGAGATTATCCTCCATTACAAGTAATAAAGCACAATCTCGGGGGCTACTCCCATCGGGAGCGCTGACGCGCACCCGATAGAATTATGGCAAAAGGTTTTCTTCGACTAACAAATGTAGAGAAAGATGGTTTTGAGATTATCCTTCATTGCAATCAATAAAGCACAATCTCGGGGGCTACTCCCATCGGGAGCGCTGTCGCGCACCCGATAAAATAGTGTCAAAGTGTCAGTCGATGAATATATCGACTGTGTTCATATGCAAAATCATACTCGAAACATTCCCGAGTTGCGTCCGTCGCAAATACCTCGGATGCTGCACGCATAGTGCAAAGGTAAGACCCGCCGAACTTTCGAGCTGGGCTAAGGACCGTTCCAGCAACGTCAATCCTTATATTTTCCGTGTCAGCAGACATGATGAAAAATCCCGACGGACGCGTTGGGTAAAATTCAAAGTTATACTGCAGATCGACTCAGTAAGACCTCAGCGGCCTAGTCGAATCTGACCAGTTTGTTCCAGATTCGAGTCCGGGGACTCGAGTTTGATTGAAAGCTAGTAAGGTGTTACCCAAATGTGTAGTTAACCAGTCCCGATCCGTCGAGTGAACTGGGCCTGCTAAGCTATTATCCCTTGATCATCATAAGCAAAAACCACAGTCGATGAAATACTCGACATAGCCAACATGTGCTATTCATACAGGAATTCCAATTATATACTAAGAATATGACGTGCACTTGCGAACGAGTCCATGCCTGATTCTTCGAGTCAGACAAGTACTCGGGGGCTACTGACAAGGATATACATCTCGGGTACCCTACTGTGAGGGTACCTGGTGCACGTGATGACTAAAAGCCCAACTAGCGAAGATACGACTCGAAGCCCAAGACGAGAGGCCCAACAAGATGAAGTAACTTCCAAGTTTAGACATAGACATAGTCGGTTTATACTTTCCTTATGTGTAAACTAGGTCGGTTACAAACTCCCGAGACCCAGCCTATTTAAAGGCTGGGAGGGGTGCCGATCTAGGAAGCCATACTCGAACCACCAAAGCTCTTGCGAGATCGTCATCTCGCCGGAGCCACCTTGTAACCACATAATCTCCAGCGATCAATAACAGACAAGCAGGAAGTAGGGTCTTTACCTCCACCCGAGGGGCCTGAACCTGGGTAAATCTTTGCCTCTGCTTGTCAGCCGACGAAACTACCAGTACTACCACGTTTTCTCCCCATAATCTCAACCCTAGGTCCTTAACCATGGGATTTGATGAGGGTACACCTCGTCACTGAGCATGGAACCAATACCACTTCAGGTACTTGATACTAAACAAGTCCTCACAGGCAATACCAGTGTCACTCTTGTGCAGGTTCAATGGGCAGGCCTGCCAAGTTCTTGGAGCACCTGGGAGAACAAGAACAGACTACTGCAAGACTTCCCTAATGCACCTGCTTGGGGTCAACCAGGCTCTCAAGGGGAGGGAATGTGACGGACGCATCACGGGCCAAGCCCAGCGACAACACAAGAAGAGGCCCAAGGGAAGCCCGAAGCAAAGTGTGACAGAGCCGGCTGTGTCCAGGCTAGGGTGTTGCCCATGTAAGCGTGTGTGTGTGTGGCAAAGGGAGGGTCATCGAATTGATTGTAAGGATAAACAGCAGCGTGACTGCTTCTCTCTTCCTCCTTCCCTCCCGGATCTCGGAACTCTTCTTCTGAGATATGTATCCAGGATGATTATTAGCTAATTGGTGTGCTGCCACTAGCGAGGATCGTCACAGGAACGTGGAGGTGGTAGTGGATGTTAGTGGTCTAATTAGCTCGATGTAATTGTATTATGTTTGGCATGTTTTGTACTTCGAGTGAAATTTTATAGTCATAGATTCGAGTCATCCTCCCAAAAAAAAAAACTACCTCGTTGCCCTGCTAACTGATTTTACCAACTTGCCTCCAACCGCCACGGGGACACAAAAGGATTACCCAAACCTTTATGGTCCATTACAAAGCTTCTTTTCAAGGCAAATTCACTCAAACCATTTTCAAGCACCTGTAAATAAATATGCACAAACATTAACGGCTAATTTGTCAAATGATGACCTGACAACTTGGCGAATGTGCGTGCAACACAAACAAAAAAAAGTTCGGCGAACGTGTACGACAAGCGGCAAATTAGATATTGCTTCTAACAGAAAAACAAGACTGCACAGGATTGCAAACATGGTAGATGAAGATATGCTAGCCAGGTTACAAAAATTGCATTAAAGAAGGGATCCACGATCTTCTAGTTTTGGTTCAATATGCACAGATTCAGAACAGTAAACCTAGAGAGAGGAGATGGCAATGGCGATCCACATGGAGCTAATTTCAGTAAGAAAATGCATATGCATGCCTAGCTAGCATTGTGCCAACCACTGTCAGGTTGCTGCTACTCGCAAGGTATAAGCCGGGAACCACAACATTCAAATTCGAACACAAGCTACGTCTCCTCATAAATTAAGAAATGGGCAACATGAATCGTCGGTAAAATGCCCGGTATACATTCACTTTCTAGCCTTTCCCTTAGATACAAGTTTTCCCCGGGATTAATCACTGCCCAGTTTTTCGGAGCTTCCCCGTATGGCTCTTCAGATGCGCAGGGGAGTTGTTTTCATCGAGATTCATGTAATAGACACAAGCCACACTGTCAGAATACCACCAGTTCTTCGATCAATCGCCTGTGAGAAAAAAATAGTCAATACAGGTTTATAAACAGCAAAAACAATTTGCAGCAGTTGGGTAATTCTCTGATCCATCATAGTAATAACTAATATTGCAGTTGCAGGGCTAAACACAAACAATAATCTAAAGCCGGGCTTTCATCTAACAACACAAACAATAATAGTGGTGGCAAATAAGCATAAGCAAATAAAAACAGCTTTGACACACGTCACTTTGCATCCCAGAGACTCTTCACATAACCAATATCATGCATATCAGATTAGACTCATTTGTAAGGTATTACAATGTGAACCTGTAAGAGCTACCAGGAAGTAGTTTACAAAATAATCTGCCTAGTAAGAAAGAGTTAGAATAAAGATGATACACAACTGTCAAAATTACAAGGTAAAGAAGGGAACTAGCAAGGCTAATCAGTACTAGCATCCATGTTTAGTCTGATTGAGTTATAAGTCCACTAGAAGTTTGACTGCGATCTTATTTGCCTCAGCTCACACAAGCGACCACATCACCCCCTACTACATACTAGCCATCGGTGTGCCTAATCCTTAGAAGTTAAACCCAATATAAGAAGAATTCTAAGAATACATATCACATAATGTGAAAATCATCTAGACTCGTATATAACAAATTTACTTATGTACAGGATAAATATAATGGACAAGCCAAACAATAACTTAACAAGCCCAGCACATCTACCGAGACAAGATTCTCATATGAATCAGTATATGCTCTTTATCGGCCATTTAAGTTAATAATTGTTGGCTGCTGCCAAGAACTGTAGTAAACTAGTCGTCAGTACGTAAGCTTAATAACCCGTACTTAACCAGTACAAGAGACCATTTAAGTTAATAATTGTTGGCTACTGCCAAGAACTGTAGTAACTAGTCATCAATAGGTAGCTTAATAACCCGTACTTAACCAGTACAAGAAATAATCTGCTAACAAAAATCTACACCCAAAGATGTAAGATATCATCGATAAGCTCAATTTACACAGTATCGTACCATTACTTGTTAGTTGTTACGTCATAAACATTTAGCTTGAAACTACTTTGTGATAAATGTCCTACCTAGTGGAATTCCGTGTTTTGTTTCCACACAATGGACACTGACTTTTCATGATAGCTGATAGGAACCGCTTACAAGCATTAGAGAAAACATATTACCGTACTAAATAAATAAATGAAGGCAGCATGCAATCAGTTCTCGGCAGAGCAAAATTTCCTTTAGTTAGGGTTTCAATTTGGAATTATGAATGGCATACACAATCTGAACTCCATGCAGCATAACAACTGTTCATTAAATTGGACTTCAAAGTAGAAATTCAGTTTTCTAAAATTAGTTCTGCTGCTACAGTACCTCCAAGTGAAACTAGAAATTAAAGGGAACCGGTTGGTTCCCACCAATTTTTTAGACCTTACATATTACCTGACTGACCAGTTGCTATGCTAATCATGAGCTTATGCCATACTTAATCTTGCCAGCTATTTTGCTAAGATGACTAGCAGTATAGCTGGCATCAATAATTTCCCTCAAACAATCAAACTATTTGGCAGGTAAGTGACTCAATAACTTCCTTTGTATAACAAGCAAAATCAATATATATAAAATCCAAACGTTGCCATGAATCATAACTCTTTTCCAACAAAAAGTGCAGCATACCTCACTGTGGAACATAGGAATCTGTAGAGACAGCTTTCATCGTGGAATCATTTTCAGGAGGGGACTCAACATTTGATGATAGAGAGGAACTAGAAGATGGTGCCTTGGAAATCCCAGTTGGAAATGCCTTTGAACTTTCTGCAGTTGGAATGCATTCACTATGAAGAATGGCTGATGTACCAGATGTGACAGTTGATGAGATTTTCCCAACAGGGCTTGGGGACTCGGCTGCCCTGACAGGAATTGAAGTTTTCTGAGGTCTCAGTTGGTTATTTGAGCCAGGAGAAGCCGTCAACCACATAAACCGTAGCATATGCCCTTTACAAGATTTGCCAGTAATAAATGCTTTCTCAGCAGATTGCCGCGTTGTGTACGTCACACAAGCCGAGCAACTCAGAGAAGGCAAGGTAGTATCATGGTTGTGGGCTTCAGCGTCTTCCAGAACAACAGATGAAAGCTCCCCGAATGCTGCAAAATGATCTTTCAAGACAGATTCCTGCAAACAAAGTAGTCAAGGACATCAGGCGTAGAAAAACAGCTCATAATCAAGCACATCAACAGAAAAGGAAACATAAACTATCAAGCGTAGTAAGCATAAGGATACAATGGTCTTCAATTTCTTCAATGTCTAAATCCTCTATTATGGCAAAACTTTATAAATTTTTTTGTTTCAAAATGAAAAGACAAGTTACAATATGTACAGATTGTTTCGGAATTGGTTTTACGGATGCAAAGCTGAGTAAGCATTATCAACTCAACATGTTTCGTTTCTACTCTCAAGATTTTAACTTCTCAGTTAACAACAATACATACGAAATACAGTTTAACAGTTACATACATAAATGTATGCAAAATCCAACCAGAAAAGAAACCACTGTCATTAGAAAAACTCTAGAAGATTACAAATTTACAACAGAAACATGGTCCCAAACCTATTTCCCATACCATCTAACCATGCTAACTAAAGTACGTTTTAGCGTATGTCTATAAAAACACAGAAGCTATAAGACCCTATAGCCCGGAAATCCCTAGTAGCTCTCGGGCACCAGTGCTCCTGGTGCCCAATTTTTTTTTTTTAAACTTTATTCCTTTGCCAAAAAATCACAAAAAAAATCACACATGTAGTAGTCTACATGTGTGCTTAACTCATAAATTGGCAAAAAATAATTCGAAATAATTTGACCTGTGCAAAAATAAGAAATCTGGGCATGTTTGCACATTTTGAATTTGCTTTGTTGACTGCTGATATTTGTTATTTTTGCACAGCCTGCAAATATTAACATTTTTTTTTTTCTGATTTTTCCTATGGTAATGAACATTCAAATCTACATGCTTGATTTTTTTCAGATTTTTATGTGAAACAAAAAAATTTTGAAAAAAAAAATTGGGCACCAGGAGCACTGGTGCCCGGGAGCCAAAACTCCTCATTCTAGCCCGGAAATCCCTATAGCCTAAGTACACCAGATTATAAGACCCTATATATAACTTTGAATCTTGCGGATAGACAACAAATGGCAATGCATGGGCATATGTTTGATTTGAGCCCAAGCATGCCTACAGAACATTCATCAAGGCAAAATTTTGGTCAAAGTTTTGCTTGCCCGCGAGTTGGCCAATGTTGGCAAGAAAAATGAACTAGAATGGAAAAAGAGCCATTGGCATGCCTAAAGACCAAAATTTTGGTCATGGGCCAAAATATAGGTGTGCAGCTTTTGGCCACCATCCAAACAATACCCTATCACTATTACCAAAGATTCTCATAATGAAATTAACATCATAAAACTGGATCCAAGAAGTCAAATGTATTACCACGCCAAAATAGCTACTTGAATTAAGCATCTTTGTAAAGCGGATGTGTATGAGGTCTAGCCACAGAACAATAAATAATAACAATCTCAAGCACAGATATAATGCTTAAAATTATGTGAGCTGAAATCATATGATCTTGTAGACACCCTTCAGAAGCAAAAAATGTAAATGCAGACACTAATACCAATCATCCGTCAATGAATAGTATTCAAGTGCATTATGCACGCACACTATTGTAATGCAACTGAAGCCCAAATGACAATAAACACTAGCACAGAGAAATAGAAATTATCTATATCAACTATTGTTCTTGTAGAGTGGATGTGCGAGATTAGTCAGAAAATAATAATAATAGTTATCTCAAGCACAGATATCATTATCAACAAAGACATTAATTGAACGCTGGCAACTGCTACAGTAAGATCCGCTGTTGTGTGCCTGAATAAAGATCGTAACCCATATTTTCAAGATAGAAGCTGCTTGTGAGACCCAAACGATCTAAAATCCCAATACCTATGCAGGATCAAGATGCAAAGGATAACATCAAAACAGAGCAAGAGTAACTTCCATTAAATGTTAAGAGGAATAACGGGTATCCAGCATATACATAAAATTTCAGTGTTCCGTCTCTATTGTGAAAGGAAAACATGGACTGTGCTTGACCCATTTTGGTGCGTTAAGAATATTAACAACAAAAGGGCAGGAGGTTTGGTAGTCGACTTACATTTGCAATTTCAGGTGGCAAAGGAGGAAGGATTCTAAACGTCGTGGTGCGATTATCAAGCTTAAACCTATTCTGTGGTTGTGCTAACAGAGGAGATGTCTGTTTCACAGCTACAGCTGGTTTCTGTGTGGACGTTGGAGCGTATTTTGGGGACGATGAAGCCAACTCCGCAGAATTTTTCTTTTCCAGTGTACTAGCAACCTCTTGCAGCCCTTCTGTCCCAGTGTTCAAAGACCTTATATCTCCAACTTTCCCCGCAGCATTTGGCCCAACTTCTTTTCCACTAGCCTCTGTCTGTTTTACTGGATTGCCTGAACTTTTCTGCAGCAGTAAAAACAAGTACTTAATGAAAAACTGGTTTAGCTAACAACATAAACTATATTAACAAAGAAATAAACTCAGCGTATTATCAAGGGAAAATAGTAAGTACTTGGTTCACATATTTCTCTAACTGCTGGCGTAACTCAGCACGCTTCTGAGCTAACATTTCTTGTTTTTTACGGAGCTCTTCCAGGAGTTCCAGACTTTCTTGCCTTTTGGGAGCAGGAGATATCGATGTCATACTGTTTGCAGGCAACGTTTTAGGACCTGTACCAGGGCCTGATGCAGAAGATCCAGAACTGGCCCTTGGAGTTGTAGATTGAAGATCCTTGCCTCTATTGGATGAAGATGGTTGAGGTGGGGCAGAATTTGTCAGCACGGGTTTTGAAGAGATTCTATCCTCTCCCTCCTCAGTAATCCTGTCTCTGTTAGCCCACCATAGCTTTATAAAACGGTTGCCCATCACAGCGTCTGGAGCTTTTAGGGCAGCTTCTGCTTCTTCCCTTTTAGAGAACTGGACAAAAGCTTTCTCACTGTTGGCTGGAACATAGATATCTATTACTTGGCCAAATTTTTGGAAGTGCGAAAGAAGGGCCTCCCATCTATTGCTTTCCTGTGGAATGCCATTTACATAAAGTGTGCGAGATGCTTTGTGCGGAGCTCTATTAGTTTGCCGGCCCACATCTCCAAGCATTCTTGAATTGGATTGACCATTAGTATCCTTAGTAGAAGCAGGCTTTAATTGGACGGTGCTAGGAGCCATATCATCATAGTAGTCACTTCTTTGGTTTCCAGTGGCACTTGTCGAAGTAGTATTAGCTGTTTTACCAGTCCTGATTTTCTCTTTGATGCTATTCTTCCCCAAACAGAAGACTTCGAATTCTGTGAACCATCAGCTGCAAAACCCTGGTTTGCATGATCCCATCCTGCCTCATAGCTTGAGGTTTCAGCATTCCATACTCCATCATTATATGTGCAAAACCAGCAGAAGATGCTTCAGGCTGTTCATTGTTCCACAGAGGCTGATCAGGGTCATATACATCAGCGTTAGCGACAGCTGAAGCAGTGCTTCCATTTAGCTTTAATGTATCATCTGCCACACCAGATTTGATATCTTTTCCAGGAACACCTTTATTGCCTCCTAGGTTTGTCAAGTTAACATGAGCAGTTCCTGCCTCAGTTTGGATTCCTAGTCCTGGAGCATTTGGAACTGAGACTGGAAGATTGAACTGTGATAGACTCTGCAAAGTGTTCAAAAAACTTCCCTATTAATTGAACATCATCGTTTTGACTTTTGACCTAAGCACAAATAACTAACTAGTACTTAACCACAAAAACATTGTCTCATATTGCACAACACTGTATAACGAAGTTTTTTTAGAAATAACTGCATAAGTTAACAAAGTTAAATACAACCAGAAAATGAAACACCCCAAGTAATGCTACAGTTTACATCATAGTGAGGTCTAAAATCCTCCAAGAGTTGACAGTACTCATACTTGTGCACAGGAACCTTGCCTCGTATTGCATAAGAACAGTACAACAAAAGTACATAATTTAGAGAAAATGCTTAAGCTAGATAAAGTTAAATAACAACCAGAACATAAAATGCTGCAGTACAGAAAAAAGTCGAGGCAAGCAAGAGTTACATCATAGTGGGATCTGAATCCTGCGCTAGATGACATTACTCAATTAGGATGCTGGACAGGGTATTGTGAAGAACGTAAATTGCAACTCAGATTATCAATGATAACAGCACTAAGGATGCGTTCGGTTTGGGAACGGAGAGGAACGGGACGGGACGGTTCCGTGATTTTAGGCCATTCTCGTGTTCGGTTCGGCAAAGGAACGGAATCAACTAGTTCCTAGGAAGGGAATATTCCCATCAGATGCGGAACGCATCCATCCGGCCAAATCGGTCGGACGACGCGGAACGGCTCGCTAACGAAAAAAGTAATCTTGATTAATTATCGCTAATCTTAATTAATTATCGCTAAACTTAATTAATTATCGCTAATCTTGATTAATTATTTCCTAATCTTGATTAATTATTCATAATCTTGATTAATTATTTCCTAATCTTGATTAATTATTCCTAATCTTGATTAATTAGCTGCTTGTTCACTCAGATTAGGAAAAAATAATTATTATTACACGGGTCGGAACCGTTCCATTCCTCGAATTTTTCCGAACCGAACACGGGGTCGGAACCGTTCCGTTCCTCGAATTTTTCCGAACCGAACACGGGTCAGAACCGTTCCATGCCCTCGGAATGGAATGGTTCCGTTCCGTCCCCCGCGGTTCCAGAACCGAACACATCCTAAGAGAACACCTTTCAAGGCTACATGTAAATTGGCACAACGTGGCAGTGGTCCTCGTGACAAAGAAAATGTGAAGAAACAGATCATCCTATTTAAATGCTGTGATTGAGCAGTGTAAAAGGATAGCACTAAAGTGCAGGAAAATGAAGAATACTATTTGAAGATCAAGAAACAGACTGACCTGCATATCTTCAACAACAATTCTATTTACTCCATGCTCCATGGGGCACATATCCCCTCTCAAGCAAAATCCACGCTCCTCGAAGTCTCTACAACGTTGACGATGCATGCCAAGATCAATTAAAGGAGACATTGCAGGCTGAATAGGGCCCTGCATTCCATGTGGGTGAACTGGATCCAGCATTCCATTAGGCATTCCAGGCATAAATCCATATGGACCCCATGAACCATTTTGAGCACTACCGCTACTTGGCATTGGAGCGCCCATAAATAAGCCAGGATGTGTAGGCGGTCCTTGTGAGGCCATGTGTGATGCAAAATCCATCATGTCTAGTGTGTTAAATCTTGGGTCATGCTGAGCCCAGGGTGCACCATTCCGTCCTCTTCCCCGTGCCATAGGAGGGCGAGTTGCAGCAGAAGCTGAATGAAAAGATTGGTTCATTCTACCTCCCCGACTGTGAGCTCCTGGTCCAGGACGCCTTTTGAATTTTGGTACGAAGTCCTTCTGTGCTTCCCCGCGTGAATCAGCTCCACCAAAAGGCTGTACATTACCAGAAATCTTGGGCCTTCTTTTGAAAGGCCTCCCTGCAGCTTGCTCCTCAAGACTCTCATCAAAAGATTGAGGCCTAGCATCCCTTCTTCGGTGCTTGTGATTACGATCATCCTCGTCGTCGTCGCTTATTTCAAAGTTTTCAGAATCTGTGGAATTACTTTCTTCCTTTGGTGAAGAAACTTCTATTTTGTCAGCATCCAGTTCTGGAGCTGTAGAGTCTTTGTGCATCTTCAAGATCAGCAAATCCGCAGAAAGGCAACTTTGCATCTAGATTTTATCCATTGCCCTGATCATCTTCAAGAAACACAAAAGTTTAGAACATTCCTAATGTATATACAAGAACATAAAACAAAGATGAACGATATCATATGAATGTAATAAAAAGGGAGTTCAGAATATTGCATGGTGGGCAATAAAATATAGTGCTCAAACAACAGGAAGAGTGGCAACACATTGCCTTGCTCCCCTTTCAAATATCAATATACTAAATAAAAGCTATAGGACTAACAATACCTAGTCCATGGAACAAAGGGAACATACTACGGAATGTGAAACATATTTTAGATTACCATCCCTACTTGTTTTTCTCCCGTGCAAAACAGTGGAGCATCAGAATCAAACTTTCCTAATTTTGGTCATCAATATATTGTAAGTATCTAGATTAGCACTATCAAAATGACAAGCTTACATTTAGCCAAGAAATGACCTCATATTTCACTTACAAAATAGAAATGTGCTAGTAGGACACATTTTGTAAATGAGAGTAGGGTAGGGAAAGCTGCAAAATCACAACACATGAGGCATGTATTTGACAAGACACATTATTACTTGATGTTCTTCCCACTTGATTATGTCCTTCTCAGAATCTCAGCTCAATGCAATCCAACCGATACCGAACACCATCCGAACAAAGAACAGTACCATACACCAACAACAAATACTAAGCATACGATGAAGCAGGTAATGTGGGTTACTCATTTCGGTTTCAACTATGATTGCACACCATATAAAACATACAGTGACAACAGCCAAAGCACCCGGACATCTTCATGAGACCGACGAACAAACAAACCTAGATGAGCCTAAAACATGAACATGGCACACCCAAATGGAACAGACACGTCACATTTCTTGATCAAATAGGATAACCAACAGTCCATAATCCCATACTACGCTCACGGTGGGCACACAGCCATGAACAAACCTCAGGGCAGGGCAGGACGGCGAAGAAACGGGAAATACGCAACACATATTTCGACGAACAGCTAACAGCCTAGGGCAGGGGCGGATCTAGACGGCGTGCCGGGCGTGCACCGGCACGCCGAGAAATTGCGAAGGCCCCCACCCCAGTGGGATTTAACTAAGAGAAATCGCTCGCTGGATGAAAAACAACCTAGCTCATACCTCGAAACCCAACGGACGAAGACCGGGACCGGGCGGAGACGGCGTGAACGCGATGTTCCGGCGAGGAGGGAGAGCGGGAACGGCGACGGGGGCGACAAGCGTGGACGGCCGGAGGTGGGGGCGGGGGCGTGGGGTGGGGTGGGCGTGGGGGCGGGGTTGAGGCGTCGGCGGCTAAACCAAGGTACGGGCAGGGCGGCGGCTGTGGAACGGCGACGGTGGCGGCGACGGCGACGAGGCGGCTCCGATCTTCGGGAATGAGGGATTGCGTTGGTAGGTCAGGTCTCGGCACAAGGGAGAGGAAAGGAAGGTGTACGGGAGAGGAGTGAGTTTTGGGCTCTGGATAATTTTCCTCTCAACCTAGAAATTTCAGACTTTGGTTATACAAATTTTTAGTTTGTGAAAAAATTATCACATAACCCTAGATTTTTTTGGAGAAAATGTGCTACATGACTTAATTCCTCTCTTCATCAAACTAGTCTTAAAAAGGTTCTTTCTCTTGTTATCGAAAAAATAGACATGTATATGGCGGCTCGTCGGGAATTGGGTTGGGACAACAAGGAGAGAAAGTGGTGAACCGGCAACCATGGGAAAGTTGGCAGGAGGGGATAGTCGGCGATGCGGGATGCCAACCGACGTAGGTTATGCATGCGGATGTATGTTTGGTTCCACTTGAGATGGGGAGGTATAGACGGTGCCGATTAGCTTGATGAATAGTTCAATTTGGCAGGAAGCGGATTTTGCGAAGGATGACCGGTGTGGGAGCGGTCATGTGGGCCATGCCTACTAGTTTGTGTGATTATTTTGACGACAAGGAGGATTTGGATTGTGACGTACCTCTTTGCCTTGAAAACTATGGTTATGGAGTATCTCCAAGAGTTTGGGTTGTTTATAATATATGTGCCCATGGGGTAGGGGTGGTGGCGGTGAGGGCGGTGGATTGAGGTGCGGTGGTGGGTGTGGAACGCCGATGGTGGTGATACGGTATGGCGGTTCTAATCTTCTGAACCAATGATTGAGTTGGTAGGTCTGCACAACGAAAAATGGAGAGGGAGGTACAAGGAAAAAGAGTGGAGTTTGGACTTTGAGTAAATGGTGTCTTGAGAAAAAAGACGAAGAAACCTCAAACTTTAGGGAGCTAGTTATAAAAAATTGAATTTGTGCAAATTTTAGCCCCAAACCCTAGTTTTTAGGACAAGATGTACTACATGACCTAAGTTCTCTCTTTTCATCAAGCTAATCCCATTAACGTTTTCACATGTGCCAAAAGGTTGATTAGTCACGATTCATATGGTATCTTGTCAAGAATTGGTTGGACACAAGGAGAGTAAGTGATGAGTTGTCGCTCGTTGGGGAAGTTGGCGGGACATACCAACAGGGGGACGTGGGAGTAGGAGAGCCAATGTAGGGTACCGCACACAAGTGTAGTTTTGGTTACACTCGATATGGGAAGATATATAGATGGTGGTATTAATCTTGAACTAGCTCAGTTTGGCAGGCGGATTTTGTGTTTATGACCAATCATGTGGGAAATCCCTACAAGTTTTTGCGATTAGTTTTATGAAAAGCAAAATTTGGATTGTGTCATGCATCTTGTCTCCAAAACTATGGTTAGATGGCAAAACCTCCAAAAGTTGAGGTTTCTTGTGACGAGTGCTTTGGGTCCTCAATAATACCCCTTATTTTAAAACAAATAACTCTTAGTGTACATTGTCTTAAAAAAATTCAAAGCACCACCTCAAGTCGTGTTTGGCATTGCATTGGATTACTATTGCTTCTTACTAGCCGCCTTTTGCTACCAAGAAAATTCATTTATCATGACCAAATGGAGATGTGGAATTGGTTTGGGGCGTGGGAACATGATTGGGGTGTCAGTGGTGCCTAGTAGGGTGGCAGTTGTACAACTAGGATGGTGGTGGCGACGGTGAAGAGGCGGCTCTTCGGAAGGATGGATTGTTTTGGTGGGTTAGGACCCCGAAGAAGGTAGAGGAGAAAAATGTACGTGGAAGGGGAGTGGAGTTTGAGCTCTGGATAATTTTCTTCTTGAGAAAATACAAAGAAACCTCAAACTTTAGAGCTCTAGTTATACAAAAATTAAGTTTATAAAATTTCATCACATAACCTACTTTTTTAGAACGATATGTACTACACAAGCTAAATTCTCTCTTCTATCAAATTTATCTAAAAAACTTATCTTATGCGTGTATATTGATAATAAAAAAGACATAGATGCATGTGTTTGGACAAGAAGGAGAGTCGGTGGTGACTCGCCCCTCATGTTGAAGTTGGTGAGATAGGTCGACGGGAGGCACACTGCAGGAAGGGAGATCCAACAATGCGTGCAGCTGACGTACGGAGTTCTACACGCGGGTGTAGATTTGGTTCCACTCGAGATGGGAAGCCGCATATGGTACTATTTAGCTTAAATAGTTGAATTTGGCAGGAATCAGATTTTGCGTTGGATGACCTGGAGGTCATGCCTACTACTTTTGTGATTAGATGGTAAAGAAAATGTCGGGGTTTTGCGTGTCGAATGCCTAAATAGTAGAGGTTTTTTAACAAAATAATTTAGAGCGTACAATGTTTTAAGAAAACTTCAGAGCACCAGCTTAGGTTGTGATTGGCATTGCGTTGGATTACCATTTGCTTCCGATTGACCGCTTTGATGCCACAGAGACCAAAATAGGACGTGGAATCGGTGCGGGCGACAAGGGGAGTCGGTGGCGGGTTGGAACTCATGGGGAAGTGGGTGTGGGGTAGGCCACCCGGAGGAGCATGAAGGATGAGAAGAATGACGCCGCTGTCAACCCACATGGGGTTATGTTCCGCGGGTGGGTTTATGGTTCCACGTGAGATGTGAAGATGGTCGATGTGGCGTAGACTAAGCTCATACGAGGCGCCTGTTGTAAATTGTCCAGAAATGTCGTGGACCGCTCGAATTTCTAGATTCCAAAATATACGTCCTTTTTAGATTTTAACACGGCAACTAAAAATGTTACTATAACGAAAACAATGTCGATCATTTTTTTTCCTTTGCCTTTCTTTTTTCTATATATCTTCTCCGGCGGAAATTACCATTTTGCCTGAACATCTCATAAACACAGTAAAACCGGTTGTGCTATTTTTTTATTAGAAGCAAGACACACTAGCACACACATCACGCCGAGCGTGTTCACGGATCACGTGTCAAAAATAAAGAATGTCATGCGAACCTCGTTATATTACGACTGAAGAAAGGTATGACATTGCAAGGATTCAGACATCGGGGCACGCCAACACTGGCACACTTTCTGTTTTTTATTTCGTATATATTGATCAAATAACAAGTACAGAGTGTAGGTGATTCATTCCGAGCCCTTATCCCGAGCAATGATCCAATCCCAAGACCCAAGTATGCCAACCCCTAACTCAAGTAGTTTCTGATGATTTCGAAAGAGCACGGAGTATACCGATGTGATGCTAGAATTTGAAGCCTACTCTTGGCCAGCAGCAGGCTTGAGACCGATTAGAATCATGTCTTAAAATCCCCCACCATGCATGTGTTCTCGAAACTTACTGCTCCGGTGAGGCGGCATCATCATCTGCCGGAGTTTCAGAGCCTGTAGACACCTCTACCGCCAGCACCAAGTCACCGTGACCGGAGCTGTTGTTTGATACCGTGGCCTGGTTGGTGCTATCGGTTTGAACTCCTGATGTTGGTTCGCTGGAGTCGCTCGGGTGAGCTTTCGAATCCAAGCCGGAGCTTTCTTGACCTTGTATTTCCCATGGCTGTTCAACAGCATCATATAGATGTGAGCCAACCATAGTTCTCAAGCAAGCCTCATGGGCATGGCACGAAGGTACTCTAAAATCTGTTACTATGTACATGCACATGTTCTGTCCAAGATGGTGAGGCTAAAAGAAAGGCAAATGCATACTGTGAAATGTTTGGTTAGTCAGTAATTTCAGGTGCAAGCCTGAAATTACTTGGACATGTTCTGTCCAAGATGGTGAGGCTAAAAGAAAGGCAAATGCATACTGTGAAATGTTTGGTTAGCCAGTAGTTTCAGGTGCAAACCTTGGGCTTGGGTGCCATACGGGGTTCCGAGATTGGTTGATCAGGGTCTGGAGGCTCATCATTAATATCCTACAGTATATCACACAACAATAGGGTTATAGAGCCCTCTTGTTGCAGCAGTACTAGGAGACAAATAGTCAAATATAGAAGTTAAGAATACCTGGATATCATCTGGCTGCTCTCCCCTTTGTATCATTTCCATGACATGTCCAGTGTTAAGTCCAATATGACAGTTTACAACCAAATTCTACCCAGCATACATATTTCTTGTGCATATAACACTAAATTAACAAATTACAAAATATGCAGATTGAAATAAGTGCCCATGCTAGCGTGAGTGGCGTGACAGAAAAAAACAGTGCCCAAGATAGCAAACCTCCATATATGATTTTGGGTGCCGGGGCACCACAGGGGTCACAGTTCCAGGATCAGGAGTTCCTATAAAAGTACAAGGGATGTCAGCAAAAGAAACACGCAGTCAATATTATAATCTCAGAAGGGGTGTTAAGGAAAAAACCTGAACCATCCACACATTCTTTGCCAATTTTAGCTTCCTGCTGCAGTGAAATGAAAATAGCTAGTTTGAATTCTGTACATAAACACCAGCAATGCCAGACAAGGACTTTGTTCGGAACTTTTAGCAACTATTTGTGAGTTTGGCTGACCTGAGTAAGTGTGCAAGACTGGTCAGATACCCCTGATGAATACAGGAAAACACAAGGCAGTACAATTAGACATGTATTGATGAAGCCATTTGGAAGAAAGTTGATTTGGAATGGCCAATTACTTATACAAAACAACAAAAAGAAAAGCAACCAACAAGCTTGCATGATCCACGATGACAACAAATTAGAATTATACTCAGAGGCCTTGTTAAAATCACCGGTAAACGGACTCTCCTCACATACCTTGAGATTTGCACGTATTTGAACTTGTAGAGTTTGAAGTTGGGCTCTGCAAATTACAAAACCGAAATTAACGAAAAGAACAAGCTGAAAATAACAAGCGAAACTTACAAGCAAACGTCGAAAAGCTTCTTCAATTTCATCCACAGTGAGCCCTTTATTTTCCAGGAAAGAACGCCTCTGCCCATCAGAAGAGGCAACCACTTTCGGGTGTCTCAGAAAACTAACAGCACTCTGAACCAACTCCTCCCTCATCGGTTCAGAGGTCGCAGCGGCCGCATTTTCCCCTTTTATGTCTTCCTGCTCCTTGGTGTCTCGCGAAGCACCATGAACAGCTCCTCCTGAGCTATCTGAAGCGAAGGCGAAATTAATTTCGACGCTCTGTTTGACTTCCTCACGGGTCATCATGAAACAACTCACATACCGGCAGCAGAAAATATATTGTATAATAATTTGACAGTGCAGTGTTCCCTGATCATTCGGTGTACCAATACGAGGGTGTCTACGCATAAAAAGGCTACTGAAATTAGTCGGATATGTGGTGCCCTGGGCGACAACTCAATTTGGGGATGTCTGAATTATTCCTAGCAGTACCCATAGTTGAACAAAAATACATCAATCAGGTCAATGTACTCAGGATCCAGACCAGCAGGAGTAGAGGACCAAATGCCCTAACGCTATCTAAGCTCCGCAACTTCTCTATCACCAAAGCAAGCAACAAAAAAACTAAAATTCAATAGAAAATTTGAAGAACTAAACAGGCTAGCTAATTTGCCGGTCGATCTGCTTGCTCTTTCGTAACCCTAGCACTAGTAACACCACCAGCAATTGGCAACGGAACCAAGAGAGAGCATGGAGGTAGAGGGATATGTTGCTCCGCGCATCGAACCTGGATCCGACGTCTCGCCGGCTAGGTGCGACGGTGACGAGTCCGCCATTCAGACTTCTGTGGGATGCCGAAGACGGGCGCAGAGCAAGGAAGACAACGGCGGAGGCAGGGGGGGACCAGCAGGGGCCCTGGCCCCCTAACACCACTGATTTCTTACTAATTTTTTTCAAACAGTGTATATTTAGAAAAATTTACTTAAGCCGGCCCCCCCTAATCTCCAAATTTAACCAATCCTGCCTCCGCCAGTGAAGGAAGACGAAGGAAGACCGATGAGGACTTCTTCCTGTGACTGACATCCGGGTCCCACTACAAGTCTTGGGACGGGCTCGGCTCTACTGGGCTTTCTATCTCCGTTTTCATTTCAATCCTCAGTCCGCCACCCTAAAAAAAAACCAAACCGCCGCGGGATGGAGAGAATATCTAGTGCTGCACTGCTGCCTGCTACCAATATTGACGTGATTCGTGTTAAAAAAAAATATTGACGTGATGCTCGTGCTATTATTTAAAAAGATAATCTTATTTTTTTTTAAATGTGTTGAAAATGTGAGTGTTCATAAGATATGTGACTACAACCTATAAAATTTTCAGTTCCAACTTCCAAATTTCTCAATGCTTCTTTCGAATTTGAATCTGAAAATTTAGAGGTTAGAGACACATATATTGTGAAGAACTCACATTTTTTTGTAAAATTTGTTAAAATATTAAAATTATTTTTTAAATAGTAGCACGAATTGGCCTAGTAGGCGGTTCGAATTCTGTTCGGAGGAACCAAACCCTGTTCCGGCTCGTGGTCATGTCTGGGCTAAGACTAGACCAGACCAGACCAGCCCATCAGGGGCCCTTCTTCTCCACCAGAGTCGACAGAGTTGCTCTAGAGTCTAGACTCGTCTCCGGTCAGGGTTCTTCCGTCGACCTCCGAGGACGCGCGGCTTCATCTCCCAGTCCCCTCCGCCCGCTCTCCCAGCCGCCGCGCCCATCCCCACCACCTCCACGGGCCACCGGCGCAGGCGGAAGCTCCACCAACCACCCCATCGCCCGGAGCAGGAGATCCGAGCGGCGGCGAGCAGAGGATGGCGGCCACGCTGTCACAGCTGGACGACGGAACCGTCCGCGGCATGGCCATCGGCGCGGTCTTCGCCGACTACGTGAGTTCCCGTCGCGTAAAACCCCCGATCCGCCCTCGCTGTGACTGTCTCTCACCCCAATCGCGGTGGTATGCAGGCCGGGAAGATAAACTGCCTCGATTTCCACCGCAAGGACGACCTCCTCGTCACCTCCAGCGACGACGACTCCATCCGCCTCTACAACAC
This sequence comes from Poa pratensis, assembly GCA_947311845.1. Lineage (NCBI taxonomy): Eukaryota > Viridiplantae > Streptophyta > Magnoliopsida > Poales > Poaceae > Poa > Poa pratensis. Next base: position 82,565,681 of record CAMZMU010000036.1, read on the forward strand.
CACCACCGCCACGTGAGTGCGCCGCCGAGCCCGCCTGGTTTTACATCTGTTCCGCTTTACTTCTGTATTCGGTAGACCTCGTTGTTGTTAGAGACATTGCACGCATCTGGATGGAAAATGTTTGGAGTCTGCTGCATTTGATTGTTGGCGTGTAGATATGAGTGACAGTTTTGTGATCACTGTTGGGTATGTTATTTTTGGTGGATTATGCTGTTGGGGGGTACTGATGGTTGCTACTAGACTTTGGATTTTGGTCCTTAATGGAATCTTGCAGTGATGCTTCTATGGTTGTGTCAGTAAATTTTGCTGTCTTGTGTGTTTGGTTCAGGTTTGCTATACCAAAAAGTTGGTTAGCCAAAATTTTGGTCTGAGGTTTTGCTTGCCCGTGAGTTGGCCAACATCAGCAAAATTGGGCTAGAGTTGGCAAAGGATAATTGGCATGCCCAAAAGTTGGCAACCATCCAAACCAAGACCAATCTTTTGGTCATGCCCAAAAATTCGTAGGGTACACTGGGGACAGTCCAAACATACTTGACAAGTGCAATCCCATTAGCTGTTGGTGATATCCACCCCCAGTAACCTGATTGTGCACGTTTTAGATGATATATTATTTCCTCAACCCGACTAACCATTAGGCACATTCAAGGTGCTTGCACTGGCATATTTTCTCTCTGGTTAGTTTGCTACGGTCTTTTTTCCCCTACTCCAGACATTCATCTTTCACCCATTTTTAAGCAAAGCCCAGCCCCGATGCCGATTTTTTGCTTTGTTTCATGTAATTGATAGTTTGATCATTAAATGACCCTTTGTGTAATTTTTGTGCTTTGTTAGTAACGAATGTTAGAACTCTTACTATTGTTTTAGGTTGCTGAAGACAACATATCATAAGAAACATGGTGCTGACCGTCTCTGTTTTACTCACCATCCAAGCTCCATATTATGTTCATCAAAATTCAATCTAGAGCCAGAAGAATCACTTCGTTATCTATCATTATATGACAACCGTTGCTTGAGATATTTCAAAGGACACAAAGACAGGTTCAATGTATTTTCCTTGCCTCTTTGTTTATAGCAACAATGTCAAGGGACAGATGCTGAGTGGTGCATTCTTTTTACCTCATTTCAGGGTTGTTTCACTATGTATGTCGCCTGTCAATGATAGCTTTATGTCTGGTTCACTTGATCACAGCGTCAGAATATGGGATCTTCGTGTAAATGCTTGTCAGGTTGGGCCACCAATTCCCTGCAAAACTTCATTTATTCAATCATAAAGCAATTAAATATGCTCAGTTTATGTTTAGCTGATAAAAAGCTCAAGTTTATCCTCCGAGGCTTCCCATTCTTACACTTTTAGCATTCAGGGTATACTACGTTTGCGTGGTAGGCCTTCTGTTGCATATGATCAACAGGGACTTGTTTTTGCCGTGGCAATGGAGGGAGGCGCTATTAAGCTATTTGATTCTCGGTCATATGACAAGGTCTGTATTGAACTTGAATCTGGTAGTCATATTTCAATAAAGCGTGGAAAATTCTTATCTTGGAAAACAAAACAACTTTCAGGGTCCATTTGATACTTTCTTGGTCGGTGGAGATACGGCTGAAGTGTCTGACATTAAATTCAGCAACGATGGCAAGTCTGTGCTTTTGACGACAACTAACAACCATATATATGTTCTGGATGCATATGGAGGGGAGAAGGCCAGTTTGTGCTGTGATTGCAGATTTTTGCTTCAGATGTCTAGCTTTGAAGTGCATAATTTCCTTTATCCTATCATTAATAGCATCACACTCTTTTCTTGATGTTTACTAACTCATGTTTTTCTATTATTTTGCAGAAGTGTGGCTTTAGTTTGGAACCATCTCGCAACATAGCAACTGAAGCTGCTTTCACTCCAGATGGTCAATATGTAATTTCAGGTAATATTCAGGTTTTCTTCATGCAACTTTTTAAGGATATTCTGATGCATACTAGCTCTTAAAATATTACCCACATGCTTCCCTGTAATTAGATCTTAGCATTTTGCATCATCTCTAAACTTTTCCTTATTGGATTCTTCACATCTACTATGAGAATATAACTTGTACAAAACTACGAATTCATCAATATGTTCTTTACCTTCAACTTGCATGTAGCTATTTTTATCAGCATGAGAGGGGCACTTACAATATTATACTACTTTCACATCCAATTAAAACTGTAGCGGATGATAATGTGTCTGATATGCTGGTATGCTTCCCATTCACAATGATGATAATGTGTCTGATATGCTGGCATGCTCATGTAAAAATAGACCGAAACTTTGAAATTTCAAATTTGCTAGAACGTTTTTTTTTCTATGAAAGAATGACCCAGTTTTCATGGCGAAAGCTGATGCTGAAAAATGCATGTCCGTTGATGTTGCAGGATCTGCTGATGGTACCTTGCATGCTTGGAACATCAACACAGTACAAGAGGTACCTCTTTCTTAAATATGTTTATAACATTGATGTGTTGTTATTTGTCTTAGCTTTACTTTTGTGTTGCAGATTGCTTGTTGGAACAGTCACATCGGACCGATCAACGCTTTAAAATGGGCCCCTCGTCGAGCCATGTTTGCAACCGCGTCAACCGCACTAACTTTCTGGATTCCCAACGAATCCAGTTCCAATTAGTTCCCCCTGGGAAAGAAAGATGGAACACAGAATATGCTAACTTAACAAAAGACTTGTACCCTGTTCTTCCCTTTTCCAGAACAGGTATCATGTATGAAGTATCACTTGCTTTATTACCATCTGCAGAAATACCGAAATAGTGTTGGGATTCCCTTGTAGTGTCCCCTTTAATTTCTAATGTTGCACACTTGCCCTGATGCTATGGCCAGAAAATTATCATGTGGGCTCTCCTCCATTCAATTGAATATCGGGCCAATTATTCCAGTTTCTTTTGGTCTACACTATCAGTGGTGCTTATATTGCTAAAGCTCTCGAACCTCGTGATATTCTTTACAATATGTGTGGTGCCTTCCCAACACCGCATTTTCCAATGATGTACCAGTGGAGTCAGACGAGTGTACTCTTCCCGACTCTTGAGATTGTGCGAGATTCTGCTGCTTACTAACTTAACTTTCTCAGAAAAGCCGACAGATAAAACTGTTCTTGTTGTGGAAACATTTATAGCATTCCGAACTTGTGTATTCTTATAAACTAAGCCCTTATATGATCTTTTTATGTACAGACACGAGACATGGAAATGCTTTTGTGTAATGTGTGCAGTTGGGTACTATGAAAAAAACCAACTGTACAAATTCATCGTGAATCCAAAATATTATAGTTGAGCAAGTCTATTGAAGCACTACTTTTCCTTGAAAATAATCTTTGAAATACACTAGTTGATCAAGTCTATTTCAGCACTAATTTTCCTTCACAATAACCTTGCAAAATACAACGAAAATACACCTGCATTTCATTTCTCTACTGCAACTAGGGAAAAACACCAAAGAATAGGGTAGGATGAAATTACAGAACTATCGATGTGTCTCTAGACCAAGCGGTTTATCAAACCCGAAATAGCGCCTTGCATCATTATTATCGGGAGCAAGCAAGGCGCGACATACAACATGAACCACTAAATCATGAATCAATACCACTCTAGGCATCTATCAACCATGCAGACAGTGTAACAGCTCCCTGGTCCAAGAGGCACACTACTTCTGCCTCTTGTAGATCTTGTGCAAGAAGGACTTCAGAACCTTCTGAACAGCAACGCTCGGCTGAGCTTCAATTTCTGCGATCAGCTTCTTGTAACTCTCGCTCTCATACTCATGGAATACCGCCTGCGATCAACAATATTCATGATAGTGAATTTGACATGCCATATTTTGCAGACTACGAGAATTCAGTAGTTCTTATCATAACAGGCAAGTAGATTATTTTGACAGGTCGAGCAAGAAATCCTCCAGAATAAGTAAATTGTTCATAGGGAGTTCTTGACATCAAGTTAATGTTTGGACTATATGTGGGATAAGCGAATGGAGGGTTTGATGCAATATTAATCTGTATATCCTGCAAATTATATTCATGGAAGTCCTACTAGAACCTTTTGCCACACAGATAAAATGCACTAACATCATCAAGAGTAAAGACAAACCTCTAGGTCAAATTCTTTGTACAGATTCTTCACTTTTGCCACACTGGCTGAATCTTTCTTTCCATAATTTTCCTGTAGGAGGATAAACTGTTTAGATAACAACCTCCATATCATTGGAAAGGGCAAAGTAGCACAGGGACTTACAAATAGAATGCTCTTTTGGCCCTCATCAGCACGCTCAAGAGCTTGGACAACTAACCAGGAGCACTTGTAATCCTCAATGTCAGTCCCAATCTATGATAAGACGTAACATCGATCAAATCACAAGAGCTAAAGAAAATCTATCAATCAATACAAAAATTGATATTCTCACAAGCTGCTACAACAGGTAAATGCAGTAATGCACTAACCTTGCCAATAAATTCAGGTTCACCATAACAATCTAGATAATCATCCTGTGATAAAAAAAACATATTAATGCTAAATAGACTAATGTCCGTTGTAGCTTAAAGACTATTGTAACGTGTAGGAAAAAAAAGAGTTACCTGGACTTGAAAGTAGGTTCCCATCTCAACAAGGATGTTCTCTACAGCACCATAGTTGTCCAAATTCTCACCAGAGAGCAGCAGTGCACATGCAACCTTTCACAGAGCAGGATATCAGCACCACTTGAATCCAGTACAATTGCCAGAACAGGAATTATATACAGATACGATTAAAAAACGATAGAATGTAGCTTTTACCGGCAGATAAAATGAATAGTAGGCTGTCTTGAATTGAACAATCCGGCGGTGACTGCAAAAATATTGGGGTTTTTAATCAACAATAAACAAGGAGTAGATCACAAATAGATAACTACCAAGAAATATTGGACACAAAAGAAGACTTATGCTCCTATAATTAAACATGATAAGAATGCTAAGGATATCTTAAAGTTATCACAATATTAACTTACACTCCTATGTTATATTTTGCTAGATCTTTTTCTCCCTCGTGAGTTGTGATAAGGTCCAGCATTTGACCCGAAGCTGTCTTGAACTCAACCTATAAAAACATTACAAGGTAATCAAAACCTGTAATGATCCACAGGTTCAGGCTGAACATTTTTTTGTTAAACATAACATATATAATTACCTCGTTGAATAAATCAAGGAGATCAGCGTAATAAGGCTTCGTCTTAAAGTGAAGACGAAGCATTCTCGAAACATGGTTGCGAAGGATAATCCCATCATTGACAGCAATGAAGCCAACCTATTTTTGTTATAGAAGGGCAGTCTTAGAGATAAGTTGTACTGGTAACAAGTGGAAATAAAGTACTAAAGAATGTTCTCACAGTTCCTTCATAAAATGAGTTTTCCGAACACTGTAGGTGGAAACGACAATCTTGCTTTCACTAACCTGGGGCACTCTAAACCAACAAGGCTGGCCACGTCGAGTGTGAGAGTCATCCATGATATCGTCAAGCACAAGAAAGAAGGCTTGAAGCTGCACAGATAGCAGCAAGCTTAAGGAAGACATTTTGGTTGCTTCAAGTTCATCAGAGCAACACTGAGAAGAAAAAGGAATTACCCATTCGATGCACCAACCGAGAGTGCTGGCAAGAAACATCTCCTCCTCACTCAGATCCTCGACACCTTTCAACAGCTTATAGCTGTCGACGACAGAGAGCCCACGGTTGCATTTTCCTATCATTAGCAACAATAATGAATTAGAACTCACTAGCCTCATGTATAATTATTATTTTAAAACATCTAATTCAAATTTATCTCCTCACCTCCCAGAACATTGTAGTCCAGCATCTGCTCCACAAAAAGGAAAAAAAAAGGCAAGCACGTTAGAAAAGCAGATCTGAATTAATAAGATGATTATTGCATCCAGTATTTCCAGTATTTTACTAAGAGTTTACGTACAAGAATAGAAACAACATGTAGCTCTGCCAACGATCTTAGATCCAATTTAACGCATCAACATTAACAGCAGGCGGATGGATTTCCATTTACAGAAGTTCAATAATGACTATATTTTACTAAGAGTTAACATACAAAAATAAAAACAACATGTAGCTTTGCTGCCAAGATCCAACTTAACACCTATGCATTAACAGCAGGCGGATGGATTTCCATTTACAGAAGTTCAATAATGACTAGCTCTGCTCAGTTTGAACCGTGATCCACTTTTGGAGAATTTTAATTCTGCTCAACGATCACATACTTTATCTTTTTTTTTTCAAAATTCAAACACTAACCTCTCGGCAGTCAACATCATTTTTAACTCGGTCAACTTAGACAGAAGGTAAAATTGGGAAGCATTTAATTAGACTTGACTGTACATGAGCTTCTGGTTTTCGTTTCTGTATTTGCTGATTCATTCTAAAACGCGTAAATAGCCTGTGTTAAGAGACCTCAATACTGCACGATGATTACCCCAGACCACGTAATACGTACTAGCACTAAACCCAAATTAATTGCGCTTCCCCCAATCAAGCACCCCGATCTCGCCCGCGCCCGCTGATCCAGCACCAAATCTAACATTAATAAACCCCAGCAGAAAAAAGAGAAAAAAATCGGTACGAAGCGTGCGCGCTGCGATTCCATCAGCATGATCATCCAACAAGGAAAGCGAAAGCAGAGGAGGTGGGGAGGAGGAAGAAGCATTACGCGGTCGACCCACTGGTGCGACTCGTGGGTGAAGTCGAAGGCGGGGTCCTTGAGCAGCTCGTCCTTGAGCGTGGCGTAGATCCGCGCGAACGCCGCCTTGCTGTCGTCCCCGCCGTTCGCCGCCGCCGCGCCGTTCGCCGCCGCCATTGCCCCCCGACTCAAGCAGAGATCGAAATCGGCAGGGCAGAGAGCGACGACGAGCTGAGGAGGAATTTGGGGGATGGCGGCTGGGAGGAGGCCTTAATTTAGCAGCGAGATGGAGATCGCGATGGCATCAAGCTCGTGTGGACGGTATTTTATACGAGTCCTTGTCCGGGAAGAGACCAAAAAAATTGGGATCGGAGGGAGGAGGAAGACGATGTGGATCCAGATCTGCTCGCTGTTCGTGTTGGACTTACGTGTGGAGTTCCCGGTTCGAATCCGCGCTAATTTATAGTTTCGCCAGCACGTTCGCCGCTGGCTGGAGGTGGAGGAGGAGCTGGCCTTGTCTTGCTAGTGTCCGTCCGTCCGTCCGTCCGACTGTTGCCTTGGATGGGCATGGGCGGCTTGTCTGCCATCTACCAGCGACTAACTTTAAATTGCAATTATGAATAGATTTGTTTTATTACCTGCAAAATAATGAATAGATTTGTTTGCCACGTCACTTGCATCGTCAGTGCAACATCTGATCGTCATAAAATGGGCCCTCTCCCGGCACCTTTCATAAAATTAAAAAATCTGGGTTGTCCGATCCTTGCAGAGTATATTCCTTACCCGTGCAGCAATTTTTTCGTACTATTGAAAACATTGCTGCAGCATTTCATTATGTAGTGGGTTAAAACGTACAAAAAAAAGCATCGCCACATTTTGAAATCACCAATGCACCAAAAAGATATTACTATGCAACAAAGCTCCATTGGTCGCAGCAGATCTCCATCCGTTGTAGCAAATTCATGAGAATAAAGTCTAATGTACGTGTGAAGTATGAGAAGAAAACGTTTGCAAGCTTCTCATGAAAACATTTGCACCAAACATCCCGAATAATCGTACCATCTCGCTCGAGTGTTCTCAACAAAACACACACGAGTTTGTAGCATATCGAATGAATATGCAACTTTAAAAAGGGTATACCCCATAACCACTGAAATTTCGTAAGACATCCAATATGATTGCAACATGCCGCTAATGTGTAAACAACAAAAATCACACACGCTCACAACATGTCAAAACTTCGCAGCATCGGAGTTTACTAACCTCTTACAACCAACAATGGAGGCACCGCTTCTCCGATTTACTCTCCGGTGACGAATCCAGCTCGCCAAAATCCAATGAGAGCTAGACCGAGTGACTAGCACCCATTCCCCGTTGTCCTGAGGCCTCGCGGTGTGTAGTCAAGGTCCACCACGTCTCATCCATGGTGCTGTAGATCTCCAAACCGAAACTACACTTCCATAGGCTATTCATGGTATGATCATTGGCCTCCATATAGGGTGAATAAGAAGAAAGAGGAGAGGTGGGGCAACGAGACGCTGCGAGGGAGGAGCATCTGTTGGAGGCGTTGAGTTGTATTCAATGGCGTTTGTGAGTCGTGGAGTTGAAGGTGTCGTGCGGGGTGAGGGCATGATACTAGAAGAAATCATGGCATTTCGTTGTAGCCCCGCGAATAGCGCACGAAGCATTCGGAAGAAACCACATAGCACTTGCATGCTCCTCTCTACAGAGAGGAGGAGGGAGCTGCTAGTGCTGGTGTGCATTATGTCATGCACTATAGATTGTGGGGCCCAAGCATAGGTTACTCAAAGTCATTATGTAAGTGAATATGAGCCCTATGTAATGGACCTAGTGTTTATTCTCACTTCCCAATCTTGATGAATATCACCCTTACTGTCACCCTCACATCTTTCTGACAACACTTGGATCCATCTGCTGTCGCTCTTTGTGTTGGACTTATGCGTGTGGTGGCCCTTGCGTGGGGATGCCGTGGTCGCGTGGTTGGGGGTATGTGATCCAGCGGAGGTGCGGGCTAGTCTGGCCGGTCGTGGGAGGTTGGTGGCCGTGAAGCTCCGGGCAAAAGTTCCGCCGGCGATGGCGCCTGTGGGCGTCGCTCTCCTTCCTGGAGGCGCCCACGTGGAGTTTTCTCGACCTGCCCAATCTCGGATCAAGATCTTCGGGTGAAGGTCTAGACCCGGATGGGTCGGGCACCGACGTCGTTCTCACGTCGCTGATCCCCTCGGGGGCGTCGTCTTGTAGATCTCGATCCCAACCACTCTCCACGGTGGATGTGTTGCACACGACATTGCGATTGGCAGGTGCCCGGTTGACGATGAGGTGAGTTATGTGTGGTGACTTGTGCGGCGACGACGACGATGGCGTGTGATGGTTTTGTCGCGGCAAGATCTTGTAAGTCGGCTCTTGTTCCGGCGTGTTCAACTCATAGTCCTCTCCTGTTATGAAGTCGGAGCTGTGACAGGGCGGCGTACGATGACCTGAGTGGGGCAGACCGACCGCGAAGACCTTCGTCGGTGCGAGTCCTGCTCATCCCCTCTCCGGGTCTCCTCTTCACAATCGTAGATGTCGGTCCTCTGTGCGAAAAGTCATTTGTTTGGCATAGACCGGTGTGAACTTCACGACGCCGCTTTGGCATGGTCTCGCTAGATGGTCGGAGTCGGTGAAGAGTGATGACGACGACACCACTAGTACAGAACGACACATCGGAAACGGGCCAAAAACCCCTTCGGCAACGGAGAAAGGGTCCGTGTCCCCGCCTCTGTCACTGATGTGAAGCCTCACAATGGCAACGGAGGAGATAAACCGTTTCTGATGTATTTAACATTAGACACGGAGTTTTACTAATAACCGTTTCTAATAAGGGTTACAGGAAAACAAAAAAAACACGGTGACGGGCTGTGCCGTCGATGGAGCCCCGCTCCATGCGACTAGACGGCCGCCCGGTCGTCACCGTATTCCTGTACGCCCTGCTTTACAAAAGTTCATCAGTGCGCGTGGCTGGAGCTCTGCTCCTATGTCTTCACGGCCGCCAGATGAACATCTACTGTCTTTCCTGCTGCGCAAAATGTACTGCTCCTGGTGACGGCACCGTGTATGGAGCCCCGCTCCTAGGTCTTCACGGCAGCAGCATCGTCACCAAGCATCCATCAAGCCCTTGAAACAACGAATATTCTTTGTTAAAAATAGCAAACAAAGCTAATAAACAGAGCCAATAAGCAGTAAACAAAGCAAACCGAGCTAAATAAGTAGCTAACATAGCAAATACATAGCTGAACAGAGCTAACTAACAGAGCAAACCGAGCTAAATAAGTAGCTAACATAGCAAATACATAGCTAAACAAAGCAAACCGAGCTAAATAAGTAGCTAACATAGCAAATACATAGCTGAACAGAGCTAACTAACAGAGCAAACCGAGCTAAATAAGTAGCTAACATAGCAAATATATAGCTAAACAAAGCAAACCGAGCTAAATAAGTAGCTAACATAGCAAATACATAGCTGAACAGAGCTAACTAACAGAGCAAACCGAGCTAAATAAGTAGCTAATATAGCAAATACATAGCTAAACAAAACAAACCGAGCTAAATAAGTAGCTAACATAACAAATACATAGCTGAACAGAGCTAACTAACAGAGCAAACCGAGCTAAATAAGTAGCTAATATAGCAAATACATAGCTAAACAAAACAAACCGAGCTAAATAAGTAGCTAACATAGCAAATACATAGCTGAACAGAGCTAACTAACAGAGCAAACCGAGCTAAATAAGTAGCTAACATAGCAAATACATAGCTAAACAAAGCAAACCGAGCTAAATAAGTAACTAACATAGCAAATACATAGCTGAACAGAGCTAACTAACAGAGCAAAGCGAGCTAAATAAGTAGCTAACAGAGCGGTCATTTACCTTAGGCGAGGCGGGGTCGCTTTCCGTCGCGGATTGCGTCCCAGGCGTCGGCGCCGGAGCCACTGCCAGAGGAACCGTCAGAGGAGACCTCATCCTGCTCGAACACCGGAGCGTCCTCCTCCTCCGCCGCCACCGCTGCCGCCGCCGCATCTGGCCCAGGGCCCGGGCCAGGGAGAAGAGAGCGGTCTATGGCCGCCCGGAGCCGCGTCTGGAACAACGCCTCCTCGGCGGCTTCTATCGCGTGCTCGGCGGCGGAGATGCGGACAGCTCTCTGCATCGCAGACGCCCGAATGACACCCTCGGCGCGCTCGCGCTCAAAGGAGGCGCGAGAGAGGAGGAGACCGACCTCCAGATCCTCGTCCTCATCGTCCGAGGAGGACGATGAGGACGAGATCCGGGCGTCGGTGGCCGCCGCCGCCGTGGATCCGGATGGGATTTGACGGCTCAGAATGAACTCGCGACCGCAGTCGCTGGGGATCTCGCCCCAGTTGTAGGGGAGATCCGGGCTGCGCCTCGGAGGGTGGGAGGAGGAAGATGCTCCATCCTGACTTCCGTCGGCGCCGGAGGGGTTCGCCATCGATGGGTGAAGTAGGAGGAGAGCGTGTGCGGCTAGGGTTAGGAACTGGGGAGAGTGAGACTGAGAGTGAGAGTGAGATACAGTACTGGAGTGGGAGATATTAATACCGGCACCGCTTAATGTGCCTTCACATGTGAATCGGAGATAGACCGATCTCCGTTTCTGATGTGGAAATATCAGCAACGGAGATATTCTTTCCTCCGTTGCCTATATATGAGCAACGGAGATCTTTTCAGCCTCCGTTACCATTGTGTCGGGCCCATCGACCGACTACCGCGCGCGCCCACTCGCGGAAGCGCGCGGAGCTCATTTTTCCGTCGCCTAACTCTTGCCGTTGCCATAGAGGGGTATCCGATGTGTCGTTCTGTACTAGTGCACTGATGGGCAACTCGTCGACGAACCTTAATTTTTCGCAGTGTGTAGCTTGTGTTGGTACCCAGGATGGCTGTGTGCCCTTTTGATGGTCGTGTTCCGACGGTCGGCGAGGGCTTTTGTTTCGGTTTTTGGCTGGTTTCCCGCGCTATTTAACCGACCAAGTATCTTTTTCTTAATTACCCCGGTTCGAATCGGCATGGATTTCCCAGTTCGAATCGGAGTAATGAAAATGGTAAATATTTCTTTTGCCTCTTTTCAAACAAACTAAAAAATGCGCGTGGATTTCCCGTTTCGATCGGCGCTGATTTACACGTTCCAACCAAAGTAAAAAATAGCGTGTTAAGAGAAATAGCGGCAGCACGCTATAGCGTGCTATATTTCAATATAACGAGGTATAGCTGAAAAAAAAAGAATTATGACAAGATTAAAGAATACTATCTATATATAAAAGCCGTGCGCTGTCAGTTTTTAAAATAATTACAGAAAATGCTGGGAACTGAAAAATCCATATCTTTTAATATGTAATTCAAAAAAATACAAAAAATATACCAAAATTTGCAGAAAAATAAAATCTTTACAAACAACGCATTTCCATGCATGATTTAACAACTTTAAAAAAAAAAAATTAGAAGAACCAATATAACCTTTTTATATTAGTTATGTAGATTATTACAAAAAGAACATATGTCGACCAATCCAACTCCATCTAAATTGATCTTCATGATCTAGGATACATTTAAAAATCTTTAATTGGTCATACCATCCATATTGTTTGCACTGCATCGACGTCTGTAGTCCTCAGATATTTCAGTATTAAAGTTCCGTAAATGGGTCAGATATTAGATTAGTCTGCATTTACTATTTTATTCTTATGCTTTAGTATTTTGCACCAGCGAATTATTAAAACGAGGAGTATGGTGTGCCATATTTTTTGAGATAAGTGCTATTACTCGCTCATTTTTTTGTTGTGATAATCAGATCTTTGATCCAGTTCAGCTCAAGCTCCATAATTTGCGATGTATTTACTACTTACTTACTCACTTGGAAAAAATCAAAAAGATCATCTAAGGATTACACTTACTACGAAATTCACTATTACTATATTTTTTCTTTCAAATCAATGCACAAATTAAATATTCTCTAAAATGTATTTAATATTTTGTTGATTTTTTTTGTTCCACCTGTAAATTTTGTTGCTACTTTAACTTAAAGGACTATTGCATCGAGATAAGTATTCCATATATTTTTCTTCCAAAAAAAAATATTCAACAATTTTTACAAATTTCAATATATAATTCATACAAGATTTGTTGCAGATTTTTTCAACAAAAATTTTTTCTCCAGGAAATATTCAACAAATTTTCTAAGTTTAAAATATTTTCCATACAAAATTTGTTGGAGATTTTCCCAACAAATATTTTTCCCCAGAAAATACTCAACAATAGGAAAATATTGTTTTCCAAGAATATTCAACAATATTCATAAAAAGTTTCAAATACATTTCATGCATGTTTCTCTGCTTTTCTTTTCCCGTACGGACTTCCACACGGGCACGGCGTGTCGCCCCGCAAATAACAACTTCAAATAATTTTAATTAAAAAAGCCTAATATAATCTTTTTATACTAATTATGCATCTTATGGAAATGTTATTTGTTAGCCAATTTGTTTTCCATATTTCCCAACTATACACAAAAAAAAATGATCTTCACAAGATGAATTTCCGTAAAGGGTGCGTCGTGCCGCTCTACACTATCCGCTCTCCGCACATTATCTTCAAAAAAATGATCTTCACAAAAATGATCTTGAAACTTCATTAGTTAAGTGCGGAGGTGAAATCTATTGGTTTTCTACTTTTTTTAATATGAATATTTTCCCTCAATTATGCAATTATGACTCCTTTCCATTTTATGCTCATTTTAATTGAGTCAACCTGACAAAGGAGTTTAAGTTAGTCATGCATAAAATTTTTGTACTCCTTTATCTACTTGGTAAGCAAATTTTTGCATCTCTACAAAATATTATTTATTCATGATGAGAGATGTTCAATAATAGTCCTACCAATCTACAAGGGAGATTTATTCCTTTTTGTGCAATATGTATTTTGTAAGCTGAAAGAAATTCTTTTCATATTAATTATGATGTTTACCGAAAAGATACTGGAAATGAAAATTTGTCTTACTGGACACTAAAATATTTCTATTCGTATCTTATGCTTCATAACCTTATTACATTTTCTTTCCAACTGCAAATTATTATTTATTGATGCTTAAGACATTTTCGATTTCATCCAAGCAGGTTGCAAGGGAAATTAGTTCATTTTCGTGCTATATCTACTTCGTAAGTTGAAAGATTTTTTTAAATGTTAATTATGCTGTATACTGAAATGATGCTGAAAATAAAGTTTCACCTTATTGGACACTAAAATATTTCTGTTTACATCTTATGCAAGCTGCTTATCATAGTTCATTCATGCTTTCTTTATATGAAATTGCTCTCATTGTTAACACTTTATACAGCTAAACTGAATTTTATCACGGAAGGTCTGAATTCAGTGGCTCTTTCTAACCCGGCTCCGACGGTGCCGTAATACCTGAGCTGACTGTGATGAACAATGATTTTTCCCGACAGGTTAATAGACGGTCGCGGCGTGTCGCCGCGCTGAGAGTTAACTTAAAAATTTATGGAAACATACAAGCATTTTTGAACATTTCAATTTGCTAAATATTTGGAGTTACATACCGTCATAAAATACACTTCAAATTATGCAGCAAAATTAACACCAAAGGCGCGGCGTGCCGCCGCGCTAATTTTCCTAGTAATATATATAGCTAGAAAGTGTGTCAAGCGTGGACGTCACATGTATGATGTTGACGCGCGACTTTTTCGTCCGCCGGTGAACTCGTACCGAGACGGCAACAACTAGTTGAGCATCAGCAGATGCATGAGGACATATAATTTTATTTGCCGAAACATGGATTCATACACATTAATTTATCATACATGACTTTATTATTCCAACAAACTTGCTGCAACCGGTGAACCTGCTGCATGCTCGGGACAACTCGGTGTAACCTCCGTGCAGGTAGAAGAGGACCTGCCGATGGGGGAAGGCTAGGGAATGGACGGCCAGGATCGCTTGGAGTTCCTTATCTACGGCCAGAATTGCCTGATCGCTGTGAAGCCTCCTACCCCCATGATTATACTCTTTAGATAGTGACGATCTACTCGTTGAACTGGGATAACACGGTAGCTTTATTACTATACGACTTCATCCAATTATTTAATTTAGTTACTGGCCATCTCTGGATACATCCACGTACAGATCATGGCAGTGCATTCTTCATGCTCCTGGCATATGCCTCTAGCCTTCTCAGTCCTTCTTTGGGAGAAGCTGCCTCACCCAACTGCCTCACCATTGCACTGCCAATAATCACACCATCGGCACCCCACTGTGCAATCTGTCCATGTGCATCCAATTGATGAAGTTATTAAATGTTTGCAACAGTGGTTAGGAAACAATTTAATTTGTGTACCTGTTTTACGTGCTCAGGTTTCGATATACCAAAGCCAACAGCAACAGGTTTGCTAGTAACCTGCAAACAAAAAACTTACTATTATTATAATTATTGCTGAAAACAAGAACATGTACTGGTAATATGAAAGAATTTAAGTTTATCCCTTTTTTTCGTTTTGTTGCAAACTGTATACCTTTTTAACCTCCCGAATAAGAGACTCAACCCGTGGGTTCACGTTATCGCGGGTACCTGTAACTCCATTGACGCTCACCTGTATAATGTGTACGGTTAAAATTGGCGGGCACAATGTTTTCGAAACAAAAAGGTTGATCATGTAAATATCATTTATTCAATCTCAGTAAACAGCAAAATATATTTATCCTGTTCTGCTAATGATTTTTCTATCACGGATTTGGTGTCGGGGTTGTTCCAGTCCGAAAATATAACAGATCCTTCCCTTAACGGTTAAGTAAAAAAAAAATGAGAAAATAATGTTAGGAGCATATATATAGGATAACACGTACTTTGAATGAAGTGCAGGTGGATTGCATGTGGTGAAATCCTACCAGGTAAACGAAACTTTCTGAAGCTTTCGTAATTTCCTTCATTCTTTCCACAGGTATGGCTGGTGTTGTGAGCAGCACCTGAACACGTCAATTTTTTTCTTCTATATGTCAGATAAAGCTTTCTTACTTTCTGGCAGTGTGCGACAAGGAGCTATATATATTCTAAAGAAGGAATTTTAAAATTCTCGTATGAATTCTGTGGTAAAAATTTGAATTGCTGGAACTATATATATACCAGCTCGAGGTTGTTCTCCTTGGCTTCACTCCACAATGCATGCGCCGCCACATACGGGAGATCTGGCACGATAAGATCTGTGACGTACGCGCGGAGATGGACCCAAATTAAGATGAGTAAACGTACGTACCAGCTGCATCCCGCCAATTGACTGTAAAAACGGATTTGGGCTCCTAGCTATGAAGAGGCCGGGTGTAATGCTTAAAACTCTTAAGTATTAAAATCTCTTTATCTAAAAAAACGGATTACTAGAATCATCAAATGATGAGGGAATTAATTAAGGTTACCGACCGTGTACCCCGGCATCTTTGATTTGGGCCAACCCCCCTCGACATAGTGTGATAGGCTTGTAGTAGGAGAGGAGTACCACCGGGCACGACAGCTCCGGCGTCACTTCCTTGAGCATCCCCAGCACGCCGTCCATCGTCGTGCCGCCGGCCAGAGCCCGCGCAGTCGAGGCCTGGATGATCGGACCGTCGACGTAGGGGTCGGAGCAGGGCACACCAAGCTCGATGACGTCGGCGCCACAGGCTTCAAGGACACGCAGCGCCTCAGCCGTTGTGGCCAGGTCAGGATCACCGGCGGTGATGTACGGGATGAACGCTGTCTGTTCAGGACCCGGCCGGCCCAACATAGGCCGGGTTAGAGTCCATACATGCACACACGTCCTTACGAATGCAAGCACGTACCTTGTCCTTGGCCATGAGCCTCGCCAAGGTGTCCGACACGGACCGGCTCCTCACGGTTGCTGGCTTGGCCGGAGCAATGGCAACCGCCCTAATGACCGTCAGAACATTCCTCCGGCTCGGTTTCATCACCACCACCGCCTTCTGCCTCGGGAGAAGCGACGATCGCGACGACTGGACTACCTCGAAACACCACTGGCCGAAGCAAGACCCATTGAGCGCGAAAGCCATGCCGCTAGCTTCTGTGTTTATTATTGGCTTGGGCTTTGTTGTTTAGTATTCTGCATGAGTTGCACCTGCCAGCGTTTATATATAGTAGGACTAATAAAGGAATTATTAAGGAGTACGATTTATCATTCACGATTTATCATTCATTAAGGAGTGCGATTTATCTCTGGGACCTAGGTGAATGGGGATTGGACATGCAAAAGGAAAACGCTGTTAGTCCCCGGGGGATCGCACACATTGCGTCCTCCACATCCGCTGCTTGCCACGTGCCACCGAATGTGGGAAACAGTCAACAGCGGTGGTTGACGGCCCCACCACGAACCTTATCACCTCCGTTTCTTCTCTTCCACACGATTCAGCGCAAGGCCATGGCCGGAAGCCTGGACAACCAGCAGTCGCGCATCCTCCTTCTCCTTCCCACTCCCTGCTGCTCCGTCCCGCCGGAGAGCTCGGCCGCTGCCCCGCCATGGCCGCCGACCTCCTGAGCTCGCTGCGTCTCCCGCTCATAGCGTCCGCCGCCAGGCTCTCTCGCCTCCCATCGCCGTTCTCTTCAACCTCGTCCTTGGCCCAACGGCGGAGGCGCTCCCTGTCGCCACGCGCTTCAACCTCGCCGTCGGCCCAATGGCGGAGGTGCAGCTCTGGGGGACGGCGCCGATGGTAGTGGCGACCGGCACAATTGCCGCAATGGGGGCGGTGGTCTGCGAGAAACAGCAGCGCTGCTGCGAGCCGGGAGCGAGATGCTGCTGGTCGGCGGTAGCGTTGTTGCGAGCGGTTGATGCCGGAGCTACCAAGGGCGGGCGCCGTTGCTACCATCGGCGAAGGGCGGTGCTACAAAGGCAGGGCGGCGGTGCTCCTGGCCGGCGGCGACTGGTGGACAACGGTGCTACACTCGGTGCGAGGCGGTGCTACAAAGAGCAGGCGTCGATGCCGCAAGGAGGAGGGCCGGTGGTGCTGCCGGGTCGACGTCGTTCGATGCTACCAATGAAGCGCGACACTGCTACTTAAGGTTGGCGACGATGCTTCCATAGTTGACCGGTGGTGCTACCGGCGGCGAGCCCACGTGCTATCGGCGGCGAGCGGCCGTGCAACCGTCGGTGAGCAGCGGTGCTTACATAGGTGTCCGGCGGTGCTACGGGCGGCGAGCGGCCGTGCTACCGTCGGTGAGTAGCGGTGCTTCTAGAGGTGGCCGGCGGTGCTACCGGCGGCGAGCCGCCGTGGTACCGGCGGTGAGCTGTGGTGCTTCCATCAGAGAGGCAGCGGTGCTACCGGCGGTGAGCGGCCGTGCTACCTTCGGTGAGCCGCGGTGCTGCCATAGGTGGGCCCAGGCGCTATGGTCGGCAGGTGGCGGGCGTGCTCTGGTTGCTTAAGTCCGGCGACGGGGCTGCGGTCCTGCGGAGGTGATTAGTGGGCAGTCCGTCGTCTACTTCCGAGGCGAGTCGCACGTGCTCGCCAACCTCACAGGGCAGCCTTCTTCGTCAACCTCCAGCGCAGCCCCGTGCGGCTCCTTCTTCCTCCTCTCATTCTTCAACCTCCAACCACTTCCCCCACGCCGGGCCCGTGCTGCTCCTTCACCCTCTGCTGCGGCCTACCAAGGCCTCTTCTGCGCTAGCGCCCTGCTCCACGCCTGCCTCAGGTTTGGCCTCGCCGGCCACGCGCACCGCCTGTTCGTCACCACCTGCTGGGTGCGGCGCGACGACGGCATGATGCTCCAGCTCGCCGCGATGCTGTCGTGGCGGCGCGATGCTGCCATGGCCCGAAGGCGCTGCTACCGTCGTGGCGGCATAGTGCTGCCATGGTCCGGAGGCGCTGCTGCCATCGTAGCGGCGGTGCTCCCATGGACCGGCAGTGGTGCTGTCGTGGTGGCGACGCGGTGCTGCTGTCATGGTGGTGGCGGAGCCGTTGGGGCGATGCTTCCAACGGCGTTCGCCCTTGCTACGAGAGACGCGGGATCGTGCTGCCATAGACTTCGACTGATGCAAAGTTTTGCTATTTTTGCTACAATAGCACATATTTTTTGCTACCAAAGATTTGTTATTTTGCTATAATAGTATACATGTTTTGCTACCCGGTCTTCGGCGATGTCTCTGACGAAGACGTTTTTGCTACAACAGCACAATTTATTTTTTCCTACAATGGTTTTGTGGATATGGTAACAACGTGTACACGTCTCGCGGTGTTGCTACCGATGGTGCATGTCATTGCTACAGACGAGCCGACGATGCTACCGCCGTGCGGTGTTGCTACCGACGGCACGTGGCGATGCTACCAATGACGCGTGTCGTTGCTACTGACGAGCCAACGATGCTACCCAATGGTATCCTGCAAAGCTGATGCTACATGACGGTATCCGGCAAAGCTATGAGAAGATGTTGCCGACGTCTTGCGTTGTTGCTACCGACGAGCTGATGATGCTACCGACGGTATCCGGCAAACTACGAGCGGATGCTACAGACATCTCGCGGCGTTGCTACCGACGAGCTGGCGATGCTACCGACGGCGCATGTCGTTGCTACCGACGAGCCGGCGATGCTATCGGTGGTGCATGCCATTGCTACCGACGAGCTGGCGATGCTACCAGGTGCGCGCGAACATTGCTACCGACGGCGCAGTGATGTTTATCGACGGCGCGCGGTTTGCTCCGTAAAAGCATCTAGGATAGTGCGAGCTGGCGATGCTACGAATAAAACTTTTTTTCCATAGAAGCATTTGCTACGAACAAAATAAAAAATTGCTACGAATGAAACATTTTTGCTCCATAGAAGCATTATGTGCGATTTGCGAGAAAATTAAACTTTTGCTACAATAGTACAAAATTCTTGTTACAAACAACCCGTTTTTGCTTCGTAGAAACATTTACGAGATTTTTGGTGAAAACTGGACATTTTGCTACAATAGCACAAAATTCTTATTACGCGCGAACCGTTTTTGCTTCAATGAACCATTTGCGGGTGATTTTTGGTTGAAATTGGATTTTGCTGCAATAGCACAAACTTCTTATTACGTTCGAACCGTTTTTGCTTCAGTCACGATTTGGTGGGATTTGAGTCCAGGGGAGGTGGACACGTGTCGTGCAGGGGACCCAGGGGATTTTTCCCCCAGATCCCCCGGGGGACGCCTAGCGCTGTCCCATGCAAAATCCATCTCTCCAATATTTCACCCAATTAGCACTCTCCTATTTAATGCCAACATTAATTAGGGAAAGTTTAAACCCAATCGGTTTTCTTGTTGTTCTTGGAAAAGGCCAAAACCCAACATTAACTACACTTAATTAATGCTTATTGTTGCTTATTCTTGGAAAAACCTGAACTGGAATAGAGGGAGTACATAAAATAGCAACGATTTCGCCTTTCCTCTCTCTTTCTTTCCGCCGGAAGCTGCTCCTCTTCTCGGATGCGCCGCCGCCGTCGGGGGCCAGTTCGGCCCTCTTCGTCTTCGCTGCAATCCGATGCAGGCTTCCTCCGCGATGTGGCGGCTGATTCTTCTCCGCCTGCTTCCGTTGAGATGTCTGCTGATTTCTCTGGATTGGGAGTTCCTCCCGGCGGTGATTCTGCTCGATAGTACAGAAGTGAAAGGATAATATATGCATAACCACGTACGAAAACATTCTCCAATTATCTAAAAGCTTAAAATCAACATCTCATGGGGCAACAACATAACGTAAATTATTTATTCAGAATCATCAGCATTAGCGATGACATCTTTCAATTCATAAGAGGAACCAGTAGATTACAGTTCATCATCAAGACAAATAGTAAGAAATTTATGCTTCTTCTTATGGTGGAAAACTCGGTTTTTGTACTCAAAGACTCAAGAGTCAAGAGTCCAAACTCGTGCTCTTTGTTTTCGCTACGTATTTCCTTAGGCGTGGTAGAAAAAGAGACGCAGTCCACAAAATGTGATTCGTGCGTGACGGGTAGAGGTCTAAATCAAAGTGCTCGTGGGAGACTGAGAGCACACGTGCTTGGACGAACGACGGCGGCCTGGCCGTGGTCGTACACTGCCAAAACCAGATGACGCTCGGGTTTGGCGACTGGTTCTTCAATGTTGGTAGCTACGGTAGGTGGACGATGTACCTTTGTCTGAATACGGCAATGTATCATACGGAGTAGGTTTTTGCCAACATCTTTTACGAGTTTCCTCGCTTGTCCTTTCTCGGCGACGAACTTTCTTACCAATTTGAGATAAACAGGCCGACGTCCTTTTATGAGCCCTCTACCAGAGTTGGGCCAGCGAGATTAGTCTGTCAGTAAGTCCAGGAAGCATGTGGCCTACGGGCTGTCGCGTGCTAAATTCCCATTGGGCTAAGCTGCATGCCTTTTTTTTAGGGAAGGCTGCATTCCTAGAAGTATAGCAATCCTGCACGTGTAATCTTATGATTTTGTTTCCCACCCTCTCACCACCTCGCCCTTCTTTAATCCTTGAGGCTGGTGATCGTGTCGTAGCACAAAAGCACATCTCTGCCTTGACTCAGACAAGTCATGTCGAAATAATATTATCTTGTCTATTTGTGCAAGTGAATCCGTGTTGGTTTCCATTTAATAAGCCACAGTATCTTGGAAATAGTTAGGACTCTCCAATGTAGAGGATTTGTGTACTTCTATGATTGTAACATTTCGATGCTACTTCCATCTTTAGGTGAAGCCAATTTATTAAAGAGATTGTTCAAAAAGATATAAAGGGAAACTAATCCCATTTTCACCTATTTATTAAAGGGAAACAAATCACATCTTAAAAAATGGGAAAATAATAGAAAAACTATCGGAGGGAAAAAAAACTATTCATAGAAGATCTCGTGAGTATGACATGGTATTGCGAGCATGGCGGCTACGTCTGTTAGAGTAGATTTGTGTATATTGTATTTTGCCCATATGTTAGGGGCCTTCCTGCATATTCACCTGTACATGTACTATATATATGTGGCCTTTGGCCCCCTGGTAATACAAGCAGTCTATTTCCCTAACATGGTATCAGAGCCCTGGTTTTAGGGCCTCTTTTTTTCTCTCTCTCCACGTCCGTGCCGCCGCCGCCGTCGCGCCCCCGGCTCCTCGCCGCCGCGCCCCGGCCGCTGCCGCCGTCCATAACCCACTGGTCTGCATCACCTCGTCGTTCCCGTGGTGCCCGATCGATCTTCCGTTTCTTCGATCCAGATCGAGCTGGTCCGAGCCGCCTCTGTCCAGGCGCTACCCCGTCCCTTCGGCCGCTCCTCCTCGTCCCGCCCGTCGTCGCACCTTGCCTGGACGCGCACCGCGTCTCCGTCGCGACCTCCAGGCGCAGCATCGGGTCGTCGCCCCTTTGGCCCGCCGCCGCCCGTCGTCTCCTTCTGGCCGCCGTTGCCGGCCGCTCCTCTCCCCGCCGGCCGCTTCTCCCCGTCGCCCCGCCGCCGGCTACTCCTCTCCGTCAGCCGGCCGCTCCTCCCCGTCGCCCCGCCGCCGGCCGCTCCTTCCCGTCGCCGGCCACTCCTCTGCCAGGGGATCGATCGGTGCTGGTGCTGGTGCTGGTTCGTCGGTCGTTGACCTGATCCAGATCGACAGTGTTGGGCCAGATTGTTTTGGCCCGTTAGTGTAAAAAAAAAAAAAAAAAAAAAAGAGAGATGTCTACCTCGTCGGGCTATGTTGCGATTCCTCGCTGCCCGATTATCTTTGATGGAGCGAATTACCCTGATTTCGCTAACTTCATGCGCGTCCACATGCGCGGTCTTCGTCTGTGGGGTGTGCTTTCTGGCGAGGTCCCCTGTCCGCCCCACCCCGTTGCTCCTTCGGTGCCTGTTGCACCGACGCCTACTGCCCTTGCCTCTGATGCTTCTCAGGAGGACAAGGATTCCGCCACTAGTGCTGATGCTCTTGCTATGACTGCTTATGACCGGCAGGTCCAGGACCATTCTGCTGCTGTTGCGACATACCGGCAGGATCTGACTGCCTACTCTCAGTGGATAGATGAGGATGCTCGTGCTGCTGTTCTGACTTCCAGTGTCCTGCCTCAGTATGCTGCTGAGTTTATGGCTCTTCCCACTGCTGCTGCTCAGTGGGCCTTTCTTCGTCAGCGTTATCAGCCGTCTGGGGATGCTCTTTACCTGTCTGTGGTCCGCCAGGAGCATGCCCTTCAGCAGGGCGATTTGACTATTGATGAGTTCTACACTCAGAGTGCTGCTATTTGGCGTCAGCTTGATTCTCTTCGTACGCCTGTGTGTGCCACCTGTCCCTGCTGCTTGATTGTTCGCGCCGACCTGGAGTTTCAGCGCGTCTTTGAGTTTTGTCGCGGCTCCGCAAGGAGTTTGAGCCACGCCGTGCACAGCTACATGCCCGTGGTCGTGTTCCGCTCTCTGAGGTCCTGTCTGAGCTTCGTGCTGAGGAGACTCGTCTTCGTGGTGCTGGTCTTCTGGAGGTTCCCTCTGTTCTTGCTGCTCGTGGTCCTCCTGTGCCGTCTGCTCGTGGTCCTGCTCCGCCACAGCCTCCGTCGCGGTCTTCAGTACCGCCGATACTACCTACTCCTCAGGTCCAGGGTCAGAGTCAGCCCCCGCAGTCTCGTGGTTCTCGTGGTCCTTGCACCTACTGTGGCAAGCCTGGCCATGATATTTCTGGCTGCTGGCAGAGGGATCCCAGCTTACGTCAGCAGTATCTTGCTCGTCGGAGGACTGGTTCTTCAGGATCTTCAGGCTCTTCAGGTTCTTCTGCTGCTGCACTGTCTGATCAGGACATTATCCGTGGTCTTCGTGGTCTGCTCGCTGCTTCAGGCTCTTCCTTGCCGGGTACTGCTGGTTCTGTGTCTGGTTCTTCTGGCAACACGCGACCACCACCTTCTACACAGTCAGGTATGTCATCCCCGTGGTATCTGGATTCTGGAGCTTCTTTTCATATGACTTCTGCGTCTTCTATTCTTTCTGCTCTTCGCTCTCTTATTTCTCCTGTTCGTGTTATCACGGCTGATGGTACCTCTCTTCCTGTTTCTAGTCGAGGCACCCTCTCTACTTCATCTTTCTCTGTTCCTGATGTTTCTCATGTCCCTAGCCTTAAGATGAACTTGTTTTCTGCTAGTCAGCTTACTGATTCTGGTTGTCGCGTCATTCTTGACGCTGATTCTTGTGCTGTTCAGGACCGTCGGACTCAGGCCCTGGTTGGAGCTGGCCCTCGTAGTCTTCAGTCTCCGGGGCTCTGGGAGTTAGACTGGCTTCGTGTTCCTTCCGCTGCTACTTCATCTGCCAGTTCTCCTGCGGTTGCTGCTTCTGTCACTGGCTCTTTCCAGCAGTGGCATCATCGGCTGGGTCACCTTTGTGGCTCCCGTTTATCGTCATTAGTTCGTCGAGGTCTTCTAGGGTCTGTTTCAGGAGATGTGTCTTTACATTCATGTCAGGGTTGTAGGTTAGGTAAACAGATTCAGCTTCCCTATCCTACTAGTGCGTCTGTATCTCAGCGACCTTTTGATTTAGTTCATTCAGATGTTTGGGGTCCGGCTCCCCTTCAGTCAAAGGGGGGTCATCGATACTATATTTTGTTCATTGA
Source organism: Poa pratensis (assembly GCA_947311845.1). Lineage (NCBI taxonomy): Eukaryota > Viridiplantae > Streptophyta > Magnoliopsida > Poales > Poaceae > Poa > Poa pratensis. The sequence goes on from CAMZMU010000036.1 coordinate 82,589,979, forward strand.
TGATTTTTCTCGGTACACCTGGTTATTTTTTATGCGCTCTCGCAGTGAGGTTCTCTCCATTTATAAGCGCTTTGTTGCCATGGTTCGTACTCAGTATTCCACGCCTATTCGTGTCTTTCGTGCTGATTCTGCAGGTGAGTATATCTCTCAGCACCTGCGTGGTGTTCTTGCTGAGGAGGGTACCCTTGCTCAGTTTTCGTGTCCCGGTGCCCATGCTCAAAATGGTGTCGCCGAACGTAAGCATCGTCATATTCTTGAGACTGCCCGTGCTATGATGATTGCTTCCTCTCTTCCGCCACATTTCTGGGCTGAGGCTGTCGCTACATCGACTTACCTCATTAACATTCAGCCCTCTGCTGCCCTTCAAGGTGGCATTCCTCTCGAGCGTCTTTCTGGTACCTCTCCAGATTACTCGGCTCTTCGTTTGTTTGGTTGCGCTTGCTATGTTCTTCTTCCTCCCCGCGAACGCACCAAACTGACCGCTCAGTCTGCTGAGTGTGTTTTCCTTGGGTACAGTGATGAGCATAAGGGCTACCGCTGTTGGGACCCTGTTGCTCGTCGGATGCGCATCTCTCGTGATGTCACGTTTGATGAGACGCGCTCCTTCTATCCTCGCCATACCTCTGGCACTTATCCGGTGGATGATATTTCTTTTCTCCTTTTTCCGGATTCACCTCCTGCTGTCTCTTCCCCATCTCCTAGTTCTCCATCTTCTACACCTGGTGCGCCTCCTCCATCTTCGGAGCCATCCTCTCCTCCGTCTAGTACCCCTAGTACTCCTCGTTCTCCTGCCTCGGCTCCTCCTTCTCCTATTCCTTCTTCCTCTTCTTCTGATGAGTCATCTTCTGCTGATGAGCCTTCCCATTCACGGCCTGTTCGTCAGCGTCGTCCTCCAGACCGTTATACTCCTAGTAAGTATGGTCTTTCTGTTGTCTCCGAGCCGACTTCTTATCGGGATGCTGAGCGTCATCCTGAGTGGCAGCTGGCCATGGCTGAGGAGATTGCTGCGCTTGAGCGCACTGGCACCTGGGATCTTGTTTCTCCCCCTTCAGGTGTTCGTCCTATCACGTGTAAGTGGGTCTATAAAATTAAGACCCGCTCTGATGGATCTCTCGAGCGCTATAAAGCGCGTCTTGTGGCTCGTGGCTTTCAGCAGGAGCACGGCCGAGACTATGACGAGACTTTTGCTCCTGTCGCTCATATGACCACTGTTCGTACTCTTCTTGCTGTTGCTTCTGTTCGACGCTGGTCTGTATCCCAGCTTGATGTTCAGAATGCTTTTCTTAATGGCGAGTTGAGTGAGGAGGTTTACATGCAGCCTCCTCCTGGGTATTCTGTTCCCGATGGGATGGTTTGTCGTCTTCGACGATCCTTATATGGTCTCAAACAGGCCCCTCGTGCCTGGTTTGAGCGTTTCTCCTCTGTGGTTATTGCCGCTGGCTTCTCTCCCAGTGCTCATGATCCAGCACTGTTTGTCTACACCTCTTCTCGGTGTCGGACCTTGTTGCTTCTCTATGTTGATGACATGATCATCACTGGTGATAACCCTGAGCACATTGCCTTTGTTAAGGCACGTCTACGTGAGCAGTTTCTCATGTCTGATCTTGGTCCTCTTCGCTACTTTCTTGGGATTGAGGTTTCTTCTACAGCCGATGGCTTCTTTATCTCCCAGGAAAAGTATATTCAGGATCTTCTTTCTCGGGCTGATCTTAGTGATGAGCGTACCGTTGAGACTCCTATGGAGCTTAATGTTAAGCTTCGATCCACTGATGGTGAGCCTCTTTCTGATCCCACACGTTATCGCCATCTTGTTGGGAGTCTTGTTTATCTCGCTGTCACTCGCCCTGATATCTCTTATCCCGTCCATATTCTGAGTCAGTTTGTCTCAGCTCCTACCACCGTTCACTATAGTCATCTCCTCCGTGTCCTTCGTTATCTTCGTGGCACGATTACTCGTCGTCTTTTCTTCCCTAGTTCCAGCTCTCTCCAGCTCCAGTGTTACTCGGATGCCACGTGGGCGAGTGATCCTACGGATCGTCGTTCACTTTCTGCTTACTGTGTGTTTCTTGGTGGTTCGCTTGTTGCTTGGAAGACGAAGAAACAGGTCGCGGTTTCCCGTTCGAGTGTTGAGGCTGAGCTGCGGGCTATGGCTTCGTTGATTGCTGAGGTGACCTGGTTACGGTGGTTGCTTGCAGATTTTGGGGTCTCTGTTACGACACCCACTCCACTTTTGTGTGACAGTACAGGTGCTATCAGTATTGCACGTGATCCGGTCAAGCATGAGCTGACCAAGCATATTGGTGTTGATGCTTTCTATACACGTGCTCAGGTGCAGGATCAGGTTGTTGCGCTTCACTATGTGCCTTCAGATTTGCAGCTGGCAGATTTCTTTACAAAGGCACAAACTCGAGCGCAACATGACTTCTTACTCTCCAAACTCAGTGTTGTGGATCCACCCTGAGTTTGAGGGGGGGTGTTAGAGTAGATTTGTGCATATTGTATTTTGCCCATATGTTAGGGGCCTTCCTGCATATTCACCTGTACATGTACTATATATATGTGGCCTTTGGCCCCCTGGTAATACAAGCAGTCTATTTCCCTAACAACGTCTACCATTATCCCATGCCTACCATCCCTGCATTGACAACGAGGTTCTCAATAAAAAATCATGTAGCGAGGTGGACCCATACAATCCCGCTGGATATATTTTACTTCACCAGCGGGGTACGAAAACATAACAGAAAAATATCAAGTGTGACGTATCTCTATATACAAAAGACCCTGTTAAATTCAGTAGCTTGCCTCGGGCGCCATAGGGATGAGAAAGCATGACATGATCATTGCATTACTAGCTTAATCAGCAGCCATACATCATTGAGATGACTGTAGCAACATTTTTGGGACAATGCAATGATATAACAGAATTCAACTGTATGTTTCAGATCCCCGGTTTGATATAGATCCTTAAAAAAAGTAATAAGTTTTCCTTATTTTGTCCCTCTTCTGTAGTATATAAAAAATCCGTCTCATCCTGCAAGGACGTAGGCACCGTACACGTTGTTCCGCGCATGTTGACACGGGCATTATTCATCACGCGTTGGCATGAAAGCCTCCTATCAGAGCTTACGTCGCATCGTCGTTCGATAGCACGACAGAGGTTTCAGCACAACACATGTCTGTTATGCCGCCAAACTGCCCTTCATCTTTAAGTCTGGAGCGTAGCTAGGTTTCTAATTGTACTACTATATACTCCCTCCGCTACTAGATATAAAATGTTTAACCTTTTTTCCTGATTCTCATATATCTACACATATTTTAGTGTGTTCGTTCAGTCATTTTGATCCGTATATAATACGCATTGCAGTATCTAAAACATCTTATAATTAGCAATGGAGGAAGAAATTTCTCGGCGCATTGTTTTAGATACAAGGATGGAGGGAAATATAGGAGTCTTTTTTCTTTTGGATCTACTAGTGCTAGGGAAATGAGTAGTCTTTACTATTAAATGGGAGTTGGTGATGGTGTAACCCATGGCAGAATTTTTCTGCCTCCCGATTCTGCCCTCCGCGGACCAATTGATGAGAATATTACGCGGAATTGCCACCGCTTAGTGGCCTGAAGCGGTACGAAGAAGTCTCCTACGCCTCGCCTCTCCCGACAACTCTCACCACAAACCCTAGCGGTTTCGACTCCACCCGCGCCGCCGGCCGTTTCATGCCGGCCGCCGGTGAATCGAGGCCTCCGGTAATCGAATTTACTGACCGAACGCCGGAATCGATCACTAAACGTCCGGTTACTGCTAGAATACTGGGTGGCGCAGCGGCGGTTCGCGGTGCAGCTGTGGGAGGCGGCGCGATCCCGGGCAGCACACTGCTGGGAGGCGAACCGCCGGCGCCAGAATCAGAGCCGGGGAATCGCGGTGGAGTGTCGACCCCTGCTCCGTTCTTTCTCGCCGTAGATCCCTGCTCTGTCCCCACCCTCCATATTCTTCCTCTTGCAGCAGCGGAAGCGGCGTCGGGATCTGCCACTTCTGCTTGCACTTAAGGCAAGGCGGCAAGAGAATTCACCACCACCAGCGGTCCAGCGCCCCGAACACCTCTAATCCAAGCTCTGCGACAGCCGCTACCTCTGCCCCGACCTCCTCCACCTGTTACTCCAGCCCTGCCTATGCGGCTGGCTTTGAGCAGGCTACTTTAGCTTTGTGAGACGGAGCGAACAACTTCATCGGGTGCAAGTGAGCTTCTTTCTAGCTTTCTTCTCCTCTCACCATCTTCCCATCACGAGTGTTGTATTTTCTTTTCCAATTTTTCTCAATTTTCCGGATGGTTTAGGTTTCAGATTAGCTTGTGAATTAGTTTAGCAGCACATGGGAAAGGGGATAAGAGGCCCGAGGGTACAAGAAAAAAAGTGCTAGGAAATTGGGTTCGGTTCATATTAATATTGTCTGTGCATGGGTAAAAGTAAAACAAGATAAAAGCAATGGTTCAATTTATAGCAACACACAGCTCCTCTAAGATTTTTTAAACCAGTGCAGATTCCTCTTGCTCCACATGACTTGTAAGAATCATGTTATGAAGTAATATCTGTATTGCATAAGGGTCTGCTAAGGTATCTAATTTGATGATTAGGAAACAGCTATCATAGTCAGGGACGGAGGAAGGGGGGGACGAGCAGGGCTCAGCCACCCCCAATGATCAGATTTTCTTAACTAATCCCTTAGTAAGCATGCTCATATTAGTAGTTTTACTTCATTCTCGCCCCCTCCAACAAGAGTCTGCCCCCTCCAAGCCTAGAGGCTGGCTCCGTCCCTGATCATAGTAGCATTGTAGAGAAATATTTTTTATGTATCTGTCTAACTTTACAAGTGTTTTGCATAACCTGTCTAACTTTACAAGTGTTTTGCATAACCAAATCCATGCGCTGACATAAGGTTACCGGTCTTTGTCCATCTTTGTATAGAACTTGTTTGTTTCTCCTTTGGAGGTATGACCTATTTTCTTTTGTCTTGCTAAGTTGAGGAATTTCATTAAGGATGTTTACGTGGAACCGAGATATACTCGAGAAAGAAGCTCCGTTAGACCACGCAGGGGTGAAGGTGACTTATCCGTGTTAGCTTGCCTTTACTCAAGAAAACAAAACCTTTAATTTATTTGAATGCATGCTGAATGGTGTACTTAATCAATTGGGTGCATATCGATGGACTCTGAAGAATAATCAGTTGTTCCTGATAGTGAATTTTCTAGATTCTTAGTTATTTGTTATGTGATGCAGGAATAGCTCAGCAAATCTTTTGGTCATTGTTGGATCAATGTATGCCGCTGTCATGATTGTCGGTTGTGAATTATGAGAATTGTATAAATGTTCAACCCTTTTTTTATAGAAAGTAGGCAGCTGGAATGTACTCGGATATACACTATGCTCTAGCTCAGGTCAGTAACATTAGCACCTTAATAGATTATGCAGAACGGTTTGATTCTAATCCACCTAATATGTCTGCTCAGGTTGTACTAATATAGCACAACTGTATTTCGAGGCATTAAGCAAATGTTTTTGATAAGATATGTTTAAGTAGATAATTTATGTTGTTTAAATAGCCATTGGTACTTTACTGATAGACGAAGTTGTTGATTCTAAATAGCATATATACATGATTACAAGCTATTACAATCGTTTCTCCTTGCTTGCTTAGATATTTCAGTAGTAAATTATAGAGCCAGAGATCAGTACCTTCCATTGTCAATTTAAGATTCAAGTTAGAAATGTAACACAACAATATAATTTTGTTCACATAACAAATTTCTAATTAGGTTTTGGGCAATGAGATGCAAACGATGGTTTTCCTTGAATGTTTGTGCACATATGGAATATGCATATGCGGTAGTGAAATGAACCTGGGGAGTTATTTTTGTTTAAAAGACAACAGAAATATGGTTTGATGTGTGGTTCAGGCTTCAGTTGAGCTTGTATAAGGTGGCGTGGTGTAGGGTCCACCGTCCAGCCCAACTAAGATACTTTGATGCACAGAGGTAATATGTTTTATTTATCAGCAACAAAGCACTTCATGCTGCCCTCTCTTTTTATCTAGGAACTTCGTAAATACGATGTTTGGATTTGCCTGAATGCTTGATGTCAACAGTTAGCAGCATATATTGATCTCATGAGCAAGATCGTGTCATCAGTAATAGGTCCACAAGATTATCATACCTGATATCATTTTTAAAGCATTTCATTTGGTTTTATCTGAAATTCTAGGCACTGATCACACAAATAATATGTGTTCATCCAAATGAACTTAAATTTCGGCAGCATTAGTGCATTCACCACGAGTTCTGTACTTGTGTTGTGAAGATATATCTGCTTGTGCTTGAACCAAGTATAGCAGCTGCTGGGGTTGTAGGAGTGCTGGAAGTGGAGATGTTTATGTGTTCTTATATCTGTCTAATGTGTTAATTGACCCTAAGCAACTCAACTGGCATGTTTTTGAGGACTACCAAAGTAGGTTCAGTTCGAATTTTGTTGAACATTACTGCAATAACATGGGCTAACCTATAGCTCTGATTGAAGTTTTGAATATATATCAATTAAATTGGTTATGTTTCCGCTCTCTTCCAGTTTGTCTAGAAAAACATTACAAATTCATGGTACTACCTACTGATATACCATACTTATTGTATTGCAGGATACCATGGAATGGGAAAAAACATATTTTTATTAACAGTTATGTATCATTTGTAAGCTGTTAAACCATGTTAAGAGCAAGAAAGAGTATCTCCATTCTATTCATGTGCAGATTTGATGGGCATGCACTATTTGATTTCATCCGTTACCTAGCCTTGGCCTTTTCAAGCCCAGGAAAAATCTGAAGATGAAGAGGAATTTGCTAATTTTGGAAGCTACCAGGAGTTGATTAAGGGTTGTCGTAGAGGATGTCAGGACCTTTTTGTTTTGCCCAGGAAAATAAATCGTCTTCTTCAAGTTTAGATGGTTTCTCTACTCATTTTGGTTGCCCCGCTACAACTATATATGTACATACAGGAAGCTAAACTTTATATAAGCCTAACTCTCGTGTGTCTCATTGCTAATTTCAGAGATCTCCGTGTCGTTGCACTTGTGGGCATACTCCTTCAGGGAGTGTGGTGCCGAAGAGGAGATGGTGTCGTCACCGTTGAGTCACTGATAGATGAAAGAAGCAAAGCATCCAGACGCCTCCACCGTTCCAAACGACCAGCGGTCTTTTTTTTTTTTTGCATTATTGTCTTATGTTTTTCTTTTCAAGTGCGAAAGGAGATGTTCTTTCCTCTCAGGTTTTTGGAAATGCTTCGTTTCTCTGATTTTCTTTGTATAGAACTTGCCTGACTGAACCTAAAAAAAAAAGATTTTGTGAAAGATCGCTTTTGTTATCCGTAGCAACGCACGGGCACTCAGCTAGTATGATTTAATTTTACGGTAGATCAGTGTGCGTAGTTTAGTCCTTTTTTCTCTCGTATAGTTTCTTTCCACCGTGATGGAGATGAGGCCCGAAAGCCCATTAACCATGGGCTGCCAAGCGGCCCATAGGACTCGACTCTGGTAAGTCAAAGAAAAAAACTAAAACTAAAACGCTTCATATTTGTCCAGCCATCCAGGCCAACTGGCCAAGGCAAGGCAACAACAACAAACACGGCGTACCTTTCCCAGATTCGAGCTCCTCACCGACGACATGGGTGGGTCGACACGTCCCGTCGAAGAAGTCTGCAGGGAAGTCCTCTCCGACCTCCAGACGCCTTACGGCGATCATCCTCTGCCGGCGCCGCCCCTCATGGATCACGTCGGCCGCTGCCCTCCAACGCCGTATGCGACTATTTGTTTTTTCCTTTTTTGCGCAGTGGTTAATTGACATATCTTGTCCTGTTTTACTGAACCCTGAACAAACTTGCTTGATTAGGGCTGCTGATGAATCTGACTTGAGACGTTCCGAGGAAGATCAACAAGCGACCACTCAAAACCCTGGACCCTCCCAGCTGCCGCAGGCTCAAAGGTATACGGCCTATTAATTTGTGTTGAATTAGCTGCAAGTAACCCATAATTGGGCGCAAACTTAGATTATTGATCAAATATACCTGACTATGAAACTATGCATCAACGTTTCAGTTTATTTTCTAATAAAACTGTGCATAGCTAGCTGCCATCATTCATCAACTTTAAGCATGCAGATCTTTATGTTTTGTCCATCATCAACGTTTCAAGCCTCCACCCATACTGCTGTGCCACCAAACCATTGGCACTGCCTCGCACTGACCAAGGACAGAAAAACAAATTAAATTTGTTATTACAGCCCACTGCACACTCTAATTACCACTTAGTTAAATTATTACTAAATAGACTCAATGCCTAAATGAAACTAGATAGATTATTACCATATATATTTTCCTTACGCTTCTAATCTAGTCAAAATCAAATTTCTTAGATTATTCATCATCATGTTTCTCTTTAGGTCTAACTACGCTCACGATTGGGCGCTTTTAGAGGCGCCAAATGTGGTATCATCCGTTGCGAACTCGCCACCCATTTCGGCCCGGAAACCTGCCGGTTGGAATAGACAATTTTTCATCAGAGTAGATCTTACAGGATCTCTCCACACGTATCCTCCGCTGGGTGGGCCGTTCCGGAGCTTGGAGGATGCTGAGAAGGCTATCCTCCGCTACCTTGATGAACAACGTGATCCAAAAATGTAAAGCTTCTCAACTCCTGGTCCCTAGCTAGGTTTCTTCTTCAAGTTTCTCTGTCCTACAAGTTTAGAGTTGCTCATTAATTATTAGCTTTCATTGTTTCTCAGGTGCACAGACAATGGGCTTTCTAGGTCAGAGATTGCTATACGAGATGCTCTTTACTGGCCAGATGGCACGAGGAAGAAGTCTTCCAGATTCAGTCTGGACCATATCCATATCGGGCTATTGATTCAAGCTTTGTTAGGCAAGTACAATGAGGAGAATAATCTTTTGGGGGTTTGCTCTCTCTCCCTCTCGGGCTTCACTTGCATCGATAATTTGCCTTTCTACTACTCTGTTAAATACATTCCTTGATTGTATTCATGTACCAATTGTTGTTGATTGCAGTTTGTGCCTCTAATTTTAGGATCTTGCATATCAAGTTGAAAATGTTGTGAGCTTCCGAGATATTTTCGAGGGGGATTGCTACCTTAGGTACTATCATCTGAATTTTACTAGAAAGACTAAAGGAGGAGCTGGTGGCATCGACAATCTGTTGTTTGCTGAAGTCTTGCGAAGGATAAGAAGAGGACAAGCTGAATAATTCGAGCTCAACTGCCTCCATATGGTTAAACCAGCTGACAATGGTATTCTATACTACTCTTCACCTTAGATTTAAGTTTTTTTTTGATACAGTTTGGCTTATCTGGTTGAGCTGCTTGGGTACCCCTTGATCTCATCCACTACATACCCTTGAGCTAGCTAGCTTTACTACATCTTAATATCGAAGCTAGTTTCATGACATATATCTCCCATGAAGGTGCATGCTATGGCTGTTCAAATGACGATGGAGGTATGAAACACCCTAGTGACACGGGTAAATACAAAGGCGGACACGATCCCTCGTACCCACGATGTAGCGGTATTTACCCACTGTTGGATTTCCCTGGCATTAAAGTAAGTCATTTATTAGAATATCTACGAAGTGTTTATCATTTTGCGCTTTCACCACTGTTTGTCTTATGTCATGCCCTGCTATTGCTATGATATTGTAGATGGATGATCCTCTGATATTCCCAAAGGATATGGAAGCTAGACTAGAAGCCGAGGAGGCTAGGATACGATATATATACAGGGTATGTATCTTGTGCGATGTTTGTTAGTAATGCTACTCAAGTTGTTTATTAATCCCCCTCCCTTTGCTTAGGCCCCTGATGTGGCAAAATCGAATCTTGCTGGTTTGGACAAGATCCAAAGACGGAGGATGAATTACGTTATACCGGCAAGGCGTTAGTTTGTTTGAGATGGACCCGCGTGTTTATCAGTATGGAACAAAATGTAGTCTGAAGTTTTATTTTGTAATTGTCAAATTTTTTTTTGGAAAAGACAGTAGTTCCCTGCTGGTTATTTTTTATTGATTTTCCAAAAAGGGGTTAGCGAGTACATGAAGTAAAAGCAGGAAAATAAAGGCTGACTAATATGTACAGAGGAAGAGCAACTGCCTAGGAGACTCTGAAATTATGAATCCAGGTCTTAAACCATGCTAGACTGGCACGGTTAGCCCTGAAGGCCACCCAATCCAATTCTTCCTTGAATTTCCTCAAGCAGCGAAAGAGATTTTCCCTGATTCCTTTGAAGATGTGGTCATTTCTCGTAATCCATAGTGACCAGAGAGCCAGGATAAACACCTCCATGAAGAAAGGGTGCTGAAAAGCTATCTTGAAGGATCTGACGATTTCATGAATGTCACCAACAGGAGCCACCCATCCTGGGACAAGCTGAGCCCAACGGCGAGTTGCAAAAGGGCACTGGAAGAACAAATGATCTCGAGCTTCCAGAATTCCAGAGCCACACATAATGCAGTTGTAGGTTGGCAAATGGAATTTTTTCCTCTGTAGAGGGCTCTAGTGTTCAGTCTGTTATGCAGCAAATACCAGGCAAACACTTTATGCTTCTTCTGACAACATGAATTCCAGAGCCAAGCAAAAGATGAAGAGGGGTGGTTTGCGCCTTGGAAGAATTTGTATGCCTTGGAGACAGAGTATTTCCTGCCCCAGCTATAATGCCATTCATCATTGTCCTCTTGAAGGTCCACAGTTCCCATGAATTCATGCAATTCCCCAAGCTCCTGGAAAGCTTCTTCTGACAGAGGCAAGTGAAAAAGTTCAGACTCCTCTTGAGACAGAGCAACGTCCTTGACAGAGATATTCTCATTGATAGCGTAAGAGAACAGGTGGGGCCAGTTAGCCTGCAGGTTGTCATGTAACCATTGATCCTTCCAAAATTTAACAGTTGCTCCTGAGTTTACAGTGCAGTTGGCAAGAGACATATATTCAGGTAACAGCTTGAGACAGTCACGCCACCAAAATGAGCAATCCACTACTTTATCTAGGGGCAATGAATTCTGATAATAGGTAGACCATATCAAGGTGACCCAGGGAATATTTTGCTTATTCATAAACTTGTGCAAATGCTTGAGCTAGCAGCAAGCACTTGTTTTGGCCGATCCAAGTAGCCGGATTGTCGATTTCTAGGATACCTGGGTTCCGAGAAAAATACACTCGCCATACACGTCCATACTCGGCATATACGGCCATATACTCGGCAGCGATGAATCTTCCGGTAGTGATTTCTCGACTGTTGGAAACAAGAAGATCAATGATTTATCGATCTGCGGCCGATTCTCCGGACAGACAGTGTTAGCTCCACTACTGCAGTGCTGGCCGGCGGGGGCGGGCCGGCGTGATGGAACATTACATACGACGTGCATCTGTAGATACGACTCACATCAACAGTGTGGATCGACCGAGTCCGGAGACGACCCAATCGACTTTTTCCGGCGCCTGCGTTCAAAACCTGGATGCTGCACTTTATTGGCAAGGATCCGACATCGTGTCTTGTGACAATGCCGTTCTGATCATGCCATGGCATGGCGTCGTAGATTGTATTGTAGTAGCACAGGGAGACGTACTGTGAAGGGTGTGATAGGACTAAACCACAGTACTGGTACGCACGTTCATACATAGAGAAACATGTCCGAGAAGAGACATCAAGTGATCTCCACGGTTCTTTCAGGGGATCGATCCAGTAATAGGACATCGGCCATGTCTGTGTCACTGTGTGCCTACGAAATGGCTACCCGTGCTGGCCGGCTCGGACTAGGCCTACCTCGGACCCGAGCGCAGTAGCATGCACATACACATCGAACTGTTCCGACGTGAAAGCTAGCGAGCTATAGCTCTAGCGCGGTCACAGCACGGCGACATGTAGATCTCGATCGATAGGGTGGTCACTGATGGCGAGAGAGCACTGGCCAGGAAAGAGAGGCCCCGATTAACCATCCTCGGCAAGCATGCATGCAGATGCAGCTTGCGTCTCGGGCAGACAGACAGACGCCGGCCGCTCGTTTCAGAGCTGGTTTTTAGTGCAAATTGTTTCTTGTGTCTGGACTCTGGAGTGTGCACTGTTCGGCCCCCCATCCACCCCGGCCGGCCGCGCCATGATATCACGGCCACCTCTCCCCCGTGTGAGGGAGCTGCGCCTGCGTGATTGATTGCCATATTTTCCATTTCCAGTTCCGGTGTCATTTTGTACCTGGGGGTTGTGACATGGACACGGGGATGGGGCGGGGAGGGCCGGGATGGAGACGGATCAGGAGGGCTCAACCTCAGCCTGTCGCTGCAGCAGCAGTCGCCGTCGTTGCCTCCGAGGTTCCAGCCGGTGTTCGCCTGCTGCTACTGCCCCAGGAAGTTCAGGAGCTCGCAGGCGCTCGGCGGTCACCAGAACGCGCACAAGCAGCAGCGCGACCTGGCCAGGCGCGGACGGGACGCCACCACGGCGCTGACGCTAGCGGCGGCGCCTGGAGACCAGCAAGGTAAGAGCGCCGCCATCGACGACGGCAACGACAGCGTTCCGACGAGCTCTACGGTTCCAGATGCCGGCCCCACCGACGCTAGGATGTACCGTCATCGTCAGCAGGTCGTCGTCTCAAGTGCTCCGGGAGGTGCAGCCTCGTCCGGATCCGGTGCGGGGAAAAGCAACGAGGAGCTCGCGGATGAGATGATTGACCTGTCCCTGAAGCTATGATCCATCGACGCAGGGGCAATATGAGCACCCAGCTGCTAGCAGGTTGCCCCAGCACCCAGCTAGCAACCGATCACCTCTTCCGTTTGGTTCATTTCCTGGCGTCATTTCTTGTGTGTCCATTTCGTTTCTGCTATGCGTTATCAGGTTAGTTATTGTTGGCGGTTCTGGTTTGGGCTTGACACTGTACTCCATCTTCAGATATCGCCATGCATGGATTGTTAAGTAGTTACATTAGCTGATCTGTGACGTTGCTTTCAGTAATCTACTGCTAGTTGCATGCAAATATTTGTCCTAGAATAGACGATGCTTTTAAAAATAAGACTGAACTCCACTTTTTATCTTCTAGTTAAGTATTTGTGACAATAATTACCCCATCTAGTGAAAAATCGTCTAGATTACCAATTTAAAAAAACTTTGGACACTCCTTTTCAAATGTATTTCCGTTGGGATCCTCATATATCGGATAGGAAACACAACTCGCTCACACCCGAAAATAGCAGCATATTCAGCTTCATTCGTTTGCGCCTCGCCGAAAAAGTTAATTTTCAGCCCGGAATATCCCTCAAACGCGCATGGTACTAATTTGAGGTTCTTGGCCTTTTCCAAATCATGATCCATGAAAAGAATGTTGTTGTCGCCTTGTCGGCATACTGTAGGATGGATACACCATCATCAACGAGATGCGACACGACCCCAAAAATTTGGCCATCCACTTATGCCCGTTCAGTAAGTATAGCGAGCATATCTGCGAAATATTAAACAAAATCGGTGAAAGTGGAAAGCCTTGACGAAGCCCTTTCGTTGTCTGGAAATAGCGTATGGTATCTTCGTTAACCTTGATAGCCACACTTCCTCCCGACACATACTTCTCAATCCACTTACACCAAATAGGAGAGAATCCTTTCATACGTAGCGCGGAAAGAGCCATTTTATTTTATCATATTCTTTTTTAAATCAATTTTTTAAATCGCACCATTTAGATTTTTCGATACAAACTGTTTCATGCAAAATGACTACTCCATTAAGAATACTTCTACCTTGCACGAATGCCGATTGATATGGTCGTACCACATTGTCAACAAGTCTAGCTATCTGCTGATTTGATTGGTTATTAACCTTAGTCTCATGTTAAGTTCAATAGTTATAAGAGGTTACCTTCTCTTTTCTTTCTTGTAACCTCCACTTGTGTTTGCCTCTCACCCACGAAGGAATTGACGCAAATTGTGAATTTATTATTCCATCGTTGGATCAGCATGATTCCTTTGACAGGTCATACCCAGATTGCGTGAACTCGGTAAAAATGCCATCTCGGCAGCCAATCGAATTCAAATTTGAACTGGCGATGTTTACCGGTAAAAGGTGATACACCAGAGTTAAGTAGTAAAGCGGCATGATCCGACAAAGATTCAGTTCTGTCGAGGGCATGGCCAGAGACCATAGGAAACTTCAATTACCATTCAGTTGTCACAAGTACCCTGTCAAGCTTCTCAAAAGTCGGAAATGGCAGAATTATTTTCCCAAGCATATTGTTGGTAAGACCACACTACCTCTTTCAAGTCAAAACTGTCAATTACAGCATTGAAAAGAAAGGGACCCCAAACTATCAAACCTATTTATTATTTTTATCTTGCTGATATTCTAGGTATTAAAAGTCCCCGCCAATATAATCCACATAAGATGCAGGATATGTCTACAACAATTTATCACTTTTTTTAGGATGCCTTAAGGCTATCATTGTGCATCGCCATAAACTTCCACTAGGCTCTACTTAAAATTGTCAACCTTATTGTCATGAATGAAAGCATCTTTTTCCACGTTATCTAGTTCGGTTAGTTTTGGTAAAAAAATATAAAAATTGGAGACATGTCCATTGGTCAAGTTCCACATGGTTTAGTTTATTAATTTCACTCCTAGATTCCAACAAATTACTTCCAACAGTGACTTCGAACAAGTGAAAAAAAATGGGACCCCTAAAAAAAATTTAGAAGCCATACCTTCGTCGAAGTCTAAGTTTCTTGCATCAGTCCTCTGCACCGCTTTATCAATGCAATCCTCGTCGGTGTCGGACGAACCATCACCAGACACTCCATGACGCACACTACAGCGGAGATGATGAGTAACAGGAGATGGCGCATCCAAGCGTGTCGATGAAGAAAGCATCAAATTACCAGATAAATCATCAGCAGCAGAATTATTTTCCCAAGCATATTGTTGGTAAGACAACACTACCTCTTTCAAGTCAAAACTGTCGATCACAGCATTGAAAAGAAAGGGACCCCGAGCTATCAAACCTATTATTATTTTTATCTTCCTGATATTCTAGGTATTAAAATCCCCGCCAATATAATCCACATAAGATGTAGGATATGGCTACAACAATTTATCACTTCTTTTAGGAAGGTTGCCTTAAGGCTATCATTGTGCAACGCCATAAACTTCCACTAGGCTCTACATAAAATTGTCAACCTTATTGTCATGAACGAAATAATCTTTTTCCCCGTTATCTAATTCGGTTGGTTTTGGTAAAAAAAAATGGAGATATGTCCATCGGTCAAGTTCCATATGGTTTAGTTTATTAATTTGACTCCTAGATTCCAACAAATTACTTCCAACAGTGACTTCGAACAAGTGAAAAAAGAATGCGGGACCCCGAAAAAAATATATTTAGAAGCCATACCTTCGTCGAAGTCTAAGTTTCTTGCATCAGTCCTCCGCACCGCTTTATCAATGGAATCCTCGTCGGTGTCGGACGAACCATCACCAGACACTCCATGACGCACACTACAGCGGTGAGGAGTAACAGGAGATGGCGCATGCAAGCGCGTCGATGAAGGAAGCATCAGATTACGAGAAAAACAATATCAGCAGCAGCTAACGGGCTGCCTCCAGCTAGCGGACTGCCTCCCACGGCCTGATGCACCGCCAGCCACAGCACCATCCCGCCAGCAGATGGCCCAAGGCTCAGCTGTGCATCGCCGACAGCAACATGGTCAAGCAGGCTGCCGGCCCGAAGGGCCTCCTGCTGCATCCTCCAGGGCGAGCCGAAACCTGGAGGGCTCGATGTGGTGCCACCGTGCCAGGTGAGGTCGGCCGGCTTGCCCATCTCAGTTTGTTCTGGGCTGCAGAATGAAGAAGCAGCCGAAATTGGCACAGGGACAGAAAAAAAAGAACAAGTTGGTTAACCTCGGAAATGTCTTTTCTGTCATAGAAGCATGTGCTACCACTACACAAAATTCGTATTTTAAAATGTCAAAAAAATTAAACAAAAATTCGGATATATATATCTGAACATTCTATATTCACACATAAAGTTTCGCGGGAAAAGGACATTTTTGTACCTAGTTTTAAAAAGATAAATCCCGGTGTTTCAAAATGACTTTGTGCGAGACATTTTTTTGTCTTTCTTACACATGACACAAAAAGAAATGTATTTTTTCACAAAATTTATGTATGAACATAAAAGGATGTTCATCCGATTTTTTTAAATTTTTTAACATTTTAAAATATTTTACATAACGGGTGCATCTAGACCCAGGCCCGGCCCTGATGGGGGGCAGGAGGGGCGGCCGCCCCGGGCCCCCGAATCCTAGGGGCCCCCAGCTAGGCATACGCAGTGTATGTGATGGCGCCATTAGAGTAAGGTCTGAAGGTTTTTTTTTTCTCGTACGGGTCTGGTGGAAGAAGAAGGACGGACAGTTACCGTCTGCGTCTACTACTTGGGCCTGGGCCATTTTTTTATTAGCCTGGTCCTTTAATTTTGGTGCTAAAGCGGGGTGAAGCCAGTGGGCTAAATGCCTACACTATAGCCGCAAGGCCCAATATATTAGGCATGCAGTCGACACTCACCATTAAAATGGAAAATCACGCGCTGATTGGTCTCCTCGTTTGCACTGATGAGAAACGGCCACATTTTCAACAAAAAAAGTGAGGATCGGCTGAAAAATTGTGCGATAATAAGTTCAGCTGGCCCAGGATGCCGGTTGCAAGACAGCAAGAGGGATAGGGCGGCGTGAAACCAAACGGTAGACAGTTGAGTGGCGTCGGGCGGGAGCGCCACACGGAAGTCTGACAACCACGCACAAGGTCTGTTCAAAATCCAAAATTTTATAATTTCATTCACATGGTAGTTTTGTACATTTGAGGTGTGATGTGTGTGGCATCCGTCGGCCGTTCCTTAGACAAGAGATAGAGACGACTCATCGCTAGCCTTCGTGCAGCGACCTTCAGAGTGCTAGCTGGAAGTCGAGTCACCAAGAAGAAAATGTACTGCGGCCACCAGCCACCAAGACTATATGATTCGACGTAAAGTCGATATGATAGTTTCTGTGATTTATATTGAGATATGATCACCCGCAAAAAAAAAAAATTTGAGATTTTTTTTGACTATAAAAAAATATTGAGATATCATCAGTTCGTGTCTTTGCATGTAGAAATGTTAGAATTTTTAAAGAAGCTTTTCGGGTAACATTTCATATGCACATGTAAAAGTATTATTCTAATATGTATATTAACTATTTAGGGGCCCTAAATTCTAGTTTCGCCCCGGGCCCCTAAAATCTCAGGACCGGCCCTGTCTAGACCTGCTACCCAAAACACCGTGTCCTGGTTGCCCATGCATGTGAATATCCATGTTGCTAGGTAGGACGCGGACACCTCCAGAGCTGCATGTTTGAGACCTACATGCTAGTGCCTGTTTGGTTAGGTGAAAGAATTTTGATTTTTATTTGCATATATGACTCTGGAAAAATGTGAACTGAGTCATCTTCTGTAGCTCATTTGCTTGCCTACATTTTTCTATCTAGATCCATATGAAAGGAAAGGATTTTAGAAGCACCGGAGTTTGGTTTTATACTGAGTTTTATGTACTCACACCTCTTTTCTCCGTGGTGAAATATCTCAATTCTCACACCACCACACTTAAACAAATTCGTCTACGTGATATCTCCATGGGGAGCAGCGAGCAGGACAATGTCGAGGCGTGGCGGTGGTGCAGGCAGCAAGGTCGTAGGAGCTGCGGCGGCACCGATGAAGTTTATGGTGGTAGTACAATGAATACGTACCCATGTATGTTACAAATCTAAACGTTTATGACTGTGAATCGGGTTGAGTAATTCATATACATCAAGCTTCTGCTACGACGACAGAGTTCATAACGACGAGGAGCGGCGGTTGACCGGCGGACAAAGAGGACCAAACACAGTATTAACACGTACATACCTATCATATAATATCTACTCGTATATGTCCACCGAAACGTCGAAACAGCGAGATGAATCTACTCGACAAAGGAAATCGAGCACGGGAAGGGAACCACAATGTCGATGTGCAGATTTTTCATGTACAAATTATTCGAAATTTGATTGTTTAGATTAGATATGATGAAATGAAGTAGTTTAATAGAGGTGAGCAGACGACAAAGGTAGGTAGGTGACACGTATGATAGGGAAAGTGGGCTCACTCCCTGGCGTGCCCAGGGCTCTGGATAAACGGCCATTTTGAGCATTTTTCAAATGCTAAATAAAACTATGGTTTGGATTTTACTAAGGTAACTAAACAGGCTAAATTTGTAACCATATAGCCTGCATGAAGGCTTGCGAGCAATCAAACACGCCCTAGTTGGATGGGGGGAGACTGGAGAGGTTGCGGAAAGAGCTTTTAGGACTCTGTTACAGCATGTTTTCTTCTTCTCGTCTATAGAAAGTGTAGCGTTTTTTAGGGATTTAGGGTGGATTCAGGAATACTGCTGGAGATGCTCTTAGGTCGCGCTACACTGGCCACAATCTCTCTATCTCTATTTCTATGCATCTTTTTGACGGGATCTACGATGGGGCAAAAGCCAGCCTGCACCACGCATCTTCATCCTGCCGGCAGGCCAAGTTGGCGCTGCGAGTTTTATTAGTGATCGATCGATCCCCAGCTAAAACGACTCCTTGTCCTTCCACCAGATACATACGCGTGCGTGATTAATTGCGCACATGCACGCCAGCATCAGGCTCCCCGTCTCGCTCTGTCTGAGCTGAGCTGGTCGGAAGATCAATGGATCACCCAATCAATCTGACGAAACACTTGGGCGTCCCCTTCAAACACTGCGTCCGCGGTGACGTCAATGGATCATCCTCGGCCCCGACAGAAGCGACGTCAATGGATCAATCCCATCGCCTTATCACGTTACTACCTACCTACGGCTGCTCCCTCCTCTTGCTGCTAAGCGACAATATTTTCCTTCAGAACTGCGAGTAAGCGGCATATCACTAGTCTCGTCCATGCACGCAGTGCTAGAGCAGTGGAGTATTTTGTCCTTCTCCGATCCCGGCACTGTCTCCACGATCCTGAGAAAATTTAAGAAAACAACCAGAATTACTCGTTTTCTTCTGCGCTAAACCAATTTCTGATAGGTGGACCAATTATTAGGGTGACGTGGCAACACGGAGAAGGCCCGTTCGGACAGCTGTCAACGGCCCGTCATGAAATTCCAAAAAACCATCACAATTGCACATGAATTTCGCAAATCAACCGGGATTGAAATTTTACAAAAAGATCCAAAAAATTAAACACATCTGACCTTTGTCACCCGACCATCACCGTCGAGCCACGTCACCCCTGATAGTGGATCCCACTGTCAGAAATCTCGTTAACGTGACTAAAACAGAGCATCAATGCTACTTGAAAAGAACCGGCGCAACCCCGGTGGATTCTTGAAAAAGTTACGTATCACGGTTGATTTGCAGACTTTCCTGCGTAATTGTGGTGGTTTTTTGGAATGTCATGACGGGCCGTTAACGACCGTTAATGGATGTCCGAATCGGCCGTCTCCGTTTTGCCACGTCACCCCTAACAGTGGGCCCCTTGTCAGAAATCGGTTAGCGTGGACAAAATCGAGCATCACTGCTATTTGAATGCAACCAACGCAAAACTGCGGATTTTTGAAAAAAAAAACCCCGCTAAATTGTGATGTTTTTTTTTAAATTTTCTCCCACGATCCTTCACCCTGTACGACGTGCTACTCCGTCATGTACGTGCTGACCTGGTCGAAAGAGACCTTGCCGGGAGAATTTCCACGATGAACCTTTTTTTAATTTCTGAATTTTTCCACGGCCGGAAACTTGTAGGCAACTAGCATCGTTAGTACTAGTGGTGCCCATATCATTGATGATTAGCCAGCACGGATGGATGGCTATGGCACGGCCGGAGTACTAATTATACCTATTTGTCAACAGCGCCGTACTGCATGCTGCTTTCTGCGATTAGTTTCCTCTCTTCTCTCGAACGTGAATTTGGTGAACATGGTGGCGACCGCTGCCCAAATCGGGACCGCATGCAGATGCTTTGAGATCCGATGCTAGAGTAAGGAGTAATTATCATTTTCAGAGATACGATCCCTCATACAGAATGAATATGGCCGTGACAGGTTTGGGACCACATGCGTACGCCTCTAATTGATTGTATCTTCCAGTAGCATTTAAAGTGATATGTTCATCTATTCAAATCTACGTGTAGTAAATCTCAGACAAAAATGTCTGCTCCACGCATTAGGAGTATGTGTAGTTGAGGCCTGACAGTGTGGCCTTTTCAGTAATGCATTATTAAATAGTAAACATGTGATTAAATCAGTTTTCACACAACCGAATGCCCCAATCGTACCAAAATATAAGCCCACAATATTGAAAGCGTTTCGAACTAAGCTTAGCACCACGCATTAGGAGGGTACTAATGACTTCTGGTTCATGAATATGCATAAGAGGATTTCAAACTAAGCTTAGCACCACGTAGATTCATAACCAATGGGCGGACACGCCGTGGAACTTCGCAGATCAGTTCAGAATTTTGAATATCCAAACTTGATCTTTGTGTTTTGTTAATTTCTCAATGTTGGGTCATTTCTCACAAAGAATGTTGGAGGAATGTTTAAAACTACAACACAATCTTTGGATCAACAAAAAGAAATTCAAATACTTAAATGTTCCCAACATAATAGAATATTCCTTCTGGAAAATATAAGAAAATAGTATGCAAAATGTTGGATACAAGAATGGAGAATTTCTTGTTTGAAGTCTTAGAATGTTCGATTCAGTAAAACATAATGTTTGAACTATTGGGGAAATGTACTCTAAAAAAACTATAGGAGGAATGCCTATTTTGAAAAATACAGCGAAATGTTTTTTCAAGTTTTGTTCGGAAGCAATATTGCAACCAACTGAATATCCATATGAAAAATTAAGTTTTGATTTTTGTGTGAGAGAAAATTGCATGGCTTTACTCGTGTCATTAATTAGGTACCGGTTGTACTAATTGGCTGATGCAATAACTGGCCAGAATTAACTACCATGGTCAATTTTGTCAACATGTTAGGACCCACCTCATTAAACGGAGAACTGAAATACACAACCGGCTATGCACTGATACACAAAAATACTGATGATATATTTGTGTACTGTCCGAATCTCTAATTGCGGGACGGCTATGATGTGGGGAGCGAGCGCCACCGGGTTCTCTTCCGCATTTTCGCTCTTCTCTCCCGCTTTCGTGAAGCATAAATTCAGAAAAAGGGCTTAAATCGTGACAGAGATGCAGCATGCAACATGTGTAATGCAAGCAACACTTTCCTTCAGCTTCAGAGAAGATCAGATCATCGATTCAGAAAGTACACTGTGTTGCAGTACAGAGTACACTAATCAGTGATATATAGAGCAGAGATCAGTAGTATGCAAAGTACAAAATGTTTTATTTTTTAATGTGTTCTTCACTACAGCTATTACACAAGGTTCTCAATCGATCGTATGCTAGTTCTACGACTGCACCGTCTCTGAGAAAATCAACATATATAGTACCTGTACTACGTGTTACAGTCTCTAATTTACCTTCCAATCGCTCTATATATACTGTCGTGCCGTGTAAATGTATAGTAGTATGTGGGAATGGGTGAAATTCAATCAAGAAGGTAAAAATGAACGGAGGAAAAAAAACGAAGAAGATCAGAAGTATTCCAAGTTGAAATCGAAATTTGCGAGGAGGCTCTGTTCTTCGCAGCTGGGAAGCGAGAACTTGTGCTCCAGCGACGCCTCGTCCTCCATCTCTGAGAAGGACAGCTGGTCCGTCTTGGCCGCCCAGCGGAGCACCTCGCCGACGTCACTGTTCCAGTTGCTGCTGTTGCTGGAGCTTTCCCCGTAGCCCAGGTTCTCTGACACGTCCAGCACGCTGCTGTAGTCGGCGGCGCCGAACACGGCGTCGTCGTCGTCCGCGCCATCCTGCTTGCCACCGCCGATAAACTGGCCGTACAATGCCGCCGCGTTCGCCGCACCGAGGTCGGCTCCGTACCCGGTGACGAAGTCGGCGCACACCGGGAACGGGTCGAACACCGCCGACGGCCTCGTAGCCACGCCGTGCGCCGCGGCTGCGGCGGTAACAAGCGGCTTCTGGTCTTCTTCCTCTTCGGCGTCCGGCACCGGCAGCAATGCCGTGGCGTCGGCGATGGGCTTGTGCGTGGCGGGGTCGATGCCCTGCTGCCGGAGCTTCTTCTTGACGCAGCTGTTCCAGAAGTTCTTGATCTCGTTGTCGGTCCGCCCGGGCAGGTGCGACGCGATCTGGGACCACCGGTTGCCGAGGATCTCGTGGAGGGCGACGATGAGGTCCTCCTCTTGCTGGGAGAAGCAGCCGCGCTTGAGGTCCGGGCGGAGGTAGTTGATCCACCGCAGGCGGCAGCTCTTGCCGCACCGGTGCAGCCCAGCCAGCCTGGGCACCGAGCTCCAGCAGCCGACGCCGTGCCGGATGACGTGGTTGTACAGCTTCTCGTCCTCCTCCGGTGACCATAGCCCCTTGCGGAGCTTGGGCTGCACGCCGTCGCCGCCGCTGCTGCTCGACAGCCGTCCCATTGGTTTTCCTCCGACGAGGCGGCTACCTAGAAACTGCTGGCTGGCCTCGTAGCTACTCCGAAGAGGCTACTTAGATGGATGATTCTAATGGCGATCAACTGACCGGCGGTTGCTTCCTGCCGATCGTTGCCCGGTGGCTATATATACGGGGGAAGCGTGCGTGGCAAGAACGGCAAGCTCACTCGGCGAGAGGGAAAGAGAGCTTGGTGAATGAGTGAGGTGAGGCCCGATCAAGTAGGTTTGAAGCAAGCAATGAAACTTCGGTCTGTGGCACACGGCGGGATAAAATAGTCTCCTCGCCGAGGAGAAACAGAGAGAGGGAGGTCACTTTCTCACACTTACGGTGTTAGTTGGAGACGTGACTTTGTCCCACAAGAAAAATAAACTTTTCTATTTTTCTTCCACAACACAGTATGGCCTATACAGTACAAACACAGACGCTCACATACACGTACACACTCACTCTTATGAACGCATATACGCACACACTACACCTATGAACATCTCCAATAGACTGAGCCGTTTGGAGTTTTGAGGTTGACGAATTCACAACAGACGCTTCGCTGTCGATGATGATACTACTTAATTATTAATAGCGACTTAACGAGAAACTTGTGGCTAATTAAACAGCAACCGTAAGGCATGAATGCAACCGGGGACCTGTGAATCGATCCCAACTGGTAGTACGGTGCAAGCAATTAAAACTCGCGTCATGGTACTGCTAATTGCTACTGCTCATCATCCTGGTCATTGTTCAGCAGCTAATCGATCGTCAAATCTGTAATCACCACTTGATCATTGACCTCAGCGGCCGATCACGTCCGCGCGAATCAACGGCCTGGCTCTCTCTGCCGACCTTCACGTTCCATCCATCAGGTCCCTACTGTGTGCAGCGTGCATCCAAATACAGAGATGCATAATCTTACTCCCCAGCAACTAATCACTTCGAAGTGATGCCAATGCGGTAAAAATGTAAATCGTTGATGTATGTCCCTCCCTGTCTCTCTCGTTGACAGCGGCCGGCGACGGGGCCTTCCAGAACGCGCGCTCATCACTGAGCTGCGGTTGCGGTCCGTATCTTCATTAGTGGAGCGACAGAGGAGAAACCCACGGGCGAATTCGCCGTGTGTCTGTCGGTGAAATGTAGCAAAATTATGGTGACGCTGAATTCGTCGTAGCCTCGTTAATTACGACCTTGCAGTACTGTCGTATTCGCAGAGGAAAGGAGGGGAGGAAATTGATGACAAAGGTGCCTGCTGGTTGAAAAGAGGCTGTACGGCAGAATCACTTTGGACGAGGTCAGAAAATCACCAGCGTCGACAACAGTGTTTCTTATATTCACTCTTTTCGCAGGCTAGCTAATCGTTTCGTCGAAAGAGTTGGGTACATACATCTATTTATCCTTATCTCAAGGAAATTTCAAAAACCACCAATATTTAGCGGGAAGTTCGTAAATTCACCGGTCTTCAGTAATTTTTCAAGAATAAACCTGAATTGTGTTGGTTACATTCAAATAGCACTGATCGTTTGTTTAAAACGCGTTAACAAGGTCTCTGACGAGCGGGGCCCGATGTCAGGCTGACATACGCAAGGCTTGTTGAAGGAAGGGCCACTTGAACACATCATGCTCAGTGACATTTTTGCGTTGAGCAATGTTATATAATGATGGATATTGTTGATTTAATGGAGATTCTCCCAACCAAGTATCCTCCCAAAACCTGGTTGTTTCCCATTACCAATCTTGAATAACCCTCTGTTAAATAACTCCTCTTTAACCCGCATGAGGCCTTTCCATAAGGGGGAGTCAGTCGGAGTAACCTCAACTTGTGCTAACGTTTTGTTGTGAAGCTATTTATTGTGCAACAATTCTTGCCACATCCCTTCTTCGTTCAAGAGTTTAAACAACCATTTACTGAGTAAACATTGATTTTTTAACTCAAGTATATCTATTCCGAGCCCCCCCAGTCCTTTGGCCGGCAAATAATATTCCACTTTGTTAACCGATATTTACGTTTGTTCTCACCGCTTTGCCAAAAAAACGTGATCGAAAAAAATCTAATCTTTTCCTTACCCCTTTCACTATGTTTGGATGTGAGAAAGTTTTCTGGAAATGGAATTGGACTAGCAATTCCATTTCCCAGATGGAAAAGGAATTGAGTCCATTTCCAATTCCTCTGTTTGGTTGTCACTGGAAAAACAGGGGAAAAGAGCAGGGGAAAAAGAGGTGGAGGCCGGCGTCGATGTGGTCCTTGGCGGCCGCCGGCACCGACGAAATCGCTCCGTGGCGGGGAGAGAGGAGGGCGGCGAGATAGGAGGGCGGGGATTACCTCGGCGTCTCCGCCGGCGCAGCCATGCCCAGGTCGAGCTCGCCTTTTTCCGCGAGCGAAGCAGGGAGTCGCGAGGGCGGCGCGGCTCAGAGGGAGAGAGGAGGTCGCGAGGGAGCCGCCGTGCCCATCCCGCCACCGGCCCCATCCGCCGCCGGCCCCATCTAGGGTTTGTGAGGGCGGCGCGGCTGGGAGAGGGACAGGACGGTGTGGCCCTGGCCGGGAAGTCACCAGACGGAGGCGGGAGAGAGTACGGCGGCGCGAAGGAGAGGGAGGACCTGGCCGCCGGCGCGGGCGTCGCCGTGCGCGAGGGAGCGGACGAGTCGAGGTTGCTCGCGTTCTTCGTTTCCAGGAGTTTCCCAGGGTCGGGGCTCGGAATGTTTTGGGCCGAGCGGACAGCTACGGCGGGTCGAGCTGGGAATTGCTCCACATTTCCAAGCCCGAATTCCTTGACCATCCCAAACGGCGGAAAGTGCTCTCCAATTCCAGATTTCCAATTCCAGGCCAACTTTCACACATCCAAACACAGTGTTTGGGTATTTCTAGGAAAGACAACATAAACATCGGTAAGCTTGTTAAGACTGAATTTACTAGAACTAGACGATCTCCATAAGAGAGCAACTTGCCGTTCCAACAACCCAATTTTCCTTCAAAACGGTATTCCACTGGGTTCAATTCAGAATTACGGAGTTTTCTATAATGAATGGGAACACCTAGATATTTAAAATGTAAAGAACCATATCCGCATCGAAAGATGTGTCTATACTGATCTTCTACCTCCTTAAGTCTTCCCAAAACAGAAAATCTCACTCTTGTGGAAGTTTATTTTAATGGCTGATAATTGTTCGAAAACATAGAGTATCAACTTCATAATTACCGCTTTAGTTAAATCAGGTTACATAAATAAAATAGTGTCGTCCACCCCACAACTAGATGAGGAATTAGTCCTCCAACTTGACCATCCTCCTTCGCCCTTGCAATAAGGATGGCTAACATGTCGGCGACAATATTGAAAAGCATTGGAGACATAGGATCTCCTTGTTGCAACCCTTTTTTTAGTTTGAAAATAATGACCAACGTCATCATTTACCCGAATATGGACACTTTCTCTCTGAACAAAATGAATAATCCAATTGCACCATTGTTGTGCAAAACGTTTCATACGCAAGGCTTGTTGAAGGAAGGGCCACTTGATTTTATCATGTGTCTTTTTAAAATCAATTTTAAATAACACCACATCCATTTTCTTCCTATAAAGTTCATGTATGGTCTCATGGAGGATAACTACCCCTTCTAAATATGACGTCAAGGCATAAAGCTGACTGAGTAGTTCAAGAAGAAAACAAGGGGAGCTGGAAAGTTACCTCTGATTCTCTGAAAAGTGAAAATTACGGGCGTGTTTGGTTGCCCACAGCCCACTGGAACGTGGCGTTTTTCCTCTTTTCGGCCCGTTTGGTTTCCTGCCCCATTCCTCCTCCTTGCATGCGCACGAACCTTAAAACACCCCTCAGCCTGGGCCAAGGGGAACGCTCGATTCGGCCGTTTTCCTTGGGCCAGGCTGAGGAGAGCTCCACGTTCCTCTCCCTCGCACGAGCAGCCCATGTGGGATGTGTCAGGGAGGCACCAGGTACATTCCCCTCACCTCCTCACCTCCTTTCTTTACACATGTTCGTATAATCCCCTCTAACATACATAAATATACGTTGATTCGAAATATTTTGAACACGAGATATGTTCGTATCGACGAGTAGGTACCATTCCCGCAATCGGTTTCGAGTTTCGTTGACCGTAGCTTCTGATTTTCAAAATTCCCTTTTGAACGTTTTTGGACGAATTTTATCAAATTCGTCGCACTCGGTTGACCGTTTGAGAAACCCTTTGACGTGCAGCTAGATCTCAACGTTCCACACAACTTTCGTGTTGTAAGTTTTCTATTTCGACGGTCGAATACGAGCAGATTTTGGACTGAAGTTAGTACATATTTAGACTGCAGTGTACACCGTTCTTCTGTATCGGCCATGAACTGCACTGTCATGGCAGCAGGTGTTGAGCTTGTCATCGCCGTCGTTCGCCGTACCGTGCTAGTCGCCGTCGTCCGTCGTACCGTGCTAGTCGCCGTCGTCCGCCGTGTCGTGCTAGTTCGTCGCGACACCTCCGTCGCCGCCGTTCGCCATGGAACCGGTCACGGGAGGTAAGCTTCACCATGTACACTAGGAGGTGAGAGTATCCCGCATGCAGTGCAAGCACTGTGCAACGCAGGCAACCAAACACAAAAATGCGAAATAAATAGGCAAAAAAGAAAAACGATATGCAGACAACCAAACGGACTACAGATGTTGGCTCTGTCCACGTTTCTCTCGGGCCAGTCCCAGCTGAGCCACGGAGACGGGAGGCCCAAAATCGATGTGACCAACCAAATACGACCTACATCGCGGGATTAAATTAAGGACGCACGTACGACATGAAGGTCACGACCATATATAGGACATAGCAGTGCAGACCCCACAAAACACAAAGCACCTGATCCTTGTACATGAAGGGAAAAGGAGTTTTTTTATGCAGATGTTGCACGAGTGCTCCCTAGACCGACAGACACAGTGGCAAAAGGCTCCGTTTGAGTCGCCTGTACGGGAGAACTTGCCTGTGGCAAGATGGTTAGGTGGGTGGTTGTACCCCCAGCCCACCAGAGTTCAAACCCCAGGTTTGACGCTGGTGTTTCTCATTTAAGGCGGAATATTCTTCAGTGGGAGGCGACGTTCCCGTCGACAGCGAGGCGCCCGTGGTGACTTCGTCAATCTCAAGACTCGACCCGCCGGCTCAGTCTCTCGGAGGTGCTCATAGGGGTAGGGTGTGCGTGCGTGCGTTCATAGGGGTGAGTGTGTGCGCGTGTATATGAGCGCTTGCGTTGTACTGTGTTTCGCAAAAAAAAAAAAAAGAGTCGCCTGTACGGCACTGCGTATGTGGAGCTACCGAATCTCGACGATGATCCACGCACGTACCAAAAGTAAGACCAAAGTCTGGCCGGCCGGCCCGGCCCAGATTAAACATCGCGCTGAAGCCTTCGATCGAGCAGCATTATTGATTACCTCGCACACGTTTTGCACGCATTTTTTTGTTTGTTTCAGTAGCCGTGGCCCATAGCACGCATGTTTTGTGTTAGTTTCAACGGTGCAGTCGAAACCAGGAGAAAACCCGAGCATGCATGGACGGAGCTTGTGTTAATTTCAACGGTGCAATCAAAACCAGAAGAAAACCCAAATTAAACATATGCATGCACGGAGCTCAAATCTGAATTTTGTCCGTGCGAGTTAATTACACGCATGCTTGCATTGCAGATTTCTAGGGTTCGTACGTCTGATTTTCTGTTCTTGCCCGGCCAGTTGGTGAGACGAGAATGGACACACGCGAACAAAAGTTGCACGGACGCCCATCGATCGATGTATACTTGTTAATTGATTAATTAATACTGTATATATCATCGTATTTGGTCGGATTTGTGCAGTACGTAGCTTGCGGAGTAATGGCCGATGATGCTGCTCCGAGCATCGAGAGAGGGTGCCGGCGGACGGGTGGGAGGTGACTTGCAAACGCCACAATTAACTAGTACTCCCTCCGTTCCAAATTAGATGTCTTCCATTTGTCCACATGCGGATGTATCTAGACATGTTACAAGTATAAATACATCCGTATGTGCAAAAATGGAAGACATCTAATTTGGAACGGATGGAGTACCACATTGGAAGGGCACGGAGGAGAGAGCTTGCGTGAGTTGGGAAAAGCCCGGCGACTACACGGCGGGTTTGGTGGCTGGTCATCGTCGTGCGCGAGCTGCATGCAAGACGAGGATGCCAGGGCAAGAACACGCGTACGCACCGGCCGGCCGGCGGCGGCCGGGTCGCTTCGAGCGTGGTGCAAGCAAGGCAAGCTAGCTCTAACGGAATCGTAGCTATCTGGGCGGTATATGTAGCTGACAACTGTTAAAATGATTCCTACGTGAAAGAGCCACGTGGTATTTGTTGGTTGATCTGAACGGTTCAAACAAGAACCAGGTCAAAACAGAAAAGATAAAGGGAGGGGGTCACGAACCAACGTTCGACCCCTACCCGTACGTAACAGAACACCTTGATCGGGGGCGCCCAAACCAACCAATGGTTCGTGGCCTCCCTATTGCGTGCGCATATAAATTAGGGGGAGTCCCGGCGGCTTGCGACTACCTGTTAGCGCTAAGTCACCCAGCTCCCCAACAACCCTATCTCTGCCCCGATCGCAGTCTTGCGCATAGCAGTGGGAAAGGCTGGAACCACGTCGAGCCGTCCAGGGGCAGTGCCGCTGGAGGCCAGAAGGCATCCGCACCTTCACTCGATCTTCATCGACCTCTGCTACACCTACATCAACCCTCAACCTCGCCTGCAACGAGCAGGGCGACAATGTCTACAAATGCTGGATCTTGTAATGATTCCTAAACCCCTCTGTTAATTTTGTTTTGAGTGTTCTAGTCTCGCTGTCTCATCGATCTAGTCATTCTAGATTGTTTTTTTTTAGTTCTAACATTGGTATCAGTCGCCTCTGGGATAGCACTAGAACCCTAATTGGATCTGTTGATCAAGTTTTTGTTATTTAGATGTTTATGTCTCGGATTAGTCTAATTGCCCACTAAACATGCACTGTTAATGATGTTGATCAAGTTTAATTAACTAATTAAGTTTTCAGTTGAGCAAATCTTGTTCGGTTAATTATTTTTTAATCTCCTGTTAGTTCATGTTCAAGCAATTAGAAGGAGGGGAGTACGAATTGGCAAAGAAAAAGAAAATCCCCTTCTGCCCGCAAGAAACCCTAGAAAAATTCCCCATTCGAAAGAACTCAAATTGGCAAGAAATTGCACAAATTAAGATCGGGAAACTCACTGAGTAAGACGCCGGGCCGTCGCCTCCACCTTCGGGTCCGTGCAGCACCACCGCTGCACGAGGGCGACGGCCCCGCGACGCCGTTTCCTCTCCACACAGAGAGGGCGTGCGGAAGGACGCGCTCCGGCCCTGAATGGACGTGTGCGTCGTCGGTGGCCCAGCCACCCATCGCCGCCGTCACCAAACAGCCGGCCGCTGGCTCGCCGGCGCACCACCTCCTCGCCTGCACCGAGTACATGACGCCGACAGCCATGGTCAACGGGAGAGCGCGCGGGCACACGCCAGCGCACGCTCCTCCGCTGAGCACGGCCACCGCGTCGGAATATAGGGGAGAGCGCGATGCGGCCGTCGCCGTCATCTCTCTCTCATGGGCGAGCTCCGGCCGCCGGAAAGCTGCGAAGCAGCGCGGTCGCCTCGGCGCCGCCTCTCTCGGGAGCGAAAAACACGGGGAGGGAAAGAATGAGGGTTAGGGTTTCGGCGTTGACCGGCTCCTGTTTTGTTCCACCGCGGAACAAGCGCGGCCGTCCGATCTCATCCGACGGTCCAGAACCACACGGGCATGTTTATGGGCCTCGGTCGATTATTGGGCCAAATCTGAGATGGCCTTTGGTCCAAGTTTAGTTTGATTGGGCTGCAGTGGGATTTCTTCCATCCGATTTTCCTCTGTTTTAGCTTCTGTTTTTAATTTCAATGCATTTTTAAAGTAATATAATTCAGTTTTATGCACTGTTTTAGAGTACAGAAAATATTGCCTAAAATATGATTTGAAATATGTTATTATTCTGAATGAAATGAACCAATGAGATTTTATGTTTAGAATATTTAGCATGTTTAAATGTTGAAATATCAAATTTGACATCAATTAATAAAGATCCTCTTTAAGTTAAATTCATTATGTTAAATTTGAGAATGATATGACAGTAAAATTAATTCTGACCAACGTTGTTTTAATTTTCACATGTCATGCCCTAAAAGTGTTTTTAATTTTATGTCATTACTGCCCAACGGTGTTTTGGCGTAGAGTTGGAATTATTATGGCATGTTTATTTATTTTACCAACGTAAAGTTTATATTCATGCAATACTTATGAGCGTCCATTTAAATTTCAGCTTTAGCTCCGTTTCGTCCAGACACTGTCGAACATTTGACAGGAAGTAACTTCCCTCGTTGGAAGAACTCTATGGAACTCTGCTTGGCTTTTAATGAGTTTGATTATGCCTTGCGGGAGGACAAACCTGTGGTACCCAGTGTTGGTGCCACGGGTATGATGAGGAAAAGAAATCCTATGATTCCAAGATGGAAACATGGGAGAAGGCCAATCATGTATCAATGCTACTGATGAAGTCCTCGATATCTCCAGATATTATTGGGGCTCTCCCCAAGAAAGATAATGCCAAGGAGTTTATGGCAGCCTTGGAGGAGCAGTTTAAGGGCTCCGAGAAGGTCTATGCCCAAGAGTTTTTTCATAAGCTCCTTGCAAAGTATAATAATGATGGAGATGTAAGATCTCATGTTCTGAGGATGGTTAATGCTTCCAATAAATTGAAAGTTTTAAAATGTGAGCTTAGCGATAACCTCCTTGTGATTATGATCTTAGAGTCCCTTATTTAAGATAAACTACAATTCTCTCAAAGAAAAATGGTCACTCAACGAACTATCCCCACGGTTCGTTGAGGAAGAAGAGAGGATTAAGAGGCAAGGAAAGGACCAGGCTTTTCATGTTGGATCCGCCAAGAGAAAACATGATGGGCCAAGTTTTTCCAAGTCTCAAAAGAAGCCTTTTAAGAACCATGCGCCAAAGTCGTTTAAGGGAAAGGAGAAGGACACTGATCAGTCTTCAGACAACAAGTGTCTATTCTGTGAGAAAGAAGGGCACTATAAAAAGGACTGTCCAGAGTTCCTGAAATGGCTGTTAAAGAAAGGTACAGATGAAATTACTTTTGTTGATGAAAGTTTTTATGTTAATTTCTCTAGTGCCGCATGGTGGATTGATTCAGGTGCAACTGCTCATGTTGCTAATTCCATGCAGGGCTTAAGTATGATCCAAACTATAAGAGAGGGGGCAAGAAGACTTAAAGTCGCCAATGGAGTTGAAGTCGACGTCGAAGCTGTAGGGTCACTCACCTTGGAGCTCCACACCGGCTTTCATCTTCATTTGAATAATGTTCTTTATGTACCTACTTTAAGTAGGAATTTGATTTCAGTTTCTTGCCTAGATGATAACATGTTTGAGTGCAAGTTTGGCAACAAACAATTTGAGTTGAATTATTGTAATAAGAATGTTGGCCTCGGTGTCAGACGAGGCAAACTATATATGTTATCAATGAATGATTCAGTTCTGCATGTGAGTGATGTTTCTAATGTTGAGAAAAATGGAAGGGTGCTAGTACTTCTTCGAAATTGTGGCACTGTCGTTTGGGCCACATTTCGAGGGGGAGAATAGAAAGACTTATTAAAAATGATGTACTTCTTCCATTAGACTTCTCCGATGCAGACAAATGTGTTGACTGCATAAAAGGAAAATACGCAAAAACGATTAAGAAAGGAGCAGTAAGATCTGCGGGTGTCCTAAACTTATTCATACTGACATATGTGGACCCCTTAATGTTAAGTCTATAGACGGTTTTGAATATTTCATCACCTTTACAGACGACTTTTCCCGATACGGGTATATTTACCCTATACGTGATCGTTCGGAAGCTTTGGAGAAATTCAAAATATTCAAACCTGAAGTTGAGAACCAACTGAATGTTAAAATAAAAGTTGTACGATCTGATCACGGGGGAGAGTATTATGGTAGACATGCTCCTTATGGGCAAATTCCAGGACCTTTTGCCAAGTTCCTAGCTGAGAATGGAATTGTCTCCCAATATTCAATGCCTGGTGAACCTCAGCAAAATGGCGTGGCTGAGCGTCGAAATCGCACACTTCTGGACATGGTGCGAAGTATGCTTAGTCATGCAAGTTTGCCAGTAAGCCTATGGATGGAGGCATTAAAGACAACCGCACATATTTTAAATCTTGCTCCCACTAAGTCAGCACCGAACACACCTTACGAGATGTGGACGGGAAGAAAGCCGAGCTTGAATTATTTGCGTGTGTGTGGGGTTGTCGCGCTGAAGCTAGAATATTCAATCCACAACTTAAGAAATTAGATCCAAAAACAGTTAGCTGTTTCTTTATTGGATACCCTCATAGGGGAAAGGGATATCGCTTTTATTGTCCAAATCATACCACAAAGTTTGTGGAGACTCGACAAGCGGTATTTTTTGAGGATAATGAAGTCACTGAATTAAGAAAGATCGACCTTGAGGAGAAGCGGGTGTGTGTTGCATTCCCGCTTATCCAAGAGCTCGTTCTGCCAATACGAAGAAAAGTGACTCGTAATGTTGGTTCTGAACCTTGCGTTCAGTCCTGAACCCAATGGTGATCCTGAAAATAATAATGAAAATCCAGAAGATGAAGAGGATCACCATATAGATAATGAAGAAGATCATCAAAATGATGATGTTCCTCCACCACCACCTCCTGTGAGAAGATCACAGCGAGATAGAAAGAAAGCCATTTCAGAAGATTATGTCACTTACATGAGTGAGGATGTAAATGATATAGGAAAGGTGGAGGATCCAACCTCATATAAAGAAGCCATTAAAAGTATGAATTCGTCCAAATGGCAAGTTGCCATGGAAGACGAGTTAAAATCTATGAGCTCAAATGATGTTTGGGACTTAGTAGAAATTCCCAAGGAGCTAAAAGAGTAGGCTGCAAATGGGTCTACAAAACCAAGTTTGACTCCAAAGGGAATGTCGAAAGGTTCAAAGCAAGACTTGTGGCGAAAGGCTTTACACAGAGAGAAGGAATCGATTACAATGAGACCTTTTCTCCTGTGTCATCTAAAGATTCTTTTAGGATCGTCATGGCTCTAGTAGCTCATTTCGACCTAGAATTACCAAATGGACGTTAAGACGGCATTTCTAAATGGTGACCTTAATGAAGATGTTTACATGACTCAGCCGGAAGGTTTTGTCGTGGAAGGAAAGGAACATTTAGCATGTCGTTTGAAGAAATCCATCTATGGCTTGAAGCAAGCTTCAAGACAGTGGTACCTCAAGTTCGACAAGATTATTCGAGCTTTTGGTTTTACAGAGAATGTCAGGACAACTGCATTTATGTTAAATTTAAAGGCAGTAGGTTCACGATTTTAGTCCTATATGTGGATGACATATTGTTGGCCTGCAGCGATAAGGATATGCTGCATGAGACCAAGAATTTTCTGTCATCAATTTTGATATGAAGGATCTCGGTGAAGCCTCGTATGTCCTTGGCATTGAGATTTATCGAGATAGGTCAAAGGGGATGTTAGGACTATCCCAAAAGCATACTTTGAGCGAGTACTGAAGAAATACAATTTGCATAAGTGCTCTGCTACACCTGCTCCTATAGTTAAGGGCGATAAGTTTGGGGCATTTCAATGTCCGAGGAACAAAATAGAAATTGATCAGATGAAGTCGGTTCCTTATGCTTCAGCTGTCGGAAGCATTATGTATGCACAAGTCTGTACGCGCCCTGACTTGGCTTTTGTAACGGGAATGCTTGGCAGATTCCAATCAAATCCAGGACCAGACCACTGGAAGGCCGCAAAGAAAGTCTTGCGTTATATGGGAGGCACAAAAGATTACATGCTTATGTATATAATGTCTGATAACTTACAAGTTGTAGGTTATTCAGATGCTGATTATGCCAGTTGTGTGGATAGTAGAAAATCCACGTCAGGTTATATATTCACACTTGCCGGAGGAGCCATATCGTGGAAAAGCTCCAAGCAAATGATAACTGCTTCGTCTACGATGCAGGCAGAATTTATAGCATGTTTTGAGGCCACTGGGCAGGCTGTATGGCTAAATAATTTCATTCCCGGGCTAAAAGTGGTTGACAACATTTCAAGACCACTTTTGCTGTACAGCGACAATGAACCCACAGTCTTCTATACGAGTAACAACAAGTCAAGTGCTGCTGCCAAGCACATTGACATTAAGTTTCGTGTTGTGAAAGATAGAATCCAGGATCAGACAATTGAGGTCAAGCATATAAGTACGACTCATATGCTTGCGGATTCGCTAACGAAAGGCTTACCACCCAGTACTTTTAGAAAGCAAGTTGCCGGCATGGGATTACTGGAAGCCTTATGATTCTGGAATAAAAGGATCACAATAAAGAACCACTCCCCATTAAGAAGAATGTTTCCATTTCGAAATAGGCTGGTGTTCTATAAGTGTTGAGGTTCAACGACACTTCATTGGCAGTTTGTAACACCTCACTTTGGTATATTATTTCTATGGAGAATGGGCAAAAGAAGTTTAAACCGAAAGATCAAGGGGGAGAATGTTGGTTGATCTGAACGGTTCAAACATGAACCAGGTCAAAACAGAAAAGATAAAGGGAGGGGCCACGAACCAACGTTCGACCCCTACCCGTACGTAATAGAACGCCCTGATCGGGGGCGCCCAAACCAACCAATGGTTCGTGGCCTCCCTATTGCGTGCACATATAAATTAGGGGGAGTCCCGGCGGCTTGCGACTACCTGTTATCGCTAAGTCACCCAGCTCCCCAACAATCCTATCTCTGCCCCGATCGCAGTCTTGCGCATAGCAGTGGGAAAGGCTGGAACCACGTCGAGCCTTCCAGGGGCAGTGCCGCTGGAGGCCAGAGGGCAGAGGGCATCCGCACCTTCACTCGATCTTCATCGACCTCTGCTACACCTACATCGACCCTCAACCTCGCCTGCACCGAGTAGGCAACGATGTCTACAAATGCTGGATCTTGTAATGATCCCTAAACCCCTCTGCTAATTTTGTTTTGAGTGTTCTAGTCTCGCTGTCTCATCGATCTAGTCATTTTAGATTGTTTTTTAGTTCTTACAGTATTTTGATAGAGGAGGGTGCAACATCACCAAAATTGCAAGCATGAGAACTTGAACTCAGGTGGGTGGGAAGGCATTAGCCCCTCCCCACCACTAGGTCATGCCTTAGTCTGCATAGCTGACAACTGTTGCTGCACTCTGCATGGGTGGTGTGTTACCGTTGGCGTACTTGCTATGCGTGCACCAATGTGCGGGTTGTCGTGTTACAAAAGGAAACAATATGCTCCGTGCATCGTTCGTTCGCATGTTCGTGCGAAATCTCACCCTAGGTACGTCATTCATGCATCCGTCGGTCTCTATCTTCACATGAACTTCGACCTTCGTGCATGTTCCCATGCGTAGCGGTTCATTTATGACACTCCTACAAATGATATGGGTGACATATATTTTTAGCAACAACAAAAAAAATCATAAAAATCTCATGTCCTTGGAGCCATGTCCGCGGCATGGTCGCTTGCTCCCTTTTTTTTGAACACCATTAGCGTAGGGAAGAATCCCTATGATGTAACTTTTTCAATTAATATGATGGGGCCCAAAAATAGTTATACATCAAGGAGGTCGGAAAAAAAGGAGAAAAGTACATGATTAAGAGCCTAAAAGTCTAACCCATAGCAGGAGGGGTTGAATGAGTGAGTCTTTCACACGAAATTGGTGAAGGCAAAGATCAGATCGAAATTTAACTTTCCATCTCCCAAGCGATGGCTGCTGGTTCCCCGCGATTGACCCCCTAAATTGGTACTTTGATAGGTTTTGGACTCGACAGAATGCATTGTTGAGAGAGAGTACTCATGTCACTGCTGACGCGCGAGGGCAAGTTAGCGGTAAAGTACAACTCCGACGGGCTTTCGGGGGCGCTGGTCAGAATCAGGAACGAAAGGCAACGGTTGGGCACGATGAAGAAGGCATCCCGGCGACATCTTATTATACGTCGGTAGTAGTGTCGCAGATGTCCGGAGTCTCCGACTCCTGTCCCGACATGTCTAGTAGATTATGCTGTCATCCTGAGAAGGATCTGCAAGTCTGGTTCTGAGTTCTAGGTTAATTTTTACCATACCCTTTCTAAGCGCACATCAGTGTTGTCATATGATTTTAGAGGTTCTCGGGGGACCTCCGGTCTGTGGCAAAGAGTTGTAGCTTGATGCAAACAATTTCACTCAAGAACCTTGCTAGTAGTGAGCCCCACTTGCACTGCCACTCAGTACCTCAGCTGCTCATGAAGCACATAGTAGCAACGAAACGGGTTGTGCCGAGACATAAGGGTCCGACTACAACAACATACCCTTGTGTAACTCGCTGCTAAGGAAAAGCCAACCTTCCTGTTCAAAGAATTTAGGTTATCCTTATGCACCAAAGAGAACATTAGCTTATTTAATGCCACTACCATCGCGCGCGCGCGCGCGCGCGGGGGGGGGGGGGGGGGGGGGGGATTGAATCCTTGTTAGGAGGCCCCTTGGATTGAGGTGAAGAAGCCTTCGAAATCCAAGAAATGGTGCGGGAAGAAAGCTATGCGAAACAACACATCGATCTACAAAATAATTTTGACTGAGGACTTTGTTGTTTTATATTGTGATTCAAATTCATATGAATGATATGTAGATAAGAGGCTAACTTCTATAGAAGCGAAGCGATGCTCGTCTTACAAAACAAACATGTAACCTTTATGAACTCACATGGCAAGATGAAAGAAGAGGCAGACCTTTGTATGACCTCGGGCGCCAAGCGCTTGAGTGAATTTATTTTGGGAGAGTAACTCCCATTGTATCTTCTCTTTACTGCTTTGTAAAATCTTTCTTAATTAATAGATTAGGGCAAAGTTTTTACCCCCGTTTAAGAATAAATATGTATAGCATGCTCGGACTTGGAGGCCCAACTACGTCAGGTATTTTCTGGACTTCTCTTGTCTTCTTAATTAATTGAAAAAAGAGAAAGATTGAAAAATGGGTGTTTCAATTTTTTTTTTGAAAAATAGGAACTAGTTTTCTTTATATATCCTTAAAAAATTAGGAAGAGGGTTGACCATGAAATTTCATCTCAACCAACTGCAGTTGGAAATCTCAAAAAAAAAAAAAAAACCCCAACTGCAGTTGGGGATCAGAGATTTGGAGCGGTCTGTCCGTTACCCATTCCATGCGAACGTGCATATTCTTTGGCGCCATGCATGCTTGCAGTGTGGGCTTGTCCTATTCCTTTGGCAAAATTTGAATCCACTTCACCGAAGGTAGGCAGGCTCGCATTTTCCAATAAAGTTGCTATCGAGCTCTTGAGCTATCGGTCACACACAACACAAAGCCATTTTCAAACCAAACATAAGAGCATGGGGATGGATAGTCATGGAGTCTCATTGTCGTGCAGCAATCATGCATGTCATCCAAACATGTGATAGTTGTCGGTTACTGACCGCGTACTTTCTACGAGAAATACATGCCAAAATGACACCTTTTTACTCCCTACGGATTCTGCATGTATGAACTAGTACTCCTATTTTCGGATGTTGACTAAACATTTTTTTTCAACCGGGCTAACGCCTTTCCATTAACGAATCAACAGAAATACAAAGTTTAGATCTTACAAAACATGAGAGTTAGAGGGCGGCGGGAAGCGAGTTCGGGCATTAGCAGGAAACCCGCAGCGAGCGTTCGATCTCAAATACCATTACGGGCTGAAAACCTGCTAACACATATTACATCATAGTCTACCAAACATAGGCATCCCAGCCATAGAGAAGTACCGGAACTAAAGAACATGCAAAAGGAAACAACAAACTAAGGGTCGACTCTAAGAAGTACTGTAAAACAATAGAGGGGCTAGAGATGTTGACTAAACATGGTGCACTGATACGTCTCAAACGTATCTATAATTTTTAATGTTCCATACTTGTTTTATATCAAATGCTACATGTTTTATTTATAGTTTTATATCATTATGCATTTTATGGAACTAACCTATTAACAAGATGTCCAGTGTCAGTTCCTGTTTTCTGCTGTCTTTTCGTCTCAGAAATCCTAGTTAGGAAATATTCTCCAAAAGACCTGAAAATTTACGAAGGTTATTTTTATGAAGAAAAGAAGACGGAGTCCAAACGGCAGTCGGGGAGGCGACCCTGGGCCCCCAGAAGGCACCCAGGCGCGGCCAAGGGTGGGCCTGCGCATGGGGGTCGTCTGGGCCCCCCAGGTGCCCTCCGGTGCCGCTTCTTCGCCTATATATTCATTTCGTCCCGAAAAACCTGAAGACACGATCAAATTTCCAGAAAGATATCCGAGGCCGCCGCCAACCCTAGTTCTGGAGGGTTCTGAAGATCCTCCCGGCATCCTGCCGGAGGGGGAGATCATCACCGGAGGGCTCTACACCATCATGCCTGCCTCCGGAGTGATGCGTGAGTAGTTCACCATTGGACTACGGGTCCATAGCAGTAGCTAGATAGTTGTCTCTTCTCCTTGTGCTACCATGTTTAGATCTTATGAGCTGCCTAACATGATCAAGATTATCTTTATGTAATGCTAGATGTTGTGTTTGCTGAGATCCGATGAATTGTGAATTTATGATCAAGTTTGTTCATCTATTTATCTATATGTTTTATTTATGATCTTGCATGCTCTCCGATGCTAGTAGTTGCTTTGGCCAAGTAGTTGCTAGTGTCTCCAAGAGGGGGTATTTATGGTAGATAGTGGGTTCATGCTTTCCTTTGTCTGTGCTTGAGATGACAGAAACGAACTTGGCGGGGATGTGGTGTTGCAACTAGGAAAAAACAACTGTGTTTATTTCTATGTGTTATATTCATTGCTTACATTACACACTTTGTTTATTGCAATTATCTGCTGCTTCCAACTTAATACTTTCGGGTGACATGCTGGATAGCGATCATGGGGTGGATTATTAGTCATAGATGCAACTAGCAAGCGGTCTACGTATTTTGTTGTAATGGCCAATTAAATACTATAGTGAACTTTAGCTTGTCATGATAGTATTGTCATGTCCTTACAATTTGTCAATTGCCTAGTTGTAATTTGTTTACCCAGCATTTATGTTTATCTGTTTTATGGAGAGACACCACTAGTGAACTGTGAACCCCGGTCAATTCTTTTACATTGATTAAAACACCGTTTCCATTGCTTCCCATCATCATTTTCTCGCTGTTCATTTTTGCATTTACATTTATTTTCCACACCATACGTTTAGTCCTTTATTTACGACAAGTCAGGGAGATTGACAACCTTCCTGTTTCGTTGGGGCAAAGTTATTTGATTGTGTTGTGTACATGCAGGTCCACGTTGGTTTACAAGCGTCGGAGTAGATTGACACTGTGTTGAAGCTCTCCAAGTACTACTGGATTGATAACCTTGATTTTGTTCTCAAGGAAAAACTTGTTACTATACGCTGCTTCACACCTCCTCTTGGGGTTCTCAACGGGCTGTGTAGGCCGCATCATGCACCTTATTGGCAACTTGAGCTTCCGCTCATATGTAAACATAAATCACATTAAAAGTTATAGCGGTGCATTCTCGAGAAAAAGAAGTTATAACTTTTTTTTTGGTAATTCTCATTCTCTTGAGAAAATCTTATTTCTAAATGGACATAAAATCCGTCATATATAACGTTGAGACAGTTCAAGATTCCACAATTAATTCCTGGAGATGAACGCATAATTATAGCATGAATTTCATATATAAATGTACTAACATGATTTTCTCGTCATAATTTCATAAGATGAACATATTATTACAACATAGTAAACATTTTTTAGTCCTACATTTTATAAATTCGTGAAATTGCTTCGGAAATATGATTTATTTTGTCAATCGACTTACACGTAGACGTGGCCAAATGTTAATTAGCAAGTCATATTGCAAGTGTAATACAACTAAGTGATGTAATGGCACCGCACGTGGGTTTGGTGATGCTATGATCCGAGAAGTCCTGCTCCGTCGGGTGGGTCAGTAGTGGTCTCTCTTACAAAGTGGAGATGGATGGTGCCGCGGTGACATAAAGCCTTTCTTGTAGTAGACGACTAGACGTGGACATACGTTTTCACTAGCTCGTCTTCTCCAACATGGCAACATCTAGATCACTTATTCACTTCACCTTCCATCAAGCGATCATTGTGGCTGACACGGCGTTAGAGCAATCTCAGGCGGCGTGTCTTTTTTTCGTTCTTATTTTTGTCTTTTCTTGTAAGCTGATTTCCTCAACAACACGCGTCAACACGGGATGTTTGGTGCTTTATTAATTTTAAGTCCCCTTCGTTCTAAATAAAACATTTGATCCTTTGTTTAGGGCTATTTGATAAAATGCCCCGCTTTACTTTGGTTTTTGCCCCAAATGTCACATTTACTTTGGCATGGATGATATGCCCCATTTTACTTTGCCCATTTGCTCAAATGTCCCATTTGGATGATTTATTGCTAATTAAAATAATAGACTCTTAATCTAATCTAATCTAATCTAATATGTCATCTGTAATTACCCTTATACCCCTGAGTGTATTCATTTGAGCAAACACATCGAGCCCAATCTCATCTCTCGCTCGCGTCTATCCTCCTAGGAGCGAGGCGGGCAGGTGACGCCGGTGACTCGACCGGAAGCGGCCGGCCGCTGCGACAAAGCCCGAGCGCCGTGCTGTCCTCCACCGCCGCATCCCTCCTCGTCCCTCTCCGCCGCGCTCACTATCCTCCTCGGGGACCGACCGGCCGTCGTGACCAAGACCAAGCCGGCGGCAACGCACGTGGGTCTCCGCCACACATCACGCTACCTGTTCGAACAGGTAGCGTGATGTGCGCTTGCCTTGCACGAGTAACCTCCATGATTAAGTTGTTCGGTACAAATGCTAGTTAATTGCATTTCAAGCCATGCAAACCAACTAAACGTACTAAAAATAATTAAGCTGGCACCCTAGCTCACCTAATTGAGGCAGCCTTTCATGGCAGGGCTAGTACTGTTTTCTTCATATTGTTTCTTGTTGGTCCACAGCAAATTGATCAGGAGGGTTGTACTGGTTGATTAAGGTAGGTAATGATAGCATATTAGCATCCTCTGATTGGACTATATGATGTCAAGTTTGGGAAAGGGGACAAGTCGACAACAAACTGAAGAACACAATGAAATGTACTGTCTCTCACGTGAACTGTTGATCTGTTTTCTTCTGCCTGTAAACTCTCTAAGCTAGATCACATTTTTGGCATGGAAGAAATGCACCTGTTGTTTTGATTTACACAAAAGCCATATTTATTTTGCCGGAGTTCCAGTTACAAGGCGGCATCTCTTGATCATGGGTTTACTCAACAACCATGTAATCTTGAAAGGGAATCAATCAGTGGTGAGTGAGCTTACCGACAAATAATTCATTGATTGATATCCAATGGTACGTTCAAGCTCCTGTTCTCAAAACCTAATCAATAACCACTAATTTCATATGTGCGCCGAAAATATATGCAAATACATCGTGTCACTAGTTTTCTGATCAAGCAATTAGTTAATTAATTTACCGGTGATACAAATGGTGCCACCTCAAATCGAAGGATCCCATCACTACTTATCACTCGGAGCCATTATTACTCCAACGAAAAGGTCACACCCATCGCAACCACCTTAAAAATCTAACCCTAAATAAGCCTATGTGTGTATCTATCATGACACACATGACAGAAAAACCAATAATATTCTGGTCCTGCGAGGTGCATGAAAATCATATGCATGCCGGTTGCTTCCCATGAAATTCTTCTCTGGCTCTGACGACGACCCCTCGAATTTTTTTAGTTTCTCCATGTGAACCTCAACGTGAGTAGAGTACTAGACCCATTTCAGCCTAATTAGTCATGACAAATTCTACCGAATGACTCAGCTGTTCAAAGAGAACCTGTCTGTGGTACGATGGTTAGAAGGGTGGTTGTACTCCTAGCCCAATAGAGTTTAAACCCCAGGTTTGACGCTGGTGTTGCTCATTTAGGCGAAATATTCTTCAGTGGGAGGTGACGTTCCCATCGGCAGCGAGGCGCCCGTGGTGACTTCGTCAATCTCAAGACCTGATCCACCGGCTCAATCTCCCGGAGGTGCTCATAGGGACAGGGTGTGCGTGCGTGTGTTCATACGGGTGAGCGTGTTTATGAGCGTCTGTGTTGTACTGTGTTTCATAAAAAAAACAACTCAGCTGTTTAAAACAAGATGTATGTTACCGAAGCATCCATCGGCTGCGCAAGCTGCTCGCAGGAGTTGTCTGTTACATTATTACGCCAGCAAAAAGGTCACACCCGTCGCAACCACCTTAAAAATCTAACCCTAAATAAGCCTATGTGTGTATCTATCATGACACACACACGACAGAAAAACCAATAATATTCTGGTCCTGCGAGGTGCATGAAAATCATATGCATGCCGGTTGCTTCCCATGTAATTCTTCTCTGGCTCTGACGACGACCCCTCAATTTTTTTTAGTTTCTCCATGTGAACCTCAGCGTGAGTAGAGTACTAGACCCATTTCAGCCTAATTAGTCATGACAAATTCTACCGGATGACTCAGCTGTTCAAAGAGAATCTGTCTGTGGTACGATGGTTAGAAAGGTGGTTGTACTCCTAGCCCAATAGAGTTTAAACCCCAGGTTTGACGCTGGTGTTGCTCATTTAGGCGAAATATTCTTCAGTGGGAGGTGACGTTCCCATCGGCAGCGAGGCGTCCGTGGTGACTTCGTCAATCTCAAGACCTGATCCGCCGGCTCAATCTCTCGGAGGTGCTCATAGGGATAGGGTGTACGTGCGTGTGTTCATAGGGGTGAGCATATGCGCGTGTTTATGAGCGTCTGTGTTGTACTGTGTTTCATAAAAAAAAAACAACTCAGCTGTTTAAAACAAGATGTATGTTACCGAAGCATCCACCGGCTGCGCAAGCTGCTCGCAGGAGTTGTCTGTTACATTATTATGCCAGCAAAAAGGTCACACCCGTCGCAACCACCTTAAAAATCTAACCCTAAATAAGCCTATGTGTGTATCTATCATGACACACACACACGCGACAGAAAATCCAATATTCTGGTCCTGCGAGGTGCATGAAAATCATATGCATGCGGGTTGCTTCCCATGAAATTCTTCTACCCCTCGAATTTGTTTAGTTTCTTCATGGGAACCTCAGCGTGAGTAGAGTAGTAGACCCATGTCAGCCTAATTAATCACGACAAATTCTACCGGATGACTCAGCTGTTCAAAATAAGATGTATGTTACCGAAGCATCGATCGGCTGCGCAAGCTGCTCGCAGGAGTTGTCTGTTACATGGGAGCTGACAAACTGGGGACACTGTAGCTCGTCCGGCAAATTAGACAGACTCTCACTGGCTTTTCGACGTGACAACACGAGAC
This sequence comes from Poa pratensis, assembly GCA_947311845.1. Lineage (NCBI taxonomy): Eukaryota > Viridiplantae > Streptophyta > Magnoliopsida > Poales > Poaceae > Poa > Poa pratensis. The sequence goes on from CAMZMU010000036.1 coordinate 82,634,110, forward strand.
TGAGAAGCGTCGGCAGTATTTCCTTTTATTGCGTACAGCTTGCAGCGGTGGGACTAGGGATGTCGGCGGACGGTCCAGCGGAAGTGGCGGACAGTCCGTCAGGCCCATTAGAGCACAAAATTTGTTAAGCGCTACTTAGTCCAGCTCAAAATTTGTTAAGCGGAGTTTAACTAGCGGACAGGTCGGGACGTCGGAGCGGACGTCCGCCTGCATCCCTAGGTGGGAGTTTGTCAAACGGTATTGAGGATGGAGATACGCTTGTCCCCTTTGGTCGAAAAGGTCGGGGACTTTGCACGAAAGAATAACGAAAGGTGATGCAAAAGGCAGAGCGTGGACATAATGCCCTCTCCCGTGCCTTGCTTGTTTTCTTTCCTTCTTTCGCTCTGTGCCGGAGAGATCAGATAATTCGGATAATATGATGATCATTCACGATCAGTTTCGGGAGAACAATCTTAGCCGCCGGCCGTACGTGTGTGTCCTGTCCTGGAGGAATCTGGGAATAGCAAACTGACTGAATTTGTCTGTTTGGTTGGCTCTAAATTGTGCATGCATGACCATGCATGTACCTGTCGTTGCTTAAATTCCTGGTGCTCGCCTTTTCCAACAGACCTACTCCCTCTGTTCCAAATTAATTGACTTGCTATTGTCTAAATATGGATGTATCTATACTTGTTAGGTGTCTAGATGCATTCATGTGTAACGAAGTGTGTGTCAATTAAATCCGAACGGAGGGAGTAAATAATATGCGTGTGTGACGGACACGGTGCTTCAGGTGGTAGGTCTAAATGCACTCGATATGTAAATATTTTTAAATAGCTTTAAAATGTCAAAAAAATCCAAACACAAATTTTGGATATACACTCGCGTATTTATGTTCGCACAAAAAGTTTCGTTAGAAAACGACATTTTTTGTTGCCTGGGTAAAAAAGACAAATAAATGTTTCGTGAAAATTTATTTTGGATCACTAGAATTTGTCTTTTTTACACAAGCCACAAAAAGTGTCATTACAAACATAGAATATGTGGGCGTATATCCGAATTTTTTGATATTTTAAAATGCAATTTTTTTGACAGTGAGTGCATCTACAGCAATGAGCCGAAAATGATTTCCCGTGTGTGACGGATAAATTCTCCCACACGCTCTCTCCAAGATTAGCGTGTGGAAATCAACAAGAAACTACCGGCACTTCCAAGTGTACGAACTGTACGTATCAACGATGATATTTTGTGAGATCGATGCTTTGAAAAGCAGGAGCTTAAACAACACAGCCATCACATTCACACGGATCTTGGCTAGGAAAAACATGCATATACTAATATGCACGACGGAGATCAATGAAACAGTGTCATTTTCAGGTTAACGTCTCAGGAAAAGCATAGGCCATGTCATGTCGTTTTCAGTTTTTCTCCACGGGTGCACAGTTTAATAGTAGGGTTTGTAATTACAACTGGCAACCACTACCTTTGGCGTCCATCCGTCGCTAGCGCGAGAGGTATTCGTCGGAGAATTGAAGGTACATGCCACGTCGCGCCAAGTCGTGCTCATTTGCACACTTTTCTTCGGTCTCACATCAGTGTATCCCTCTCTCGTGGCCTCTTGTTTCCCTCGACGGAAGCAGTGTAGGGCCGGGATAGGGCGACAAATGCATGTAAATGTCGTTGTGCGTGGTTCTTGTGGTGCATCGATAAAGCAGTTATATAGTTGTGACTCTGTAGTATAGGCGAGCGCGGCGCACACATGTAGGAGTTGCTTCGCCGTCTATGAGAAAACCAATATAGTACGTAATATGTCGGGTTTTCCCTTTCCAAAAAATACGTTTTTTCTGTATCCGAGAAGAAAAAAAACTCTCTTGCTCATGATATGATTATGATTGAGGAAGACAATTGGATTTTTCCGTACTCCATTGACTTTAACCATAGCCTCTGGGTTCTAAGCCTCACGGAAGGTAACACACTTTGGACCCATCTGCGAGACGTTAGCCTCGTCAATGGGGTCGAGGATGCCATATTCTTTGAAGCTTATGGCCTCTAAAGATTACTCAGCCAAATAAAGTGCAAGTTTTTTGTGTGGCTTATTCCCCAAAGAAAGTGCAAGCTCCGACTAGGAGGCCATAAGCTTCCAAGCACCGGTGACCACAGCCCCTTGCGGAGCTTGGGCTGCGCGCCGTCGCCTCTGCTGTTCGGTAGCCGTCCCATTGGTTTTCCTCGGACTAGGAGGCTACCTCGCAAGGAGCTGCTGGCCGGCCTCGTAACGACGTCGATGGATGGTTGTAATGGCGATCAACTGACCGATGGTTGCTTCCTGCCGATCGTTGCCCGGTGACTATATATACGGGGGGAAGCGTGCGTGGCTAGAACCGCGAGCTCACTCGGCGAGAGGGAGAGAGATAGCTTGGTGAATGAGTGAGGTGAGGTGCGATCAAAAGTGGGTTTTTTTTTTTGAGGAAGGATCCGATTTAAATTAAAGGAGGCTCAGCACTTTACAAACAGGTCCCCAAAGAAACAGGAAATTACAAAAGAACCCGGAAAAGTGCAGAAAGCCCTAAGCCACCGGTGAAGAACACAATCAGTTCCAAAGCTTCGCCCAAAGCTTCTAGGCGGCACCGGAGACGCCGTACCACCGTTCGCCGGAGAGAAGAAGCCACCACAGGTTGTAGACAGCTGCAAGAACCATCCGCTGACGTGCGACGGAATCTACCGAACTCACTGAACGAGCACAACCACAGCTTCGACTCCCCGCCTCCACCTTTCTTCCAGCCGTACCGCCATGGCCTAGAACCACCGCCACCAGCACTGCGACCTCACCAACCACTGCTCCCTTTGCCACCATGGCCAGCCAGAGCAGAAGCGTCGAAGGTAACCACCGAAACCACCTGCAACAAAACGGAACAAACGGCCACCACCCGCTCCTCTCCTCGCCACCACGGCCGGCCAGAGGAGCGCAGACGGAGAACCGCGCCCGACGAACCACCTCCACAGCCTCCCCGGCGCCGAGGCCGGAACGGGGAAAGGAGGGGGAGGACAGAGCCCTGAACACCGGCGCCATCGCCACCGTCTTCGACAGCGCCGCGCGGGCACGCACACCTACACTACTACCTAAACTACACGCGCGACGAGAAACGGAGCTCCCCCCACCTCACGGCGCCGAAGCGGCGACCGGAGGCGGAGGGGAGCGGCGAAATCGCCGGCGAACCCTCGAAGCTACGAGTCGCCTCGGTGTCGCCTCTCTCGACTGTAGCAGAGGGACACGCGGGGGGGGGGGGGGGGGGGGGGGGGGGGGGCAACGTCACATTCAATCAAAAGTGGGTTTGAAGCAAGCAATGGCGCGGTGTGTGCGCGCGACGGCCCAGATTGCGCCTCGGCGCCATAGCGCATTTTAAAGAGATTAATCCGCGCGGGCTGTGGATTGAAGCTTAAGACACCTCCGGTCTGTGGCACACGGCGGAAAAAATAGTCTCCTCGCCATGGAGAAACAGAGTGAGAGAGAGGTCACTTTCTCACTCTTACCGTGTTAGTTGGAGACGTGACTTTGTCCCACAAGAAAAATAAGCTCTTCTGTTCTCGTCGATGATACTGCTTATTAAGAGCGACTTAACGAGTCCCTTGCGACTAATTAAACCGCAACCGTAAGCCATCAATGAGCCGGGGACCTGTGAAATCGATCCAACTGGTAGTACAGTGCAAACAATTAAAACTCGCGTGTCATGGTACTGCTAAGTGTGCTGCTAACACGATTATTGGTTGTCCAATTCTATGGCCGGACGCGTACGTCGTGATGTTTGAGCTGAGATTACTGCTCATCATCCTGGTCATTCTTGAGCTAATGGATCGTCAAATCTTCAATCGCCACTTGATCATTGACCTCAGCGGCCGTCTCGTTTGTAGTGTGTGGGGGCGTGCGTCTAAATACAGAGATATCTGAACTTAGGGAAACTCAAACGGGGCAACACATTTCGTCCACCCGCTTCCATTTCTCTCCACACGGGTAATGCGGGTAAATAAAGTGGATCAATGCGGCGATGCACTACATGAAACCCCATATTTCCTGTAACACCCTGGCCCACCCTCCGACCGGACCTACGCATCCGGGAGGGACTTCCCGATCGGTCACCCATCTTCAAATTGTTTCTGGCTAAGCATGATTAAACTCAGAGTTTCTTTTTAGATGAGCTTCCGGAAAAGAAGTTACAACTTGTTGATATGAGTATTCTATCAATCCTATTAAGACTTGAGCCAGAATCTCACATTTCTCGACGGCTTTCTATATGCCGCCGGCATTTAAGAGCCGCCGGCATATGAGTCCTATCCCGAAGGCTTTTCTGCCGGCCGTCGGCAAACAAAAACCGTCGGCGTATAGATGCTACGCCAAGGGTTTTCTTCGCGCGGCCGTCGACATATAGTATATGTGCCAACGGTTTTATTCGTAGGGCCGTCGGCATATCCAACCCGTCGGCGTATCACCTGCCACGTGGTGAAACTGTTTGCTGGCCCGACGAAAATCTGACGACGGTAGAAGTATGCTGAAGACCGTGTCTAGGGGACGTCGACATATGTTGTTTTCCGTTTGATTTCGCAAAATTGAAGTGCTGCTTACGGGATTCGAACCCTGCACCGGCTGTTCAGGGACACGATGGAAACGCTGCACTTATGTTTTTTTCACAAGATTTCTAAATTTCGTACTTTTTTGGTATGACGGGTTTCTCAATGTGCTTCAGCGCTCTGCGTTGTCCTCTAGACTTTCAGAGAGCAATTCCTAGATGTGAACTATGAGATCAATGGCAACCCACACACCAAGGAGTACTACCTAGTTGATGGTATATCTATACTCAGTGGTCTACATTTGTGAAGACAATCTCAGGCCCGAAGGAGAGAAGAAATCTAGGTTTTCCAAAGAACAAGAGAAGGTTGTGGAGTGTGTTTTTGGTGTGCTCCAATATCGCCGGGCTATATTATTCGGCACCCTGATATAACATGGAGCTTTGACACTACGTGGGTGACGATAAATGCTTTTATCATCATGCACAGCATAATCTTATAGGATGAGCATGATGACCTAATTTATGACCAAGATTTGTAGTTTCCCGGATGATTTTGTTGAGCCCCAGGGTGGAGCGGCAACGTTAGCAGAGTTCATCCAATTTCATCATGAAATGCGTGATCGGGCAACTCACATGCAACTCCAAAATAATTTGGTTTAATATATGTGAACTAGGAAACCAATAGTTGTATCTTCTCACTTTCTTCCATTTTGTTTGCTACAATTTTAAATTTATTTGTTTGTAATAAACTACTCCCTCCCGTCCGGATTAAGTGTCGTGGCAAAATAGCTAAGCATGTACAATTTATTAGCACAGGCAGCGACATCGGAGGGAGTATGTGATTTTAGTCATTTGGTTGTTAACTATCCGACTTATTTGTTTATTCTTGTGTAATAGTTAATTTGCCCCTATAAAAATTGTATAGAATAGACAATATGACAAAATAATTAAAAAACAAACAGGGGGTGGATCAAACGGGTCACCCGCTGGATGCAGTGTCTACAAAAAGACGAGTCTATGGACCCAAGCGACCAAAAAACGGACATATTCCGCGTCAGTTTGGACAGTAGCATTTGAGTTGCCCTTACAACCCAACAAATAATAACATCGAAGCTAAGCAAATGCGGTAAGAAATTGGAATTGATGTGTGTCCCCTGTCTCTCTAGTCTCTCCGTTTACAGCGGCCGGCGAGCGTCCTTCCAGAACGCGCGCTCTTCACTGTTGCTGCAGCCTCTCTCTCTCTCTCGATCACTGCACTAGCAGCTGCTGCTTAGTTCGATGTTGAGTTATCAATGAATGGATCGTGTTCTCGCTTCCTTCGTGCCTCGTCTTCGCGTAACGCCCTGCTGCAGTTGCGGTCTATGTCTTCATTAGTAGAGCGGCAGAGAAGAAACCCACGGGCAAATTCGCCGTGTGTCGGTGAAATTTGCCAAATTATGGTGATGCTGAATTCGTCGTTTGGCTCGTTAATTATGACCACGTGGTGTCGTATTTGTTGAGAAGAAAATTGTTGACAAAAGGTACAGCCTGATGGTCGAGAAAAGTCCGTACGGTAGAATCACTTAATTTGGGGTCAGAAAATCACCGTCGTCGACAACAGTGTTTCGTATAAGTGACGCCTTTTCATTCTTCTCGCAGGATAATCATTTCGTCACTGGCATGGCCGCGTATGCCTCCATTTTTCTACCGGGAACCAAAACCTTGGTCCGAAGAAAGCACAAAGCACCTGATCCTTATAATTGAAGGGAAAAGGAAATTTTTATTCAGATGTTGCACGAGTGCTCTCTAAACCGACAGATACAGTGGCAAAGGCTCCGTTTGAGTCGCCTGTACGACACTTCTATGTGGCGTGCGGGCCCTAGCTTCAGATATATGTGGTCGATTCTCCAATCATGGAGCTACCGAATCTCGACGAGGATCCACGCATGTACCAGAAGTAAGACCAAAATCTGCCAGGCCGGTCCCAGATTAAACATCGGGCTGAAACCTTCGATCTTTTTTCAAGGTCGTTTAATATGATTTTCTGTTCTTGCCCGGAGTTGGTGAGATTTGAAGGTGCACGGACGTCGATCGACCGTATAGTATAGTAAATGAATCATCGTATTTGATCAGTTGTGTACGGGCCGGGTGACACTACATCACGGTAAGGATTTTAGGGCACTTCAAAGTGCCCCAAAAAGTCCAATAAATGTCCTAAAAACTTATTAGGACACTTTTTCAAATGCCCAATATACTGGTGATTGGGAAAGTATTTAGGGCAGTTTGGAAAAATGCCCCAAAATGTACACCTTTTTCCAAAGTGCTCCGAATAGATTTTAGGGCATTTTGAAAACTACCCCGTATACTTATTGGGGCATTTCTCCGAAGTGCCCCAAAAAGTTTTTAGGGCACTTTGGTGAAGTGCCTTAAAAACTTTCTGGGGCACTTTGGAGAAGTGCCCTCAAAATCCTATAAGGGCACATTATATTAGTTCTAAAATTCTTCAGATTACATTATAATATTACTCACAATTCATAGCAGATACAATCAAAACAAGAAAACATCAAAATAGTCCGTAAGATCTTCAATGTTACAGGAAATGTAAGATCTGCAATCAGATTATAGATCTGAAATAGACAATGGTACATGTATCCGACTGCCAGTTGAGCATGATACAATCTAGAACATATAGATTACAGGGACCTGCACTACTGCCATTATGAGATATTATCAAACATGCAATATTTTGCGACATCTAGATCAGCTAAGCCTTCATTACAAATTGGCCATGGAGCAAATTTCTGTATCAAACTGAAAGCAGGGAGTTCCCCTCTGCTAGTTTCACGGCCGTATGTACTGTTTATTCCCCATGAGACATCCTTTGATGGCATATTCTGGGACTTAAACTCCTGTAGACAAGAAACATGCACAAATCACAACTTAAAAAGAATACAAAAACAGAAGAACACTAGAAATGGTTGGGGTACCAGTGAAATGAAAGTGAAGGGATATGACATAAAAACTGATTGTATATGACCAAATTACAGCATATGATTGAAAGCTACCAAATACCCTTTTCTTAGTTGTTTGGAAGAATAAACAAGAGGCACAGGTTGTATTAGTGTAAAGTTGTAGCTATGTCTAAATTCTGGAAGGAGAAGATTTCAGTGTTCCAGACTTCCATAACTAAAAATTCTTCCATGGTTTAGCCTTAATTTAAAGTTTATTTGATACTAGTTACAAAAGTAAAAAACAACGGATAATTGCATTAAGTAAAGCGTTAATGTAAACAAACACATATGCCCGTGGACATAGCATCGTTAGGTTATCACTAGTGGCAACAGCACATCCACAACCTTAGAACTTTCTGTCACTATCCCAGGTTAAACGGAGGCATGAACCCACTATCTAGCATAAATACTCTCTCTTGGAGTTACAAGCATCTACTTGGCCAAAGCATCTACGAGTAACGGAAAGCATGCAAGATCTTACATAACATATAAGATAAATTGATAATCAACTTGACATAGTATTCAATATTCATCGGATCCCAGCAAATACAACATGTAGCATTACAATAATATGATCTTGATCATGTAGGGCAGCTCACAAGATCTAAACATGATGGCACAAGGTAGAGAGACAACCATCTAGCTACTGCTATGGACCCGTAGTCCAAGGATGAACTACTCACGCATCACTCCGGAGGCAGGCATGGCGATGTAGAAGCCTCCGGTGACGATTCCCCTCTCCGGTAGGGTGCCGGAAGAGGTTCTGAACCCTCCCGAGCTAGGGTTGACGGCGGCGGCGTCTCTGGAACTTTTCGTGGATTTTTGCTCAGGTACTTATGGTTTTCGCGTCGGGGGAATAAGTAGCCGAAAGGGCGGCGGCTGCGGACCCCGAGGGGCCCACACCACCCTAGGGCGCGACAGAGGGGGGCCCGCGTCCTAGGTGCGTGTGGCCTCCTGGTGGCCCTCCTCTGCTGCTCCTTCGCTCCGTCAGGCGTGTTCTGGAAAAATAGGCACCCCCGTGTAGTTTCGTCCAATTCCGAGAATATTTCCAGACTAGCTTTTCTGGAATACAAAAACAGCAGAAAACAGGAACTGGCACTTCGGCATCTTGTTAATAGGTTAGTCCCAAAAATGTATAAAAGTGATATAAAATAGATGCAAAACATGTAGCAATTGGTATAAAACAAGCATGGAACATCAAAAATTATAGATACGTTTGAGACGTATCAGCATACCCAAGCTTAGTTCCTACTCGTCCTCGAGTAGGTAAACGATAAAAACAAAATAATTTTTGAGGTGACATGCTACCATCATAATCTTGATCATATAATATTGCAAGGCACATGTAATGAATGAAGTGATCCAAGTCAATGGTCTATAATTTGCTAGCAAATAGATAATGAGTAAACAATGAATCACACAAGCTAAACGTTTTCATGAATAGTACTTTCGAGACAAGTATCAAACAGTTTTGCATAAGTGTTAACTCATAAAGCAATAGTTTCTAATAAAAGGTATTCAATCAACACAAAGGAAGAATTTAGTTTCAGCATTTATTTCAACTTTCAACATATTTATCTCATGGATATTGTCAACACAAAGTAGTATAACAAGTTCAATACATTGCATATAACGCATGTTGTAACAAAGTTGACACTAGTGTTTGTTTGTGGAAGACAGAAAGAATAGGAAAACTGACTCAACATAAAAGTAAAAGAAAGGCCCTTCGCAGAGGGAAGCAGGGATTAAGTCATGTGCTAGAGCTTTTAGGTTTTTGAAAGCATATAGAGATTGTATAAAATATTTGATACTCCTCCCAACCTTGCTAACACAAGCCATGGCTAACCGAATCCTCGGGTGCCTTCCATCAATCACATAACATGGAGGAGTATCTATTTTTGAGAGGTGTTTGTTTATTGTCAACGAATGGTAGCGGGTGAGAACAGTATTCTACCTGTCAAACGGACTTTTAAGAGCGGCTCTCATGAAGGACGTTATTTCTACCAGTAAGGCAGATCATCCATCTTTCTCTTTGGTTTACACACATTCAGGTATTTCACTGTTTGTCATTGCTTACTGATGAATCAGGGCAAAAGTGTGAAGAGAATTAATCGGTTAAATTTGTAATTAATTGGGACTGGGCACCCCGTTGCCAGCTCTTTTTGCAAAATTATTGGATAAGCGGATGTATATGCCACTAGTCCAGGTGTAAAAGTCCATTCAACAAATAGAATAAAGAATAACCACACTAATTCCTCATGAGCTAGTAAACATTGACACAAAAAGGGAATAATAACATTTTGAATAATTTAAAGGTAGCACATGAAAAATTTACTTGGAGTGGCAAGGAAATACCACATATAAGTAGTTATGGTGGACACAAATGGCATGGATTTTGGCTCAAGGATTTGGATGCACGAGAAGCATTCCCTCTCAGTACAGAGTTTAGGCTAGCAAGGTTATGTAAGCAAACAAGAATATCAACCCGTACACCAAGTTTTATATGACAAACATATTGCAAACGTTATAAGACTTCATACCGTCTTCCTTGTTAACCAAACCCTGTTATTAGAAAATATCTAGACCTTAGAGATACCACCGATGCAAACCAAATTTTCAACAAGCTTTACGGTAGTTCTTCACTAATAGGCTTAACTCATATGATGCACAATTTAATCATGATCTACTTGTTAACTCAAAATAATTGACAAGCATCAAGTTATCCAAATTAGTGATCTACAAGATTAAGCAAGTTTTTCCTTATACCAATTACCACATGCAACATTTTCTGAACCAACCAAACACCAATCAACTTATTTAATCAACTCTCCAAATAGATATAAGTGAAGCAAGAGAGTACTTTCTACAAAAGAAGGCTAATAGCTCTGACAAGAGATACATGAAAACAAGAGCTAAAAGCTGAACAGCGCTAGATATGAATACTCAACAAATATAAGTGAAGAATAAGAGTATTCTCATGAAAAAGCGGAGCGTGTCTCTCTCCCAATCAAGAATGTAGGTCCAGTCAAGATTTATTGAAAATAAAAATGCAATACTGAAAATAAAAGCACACAGACGCTCCAAGAAAAGCACATATGATGTGAAAGAATTAAAATATAGTTTCACTAGAGATGACCTGATAATTTTGACGATGAAGAAGGGGATGCCTTGGGCATCCCAAGCTTAGACGCTTGAGTCTTCTTGAAATATGCTGGGGAGATCCATGGGAGCCTCCCCAAGCTTAAGCTTAAGCTCTTCTTGATCCTATTTATCATCCTTCTCTCTTGACCCTTGAAAACTTCTGTCACACCAAACTCAAAGTAGATCTCATTAGAGGGTTAGTGCATAATAAAAACTCACATGTTTTATAGGCGTAATATGATTTGTTACTTTAAACATTAGCTACAGCAACTGATGTTATGTGAAGCTCTTCCACCCAAAAAAGAATTTCACTCAACACTAGTAAAAGAGAGAATGCAAAATAAAAAGGCATAATCTGTCTAAAACAGAACAGTCCGCAAAGACGAATTTTTTCAAGTCACTTACAACGCTCAGATCGAAAAACTCTAGTCTAATGAAAGATTCAGACATTCATAAAGATTACGCACAAAATTTTTCAGATTTAATTAACAATCTGGTGATTTTAGGAATTTCGTACAGTGAACAGCAAAAATCTGTTTCTGCGCAGCAATCAAAATTAAGCATCGTCTTATCATTAGAGGCAATGGTCACGCCCACATGACATGCTAGATCATTAAGTATGCTAGATCTAGTCATGGAGTAGTGGCAATGGTCACGCCCACATCCCCGGTAGCATGGTATTTTAGTTTATCCCTAGTGAGGCAACAAAGTAAGGTAAAGATACCAAAGTGGATCGCAGAACTTTCTCTCACGTTCACTGCACTAGCCACCCCCGTTACTCCAACTAATGCACACGTTCCCCCACACACGCTCTCATAAACATGCTTGATCAAAACAAGTAGACAAGAACGGGGTACATAATATGCATCTATACTCATAACTGAAACAAACATTGCAATCTCAAACATATATTAACTCATAAAGATCCACCACAAAGGTATTACAACGGTGACCGTAATCATGTTCAGCAGCTCATACGGTGCTAATTAGTGAAGCTCAAGAGAGGAGAGATACATAAGTTACTTCCACAAACCCATAGTCCAGAGGTGGACTACTCCCTCTTCATCATGGAGACGGTGGAGAAGTCGATGGAGAAGATGGAGACCACGCCGGCAGCGCCCCGCCGGAGTTTTCCCCCTCCAATCTGCAGCTCCTGATCTCCGTTTCGGTGTTTCTGTGTTTGTGCGGCGCTCCTTCCAGAGAACGTCGGGGGACCTTTTTTATAGGCGTTTTTAGGTCAAGACGATGTCGGTGGAGAAAGATCGAAGGCAACGGAGCCACGAGGCCCAAAGGTGGGTCCCACGCGGCCACAGTACCTGGCCGCGTGGGCCCCCTCGTTTGGCCCTCGGCCTCCGTTTGCTCGCTTCCTTCGCCCACAGGTCTTCTTCCTTCCAAATATTGACGCCCGTAAATTTCCAGGTGATTTCGTTGACGTTTGGGTCCCTGAAACATTAAAATAAGAAAACGGGGTTTTCTGCCTGTGCAGGGTTAATTCCATAAAAATAGGAAATAAATGAATATTCCCAAAATCATTATAAAACATTGATATAACCCTTATATGATGCAAATATGATTGGAATATAAGCAATTAAAGTGCAAAGTTCATGTATGCATTTTACATGCATCAACATCCCCAAGCTTAATCCATGCTCGTCCTCGAGTATGAAGATGATAAAACTAACATGGACTTTGCAATTTAATACTTAACAATGATATCAAAGATGATTACTATTGCTACATATAGTCAAATGATTCATTCTTCAAAGGAGTAGCAATATGCAAATAGTTTATGAAGTGATATCAAGTATTCAAGACAAGGATGTTCATTGATAGTTCACAAAGTGTAACATGGTAGCAAGTAATATGGAACACATGTATGCATAATGATAAGTAGAACATCCTACAATGGTCATAGAGTGTAGATGAAAATCTGAATATGATAGGTGTACACTTTGGAAAGATGTATATGTGAGTAGAGGTAAAGCATGCATAAGTTTCATCCAACTTCCAAACTCTTCTACTTAAGTTAATGATTGCAATAAGGTATTCATTGGTGTCAAGCTCTCATTGCCCCTATCATAGCATCTTGAATGATTAAGGTTAAAGTGAAAGCAAATATGAGTAGTGTGCTTGATAAAGAATGGGTTGAATGTCTCATGCCCCTTGAATACAAGTACTTACACCATGTGTTACTCAACTTGGGAAACAAAGCAAGTTCAATTAAATATCATTGTAAGCATAATAGTATCATCAAGAGCGTCAACTGGGGTACCTCTTGTCCCAAGATATGGAACAAGCCCATATCAAAATGACAAGACAAACAAACAAAATGAACAATCTCAACACCCTTTTTATTTACCATTTGGAATAGTTTTTTATTGCAAGGTGTATCACAGAAGGTTCACCATAGTATGTAAGTAAATTTCCACCATGAATGATGCATGGCTTAGATTAGCGGCCCAGGCGTCTCTCTAACCATTTACACAAACTCATTTAAACTCACTCATTTCCACATTTATTTCAACATGATAAGCATCCATAGACAAAAGCACATGATATCAACTAAATGAGATGAAGAGCGTGTTGAAAGCTTGCCATGTGACAGCACATATGGGCTAACTTCCAACCCAAAACATTCATCAAGCCACAAACATCATAATCTTAATCACAATGGGTCAAGTTTTATTATGCAAATAAAAGAACATTGTGCATCAAGTTCGTGAGAGCTATATAACCAATTTTTTTCCATTGCAATCAATAACATAAACATTTTCATTCAGAGGTAAGATAACACAAACAACATGTTAAACATACTCGGAATAGCATAAAGCCAATAGGTAGATATGGTGGACTCACTGGAATAACTTTGGTTGAAGGTGTTGGAAACAAGTTTTTGCTTGTTGGAGTTTTTGGGCTAGCAAAAGGGAGAAAGTTGACCATCTAGATGCATGCATGAGTGTCCATAGAACTAACTAATCCATGTTAAACCAAGTAAATAACAATCAGCACCAAAACATGAATAAGTGATAGCTCTACAAAAAGAATTTGCAAACTATTACTCATAAACAAGCTCATGAATCATGCAACTATATGTATCATTAAAAATCAAGTCAAACATCCCTTTTCCCAATCTTATAAAAGCATCCAACATATTTCAACCCATATTTCCAGTAGCTCTCTCATATATAATTGATAGTGTGGTGGTCTCTCAAGACTCAAACAAAAACAAAAAACGACGCTCCAAGTTTATGCGATAAAGTGTTTCGATCGAAAAACAGAAGTTGGACGTGTGCAAACCGAGAGTGTGTAGGTCCAGCGGGGTTGTCTTCACATCCCCAAGCTTATGGTCTTCACCATCCTTGGATAGCTCTTGGTGCATCTCCTCCAATCCCTGTGAAAAAACTTCAAAACACCGTTTCTCCCATCTCTTTTCTGTGGGGTGCATTAATAGTGATAAACAAATAGGTTCCTTGCTGCATATAATCCTTGAACAAAAATTCATATGACATGTCCAGAAAGTGTATAATGTTGTATGCCTACTCATAAACTCAATTGGATCAAAAAGATTCAACTTAAAAGCTCAAAGCATGCATCAAACAAAATGGGACAGAATCTGTCCAGAAAAACAGCAGCAGCAAAACGTATTTTTCTACCCTACCAAACTTTCTCGAAAAATTCCGAAAAAATTCATGCATACAGAGGATGAAAAGTTGCAACTACAGTTCAAATATGAGCTCATTCGGAGTTACAGAATAAGAATTAAAAATCATACCGTGCACTGACTCGTGCAGGAATAAAATCTCCGAACGCTATAAGCAACTTTTTCAAACCAAAAAGGGTAAAACTTGGCACTTTATTGAAAACTCCAGAACCTAACTAAACAAATCTCTTGTTACAGCAAGAGGACACAAAGAAAATCACACATAAAAATAACCGGGTTGCCTCCCGCAAAGCGCTTTCTTTATAGCCATATAGCTAGGCTTCTTACTTGTTGTTTTATTGTGGACGAAGCTCATGAGGGAGCTTGAACTTTGGTGGTTCCCTCTTCCTTGGAAAGTGTTCCATGCACTTCTTGTGTGGAAACTGAAACTTTACATTCCCTTCCTTTGAATCAATGATAGCACCTGTGGTACGAAGAAAAGGTCTTCCAAGAATAATAGGACTAGAGGTTTTATTCCCCATGTCCATGATTAGAAAATCCACAGGCACAAAAGTCATATGTAACTCTACCATAACATCACTTACTTTTCCCAAAGCATGTTTAATAGAGTCATCAGCAAGTGCTAGTTCAATAGAGCATTTTTCAAGATTTTTCAATTCAAGCACTTCATATAGTTCTTTAGATAAAACAGAGACACTAGATCCTAGATCAAGTATGGCATGGTGTGTCTCTTTTCCAATAGTTACTAGTACCTTAGGTATCCACATATCCCCAAGCTTAGGTGGTATCATAGCCTCTTGGTTGTACCTAGCAATCTTTTCTTTCAAGACATGATTAGCAATATAAGAACCAAAACCTGCTTGGTTAGTGTTGATGGAAGGATCACTTGCAAATTTTTGTAAGATAGATATTAATTCATGCAAGCTACAATTTTCTAAGTCAAGCAAAGGATCCTTGACTTCATTAAGCATTTTAACTTCCTCAACTTCAACCTCTTTCATTACCCCAATAGATTCTTTAGCAACTCTCTCTTGCTCATGAATGTGTTCCCAAGACTTATTGATAACCTCTTGGCAATATTTTATTGTTTCCTCATGTTTTTGGGCTGTAATGATGCTCTTTAATGATGAGACTTCCTTAGTAAGCTGATCTACCCTTTCAAACAAAGCATCTTGTTTTTCAAACTTAGAGATAAATTCCTTATTAAGCTCTTTTTGGGTAGATATAAAAGATCTAATGGTGTTTTCCAAGTCACTAGAAACATTACCACTAGAAGCATATTTATTTGGCACATATGGGGGTTTATTATAAGAGTTATAATTGTTGTTACCATACCCATTATTACCATAGTTCCTAATGAAGTTGACATCAATATTTTCAGAATTGTTTCCAACTAGTTCTTGCAAAGGAACATTTTCAACACTAGGTTTATTAAGCAAAGCAAGAATAGTATCCATTTTAGATGACAAATCATTAGTTTCTTCAATAGAGTTCACTTTCTTAGAAGGATTAGGTGCCCTATCAGTATGCCATTGACTATAGTTTTGTAAAATGCTTTCCATATTTTTAGCTTCTACTATAGTCTTACTCATAAAAGCACCTCCAGCAGCAGAATCAAGTATGTTTCTAGACATGTAGTTTAAACCATTGTAGAAAGAGTGTAATATGGTCCATTCATTAACTCCATGTGAGGGACAAGTTCTAAGCATAAGTTTTATCCTATCCCAAGCCATAGCAACATGTTCATTTTCATTTTGCCTAAAAGAAAGGATGTTGTTTCTATTTTGCAAAATTTTAACAGGGGGATAATATTTCTTAATGAAAGCTTCTTTTAGATCATCCCAAGAATTAATACTACCAGATGGCAAGGAATGCAACCACTCTTTAGCTTTTCCTCTAAGTGAAAAAGGAAATAACTTCAGTTTTAGGATATCACTTTCCACATTTTTAAACTTTTGCATGTCACATATTTCAACAAAGTCATGAAGATGCATAGAGGCATCCTCCATAGCACTACCACCAAATTGTTCCCTAGTTATCAAGTTCAACAAACTAGGACTTACTTCATAACTCTCAGCATTTATCTTAGGTGTGGCAATAGCTCTCGTGATAAATTGATCATTAGGAGTGTTTGTGTAGTCACACACTTAGTTCTTTCTCCCATTTTAGCAAGTTTTTTTGGTATTTTTAATTTTTTATGCAAAACTGAAATAAATATGATATGATATGCAATGACACTAACAAAACAAATAAATTGCTTTGTAAGTAAAGATGGATAAGATGGTGCTCACGTAGGTGCAACCTCCCCAAGCTTAGGTGTTAGCACAAGTTGGTGACGTTGACTTTGTTGTGAGATGAATGCGATGATGCACACCCTTGGATAAATCTCTCAGCTACGATTCCCCGGCAACGGCGCCAGAAAACGTCTTGATGTCCCGAAGAGCAAGCTTTGATACCTGCAAAATAAACGGGATTAGGTTGAGACTCCAAGTGCAGAGTGTATAGTAAGTGGAAGACAGTTTTCCCCACGAGGGGTGACTCGAGGGTTTAATATCGAACTCTCGGGGAATCTGAAGTGGTAGATTTATCTTCTTATCCTTCTTTTGGTTACCTACAAAACAAGGTTAGATGTTTTGGTCCTCAACCTCACCTGTGGTTGTCAAGCACAAGGTGTAAGAATGATATCAGGATAGTTATGCAATGCAAACAAGAAATAAATATGCAATGATGGTGGATGCAATGATAAATGATATTTTTGGGTTTTTGAATGATGTATGCAAGATGAAAAGTATTTTTGTATTTTCGGATTTAATGATGGCTGAAAATAGAAAAGTGGTATATGGTGTTGGAAAGGTGTTTCTTATGATTAAAAATGGACTGGGGTTCATGGTTTCACAAATGCACTCTCTCTTTATAAAGTGGTAGACAATGGAACACACACAGTTAACATATGAGATTGCAACACAGGGTTTGATAACAAGTTACTTAGATATATGGGCATCACGTCCTAACATAGAGATCTTTTGGTTATTAACCTCTCTTATACTCCACCAAGATGCGAACTAAATCATAACACCTCAGTAATTAAGATAACTCAGAGTATAGCATTAAGTATCATGACATGAAGTGAAAATAAGAACATGCTAGATCTAGTCATGGAGTAGTGGCAATGGTCACGCCCACATCCCCGGTAGCATGGTATTTTAGTTTATCCCTAGTGAGGCAACAAAGTAAGGTAAAGATACCAAAGTGGATCGCAGAACTTTCTCTCACGTTCACTGCACTAGCCACCCCCCGTTACTCCAACTAATGCACACGTTCCCCCACACACGCTCTCATAAACATGCTTGATCAAAACAAGTAGACAAGAACGGGGTACATAATATGCATCTATACTCATAACTGAAACAAACATTGCAATCTCAAACATATATTAACTCATAAAGATCCACCACAAAGGTATTACAACGGTGACCGTAATCATGTTCAGCAGCTCATACGGTGCTAATTAGTGAAGCTCAAGAGAGGAGAGATACATAAGTTACTTCCACAAACCCATAGTCCAGAGGTGGACTACTCCCTCTTCATCATGGAGACGGTGGAGAAGTCGATGGAGAAGATGGAGACCACGCCGGCAGCGCCCCGCCGGAGTTTTCCCCCTCCAATCTGCAGCTCCTGATCTCCGTTTCGGTGTTTCTGTGTTTGTGCGGCGCTCCTTCCAGAGAACGTCGGGGGACCTTTTTTATAGGCGTTTTTAGGTCAAGACGATGTCGGTGGAGAAAGATCGAGGCAACGGAGCCACGAGGCCCAAAGGGTGGGTCCCACGCGGCTACAGTACCTGGCCGCGTGGGCCCCCTCGTTTGGCCCTCGGGCCTCCGTTTGCTCGCTTCCTTCGCCCACAGGTCTTCTTCCTTCCAAATATTGACGCCCGTAAATTTCCAGGTGATTTCGTTGACGTTTGGGTCCCTGAAACATTAAAATAAGAAAACGGGGTTTTCTGCCTGTGCAGGGTTAATTCCATAAAAATAGGAAATAAATGAATATTCCCAAAATCATTATAAAACATTGATATAACCCTTATATGATGCAAATATGATTGGAATATAAGCAATTAAAGTGCAAAGTTCATGTATGCATTTTACATGCATCAGGTTGTCAATCTCACCGGCTTGCTGAAAACAAAGGATTAAACGTCTTGTGTGGAAAATGAGTATTAAATTGCAGAGAATGAAAAAGGAACAGTTTGCAGTTTGTGGTTGTTTAATCAGTGTAAAAGAATGGACCGGGGTCCACAGTTCACTAGTGGTGTCTCTCCATAAAAGATAACTAACATGTTGGGTGAACAAATTACAGCTAGGCAATTGACAAATAGTGAGCGCATGACAATGCATATATGACATGTTGACTACTATGATATTTAATTGGGCATTACGACAAGATATATAGACCGTTATCCAACAGCATCTATGACTAATAATCCACCGCCGGGTTGTCATCCGAGTCCCCCGTTGTATTAAGTTGCAAGCAACGGATAATTGCATTAAGTAAAGCGCGTAATGTAAACAAACACATATGCCCGTGGACATAGCATCGTTAGGTTATCCCTAGTGGCAACAGCACATCCACAACCTTAGAACTTTCTGTCACTATCCCAGGTTAAACGGAGGCATGAACCCACTATCTAGCATAAATACTCTCTCTTGGAGTTATAAGCATCTACTTGGCCAAAGCATCTACGAGTAACGGAAAGCATGCAAGATCTTAAATAACATATAAGATAAATTGATAATCAACTTGACATAGTATTCAATATTCATCGGATCCCAGTAAACACAACATGTAGCATTACAATAATATGATCTTGATCATGTAGGGCAGCTCACAAGATCTAAACATGATGGCACAAGGTGGAGAGACAACCATCTAGCTACTGCTATGGACCCGTAGTCCAAGGATGAACTACTCACGCATCACTCCGGAGGCAGGCATGGCGATGTAGAAGCCTCCGGTGACGATTCCCCTCTCCGCAGGGTGCCGGGAAGAGGTTCTGAACCCTCCCGAGCTAGGGTTGACGGCGGCAGCGTCTCTGGAACTTTTCGTGGATTTTTGCTCAGGTACTTAGGGTTTTCGCGTCGGGGGGAATAAGTAGGCGAAAGGGCGGCGGCTGCGGACCCCCGAGGGGCCCACACCACCCTAGGGCGCGGCAGAGGGGGCCCGCGCCCGAGGTGCGTGTGGCCTCCTGGTGGCCCTCCTCTGCTGCTCCTTCGCTCCGTCAGGCGTGTTCTGGAAAAATAGGCACCCCCGTGTAGTTTCGTCCAATTCTGAAAATATTTCCAGACTAGCTTTTCTGGAATACAAAAACAGCAGAAAACAGGAACTGGCACTTCGGCATCTTGTTAATTGGTTAGTCCCAAAAAATGTATAAAAGTGATATAAAGTAGATGCAAAACATGTAGCAATTGGTATAAAACAAGCATGGAACATAAAAAATTATAGATACGTTTGAGACGTATCACATATCAGGGAATTGGGCATGATGTCACCTTCCAGAATAAGGATATTCTTCAGGCATGGAGCATTACAGGCAGTAGCTACTGAAAAGACCATGCATAATTTACACAATAGTAGAAGTCAAAATACAATTGGTATATACTATCTTATGTAACCTGTATATGGGACTACGCATTGTCCTTTAACAAGGCGACACATCTAGGTAGATGCCAAATCACAGTCATGCGAACCAACAAAAAAATGCTGCTACAATAACTAAGATCATATAAACCATGCAACAAACAAGTGAAGCCACCCCCATGTAAGCTGTAACTAAGATCATATAAACACCGAATCAATTAGCCCTTGCATCAACGACATCCGGACAAGCATTGCATACATGGGCTTAAACTAAGAGTATAGAATTTACAGTGGTCAGCACAACTGGTGGTGATTACTGGACTAAGTGAACTCCACTCTGAGTGGACGACATACCATATCAGAACACGGACGCAGTTCATCCCCGGTCAGATCAAAATTACCGCATGGAGATACGACCGAACTGCCAACGGGACCGCCTCGGCGAAACCCAGTATCCAGCGGGGGGTCAACTATGGCCAGTGGCAGGTATATCGAGTAGCCGGAGGAGGGAAGGCACTGACCGAAGATGGCGATGATCGCGCCGCGGCCGTCGTACTCCGGGTGCGCGGCGAGGAAGCGGTCGACGCCGGTCTCCTTCTTCGGCATCAGCGACTTGAGGAACGCGGGCTCGGTGAGGCGGAACCCGCTGGCGGCGTCGGCAGGCAGGGTCGGCGCGGTGGCGACCGTTGTCGATAAGGAGGCGCAGCCAGAGGCGCGGGAGCACTACAAGAAATATGCTAACTTATGACCCTCGATATTGGTCACAGAAATGGTCATGAACTGTCATTTATGACCTTTTTGTGACCAAAAACGATTGGTCAAAAGATGAGCGTCACAAATGGCAGTATGTGACCTTTTTGGGGATTGGTCATAGACGATTGTGACCAAAAATAAAGGTCACGGAATTTATGACCAATTATTTTGGTCACGAGCAATCTGGCCAGTCCACGTCAGATCCAACATGGCAGAGCTGACGTGGCAAAATTGTGACCAAATGACATGGTCGTAAATCAAAATCAGCCCAGTCCAACTTAGCAGTCTAAATGGGCCTGGCCCAATAACTCAGCCTATTTAATGTTTTTTTCTATGTAATTCGAATGACTATATGGGCCAAGCCCAACAATTCGGTCCTTTTATTTTCTGCAACGTGGCCTTTTTGGTCCAACAATTTCTGACTATTGGTCCCAGTTGTCAGGTTCTGGACAGTAGGTCCCAGCTGTCAGTTTTCTGTATAATGGGTCCCAGTGGTCATGTTTTCATAAGTGGGTCCCAATTGTCAGTTTTCTGTACGTGGGTACCGGTTGTAAGAATCATATTCTTCATTATTTAAATTTGTCAATATATAAATTACCAAATTGGCACAAAATCAAAACACAAATTGATACTTCAAATAACAGTAGACAGAATCAGTCTGGAGCTTCTGCTCTACAAATAACACAATACAATGGTAATCATACAATGGCAATCATAGTTACAATCTCTTCAAGTGTAATAACTAGGTTAAGATCTACAAGTGACATCTTCAGCATGGAGCTCCTTCGCATCAGAAACTGGGCACCCGCTCCTGACATATGAACCACATGCCTTCCTTGCCTCCCTGACAAATGAATCAGCAGAGAAAAATCGAAAAAACTAGAGCCAATATATTATGAACAGACCAATCAAAAAAAGGACATAGTTCTTGATAACACATATTTAGCTAGTTCCAGGCCTTTTATTCTCCAGCTAGTTAAGATGAGATACTCATTCATACAAGAAAACAGAGACAATATGAATATTCGCAAGTGCATGTAAAATTTAAGCACCAGAACAGATTTACCAAACCAGTCCATGCAAAGAGACAGGGATACCATCAAGCATACCAGCTAATATGCAGGGCGACAGTCCGTGCAGTAGCTAGGGATGAGAGCTTGCTCCCATTGTACCTGGACGGTAAACAAAAAAACAAGTTATGGCAGCAGAAGCATCGTGCTTTATTCTTGAGGGATGGTGAAATAAGGTCCAGCTACTACTATAAGAGGTTGCAAGTTAGGATCAATTGATCCTTACATAAGGCAGTAAGAAACTGTGCTCGTGTATGAACGAAAAAAATAAACAAAACATTGAAGTGCACCCATACTTGAATGATGTACTTGTGGTGCACCATGATCAGCTTCTCCTGAGCCGCGACTCGGTGGAGCTCCACAATCATCCCAGAGCACTCCCTGCAAAACCAGATTGAACACCAAACTGTTGTAAGCACAAAAACAATACAAAATATGATCTTGTAAAACACTTTAAGCACAACCAGTATAATGTGAGCTATAAACCTACCATCTTGTCGGATTTGGCTGTCATGAGCTATAAAACTGTTATAGCATCCATGTACATGTAATTATTTTTAATTTCAGTTATTACTTGTTGACACCAAATGGACTTATATTTCAAGTGATAGCATCATCATCATATTCAAGTGAATTGCTACAATGAAGCAAACGAGGCATGTTGATCAAAACAAGAAAATAAGATGATAGTTCTGGAAATAGTAAACTTGGAAGTCAATATGACCACAAACATCCTATTGCGGTCACAGTTACTAGTAAAGCAGAGATCAAAACTAGTGATAAGTGTGCATCTCGATCTACAAATGTGCCAGATTTCTTATCCAGCCAAGCTGTAACCAAATGCCAACATTATACATTTATTTGTAATCACAGAGTAGCTGTAAACATTATCTATACATGTAGCAAGATCTCTCTATTCCCAGGTTTCATCATTATGATCTCGATTAACAAATGAGCAAGCATCACCATATCGTGAGAGAAGAAATAGATAGAGATTACCGATCTGGGGAAGGAGCCGATCAGTGCGGCGCTTGGGGCTGGCCGCTTGTGGGTCTAGGTCGAGGTTGAGGGATACCCGAGGTGCCACCATCCGAGGAAGCCGCACCTGACAAACAACCAAGAGAGAAAATGTCAGAGCCGTTTCGTCTCTGCTGTGACAGGACGGAAGAAGAAGATGGAGAAAGGGATCCGGGAAGCATGGTGTGGAGGGCTCTACTGGTGGGGATGGGGGAGACGACCCCCGGCGCATCCCATGAGAACCCTAGGCGCAGCTCCGTGCCTCCGTCTTCGCATCCTCATCAACACTGTGTTCAATTTACCACCTCGCAGGTACCTGACCGAACAACACTGTTTTGTTCACAGCCTCCTTGTCTCTCCTCCACTTCTGCAACCGACGACACAAAATAGTAAATGCTTCAACTTAAGGTACTATGTGGATTGCAGTAGCTAGTAAGCATCCACAAATGAAGTAAATGCTTTAATTTACTATTAGGTAGAAGATCAGATGCTCTCTGCTGTAATACGTGTTTCAACTTAAGGCAGTATGTGGATGTAATTTTGTATAAATAAGAGCCCAGAAAGCAATAATAATAAGTCTAGTTCGATTTTAGATATTGGTGCACGGACACCTAACGATTGGACGATGTGTTAATTGGACAACGCTACATTGATGCATCATCATGCTGAGTAAAGTTAAGAAGATATTGGCTATAACAGCACCACATAAAAATACACAATGACAAGTTCAATCAAACAGAGCCAGCAAGAGCTAATCAATGCAGTAAGCTAGTATAAATTCTAACAAGTGACATAAGAAGTACAACGAAATAAATCAATGCAGTAAGCAAATCGAACTTTAGTTAAGACGGAACAAGATTAAACTTTCAAACTCTGAAGATTGAAACCCTAACCTCACTGTCTAAGGAATGCAACCAGCGGGCATGTCTTAAGTTGACTACTAGTTGAAGGAACATTTTAGCGTTACCAATCAATGTCCAATGGACATATCAACAAATAAGGCATGCGAGGTGCATTACCAGATCTTATTCAGTTACTAGATTACTAATACTGTTGAACAATATGCACATGGTATCATCCATCTATTCTAAGTTCTGAACAATAGTAACATGTCTGAACCTAAAAGCACGATCTGGGTACGGGGATCACACAGCACCTGGATTTCCCATTGTGTACAGGGTAGACTTCCAGGTGGTGATGTTGAGCAGCTTGGTGGGAGTCCTCGCGGGCCGTTCACCCTCATGCTGCAGGTGAGGTCGGAGACGCCGGATCCATGCAGGGCACCAGCTCCGTTAGGTTCCATCCATGCTCCGGTGAGGCTCCATCCTCGCGTCCATGGGCGCCTGCAGAGAGAGATATTCATAGCGAGAAACTGAGACATAGAAGGAGTGGGGGAAGAGAGAGAAGCAGCCAGATCGGGGGAACCCTAGCCAGGAGCTGGAGGGAGTGAGGACGGGAGTGACCGGATGTGGAGCAGGTCGGTGCCGAGGTCGTTGGAGAGGAGGCGCGGAACGAGCTCAGCCTCCCTGCCGGCGGTGGCTCGCGTGCTGGCCGCGAGGAGGGAGAACGAGGAAGGAGGGGATGCGGGTCTAGCTCGTGCGCCGTCGCCTCACAGAGGCGCCGCCCAGAGCCAATCGACGGAACTGCGCGCTAGCCAATGCCGCACGCAGTGCCGGCGAGGGGCCTGGAAGACGCCGTGTCGTGGGTTTGTCACGTCAGGTGTCATAGATGACTTCGTAGGTGTGGGATTACGCGAGTCAAGCATCTCCGAGCTTGGGATCGCAGGAACAAAGATCAACACAGATTTACCCAGGTTCGGCCCCCTCAATGTGAGGTAAAAGACCTACTTCCTGCCTACCCTAGATTGGTATTGATATGATAATCGAGATGTTACAATGGAGGCGATCCGATCTGGTACTTGCCGTATGAGCTAGGGTTTGGGGCTTGATAGCTTGACCCGCTCTAAGTCCTGCGAGTCCTCTTTATATGGACAGAGGCTCGCTAGGTTACAAAAGGAAACTTCCCCATAAGGAATACATCCACATAGCCTACTCGGAGACTACTTGGTCTTCAGGTCCTCCGGGATTTGTCTTCTAGATCTTTCTCCTTATGGCGGTTCAATATTGGGCTTGTTCCCAAGTGGGTCTTCATCCGTGCGAGTAAGTTAAGTCGCACTGGGCCGCGGGTTAATCCAGAAAGTATTCCCCCGACATTAGCCCCCAAGCATGGCCTGAACTTCATAGTACTTCTTGATCTTGAATGCTTAGGCCGTGCTTTTCCTTGTTTCGTGGCTTTTAATTGTACAGGTTTGGCCTTGACTCGCACCTGGAAGATCATCTGACTTCATGAGCTTTAGAGCATCCTGATAGCTTCAAAACTTGATGACGACCTATCTTCAAATTTTTGATGATAATATGATATAGCCCCAAGGATTGAGAGGATGTTATGTGGTAATCATCTCAATTCTTCTCAGAGAACTTCTGAAGGTCATCACCTGTAACTTGACATCATGAATAAAACAATTGTTAAGTTACAAGTAATTGTAATTGGTGTTGCCGTACTATAAGCAGTACATCGACCTCTAGTTAGGCCATCTGAATCCTTAAGTGGGCACTCGCGCGACTCAGTATTTCCCAGGAATATGTGTGTTCAGGGTCGAGAGCGGCCATGATAGGCAATCAAGCTCGATTGACGCCACACCCCAATACTTTGGCCACATAATGCGAGTAGCAATCCAACTTAAGGTAAATTTGATAATTGCCAATAAATCGGCTGTTTCAGGGTAACAAAGACCCCAAGAAACATAATGATATTGCCATGATAGGCTAAGCTATGATAAGCTTTGATTATGATGACACATAAGGTCGCGCTAGGTGGCAACCGAGTGTTATACATAGGGTTGGATCGCGCGTAGGTGGCGATCCATGGTGATACATGGGGTCGGTCGCGCCTAGGTGGCGACCAGAGATGATACAAAGTTTACGGCCGCGCCTAGGTGGCGGCCGATTTCTGATACAAGGGTCGATCGCGCCTAGGTGACGATCAGATGTTGCATAGGTCGCGCCTAGGTGGCGACCAAAGTTGAAGTTCTAGCCTGAGTGGCTGTGATGATACTCAGCTATAAAGCTGGAAAGGATGATGCTTGGCTCTGATTAGCCTTTTCGTATGTATAGTACGGTCGCAGGTGTGCGACGTTCCAAGGGCAAGGTGCCTCGAGACGATCCTCGAAATCATGGCGTTCGCTGCTTTCTTCCCTTACATCCAGCAGGTAGTACGACCCATTGTTTAGCTTCTTGCTGATGATGTAGGTCCTTCCCATGGAGAGGACAGCTTATGCATTCCCTTGTGATCTTGTTTAAGTCGCAACACTAGGTCGCCTTCTTGAAAGGTGCGTGTTTTGATGCGTCTGGCATGATAGCGTCGCAAGTCTTGTTGATATACTGCTGACCTTGATGCTGCCAAGTCTCTAGCTTATTCTAATGTGTCCACCGAGTCTTGCCGAGCTATCTCATTATCTGTCTCGATGTAAGCCGCAACTCTTGGTGAATCATGTATGATATCGCTGGGCATGACTGCTTCTGCTCCATAGACCATGAAATATGTGTAAATCCTGTGGATCTGTTAGGGGTTTTCTCAAGCTCCACAGTACTGCTGGCAGTTCTTCCACCCAACATCCTGGAGATGCTTCGACCTTTTCAATAAGGCGCGGCTTAATTCCATGGAGAATTTCCTGGTTAGCTCGCTCAGCTTGTCCATTGCTCTGCGGGTGTGCTACTGACGTGAGGTCCAATCTTATCCCATTGTCTGCGCAAAATATCTGTGTAGCCCGTTCAGAGGTGTTGCTCCCATTGTCTGTAATGATACCATGCGGGTAACCAAAGCGGAATATGACCTTCTTCAAGAACTTGACTGCTGTTTCAGCCTCGCAATCTCACGGTTCTGCTTCTATCCACTTTGTGAATTTGTCCACCATGACTAAGAGGTGAGTTTTTCCGTTTGAAGACCGTCTGAAAGGCCCCACCATGTCAAAACCCCATACGGCGAAAGGCATGTAATGGGTATTGTGCGAAGTGCTTGGGCTGGCATATGATCTTGCCTAACGTATCTTTGACATCCATCGCACATTCTGACAATTTGCTCTGCATCTGCTAATGCTGTTAACCAGAAGAATCCATGTCGGAACGCCTTTGCCACCAAAGATCTTGACGGAGCATGATGGCCACAATCGCCTGAATGAATTTCATGCAAGATTTTTCGTCCCTCTTCTGGTGAGACACATCTTTGAAATGCTCCTGATACGCTGCGCTTGTATAATTCATTGTTGATGATTGTATAGGCCTTTGATCGTCGTATGATTTTGCGCCTCAATTTCATCGTCCGGCAGCATCCGCGACTTAATATGCCATGTATGGCTCTGTCCATCCTGGCTGTTCATGCATGGCTGCGACTAAAGTTGAATCATCCTCTGGCTCTGCAATGTCAATTCTGCTGGAGGCTTGACTGATGGATTATGCCAGTTCATCCAGGAAAACATTGGGTGGGACTGACTGTCTATTGGATCCAAGCCGAGACAGGGCATCCGCGGCTTCATTTTGTCTCCGATCAATATGTTCAACTTGGTATCCAGTGAAATGTCCAGCAATTCTGTCCACCTCTCCTCCTATATGCAGCCATGTTTGCGTCCTTGCTGTCCCACGTTCCGGAGACCTGCTGTGCCACCAAGTCCGAATCGCCAAAACAGCGTATGCGACTGATGTTCATCTCCTTTGCTATACGTAGACCATGAAGCAGTGCCTCGTACTCCGCCACGTTTTTGTGCTGTTGAAGAAGTGTATCTGTAACACATACCGCAACTTGTCTCCCTTGGGAGATGTCAGAACCACTCCAGCCCCCGAGCCTTGTAACTGTCTTGACCCATCAAAATGCATGGTCCAGTATTTGGTTTCTGCCATGCTGGGGGCAACTTGGATTTCTGTCCAATCGTTAATAAAATCTGCAAGGGCTTGCGATTTAATTGATGTACGCGGCTCATAACTGATGTGATGTGGTCCCAACTCAATCGCCCACTTAGCGACTCTTCCAGTAGCTTCTCGATTACGAATGATATCTGCCAATGGTGCTGAACTCACCACAGTTATTGGATGCTCTTGGAAGTAGTGCTTCAGCTTGCGACTCGCCATGAACACTACCAAACACCAACTTCTGCCACTGTGGGTAACGCTGTTTGGAAGCTGTGACGACTTCGCTCACGTAGTATACTGGCCTCTGACAGGGTATTCCTTTCCTGCTTTCTTGTCTCTCCACAACCATGACAGCACTCACAGCGCGGGAATTCGCCGCTAATGTATAGTAACATTGGCTTTTTATCTTTTGGAGCCGCCAGAACTGGAGCATTCGTCAATTGATGCTTCAAGGCTGTCAGAGCTTCGTCAGCCTCTGCGTCCCAAACGAAAGTGTCTGATTTTTTTCAGCAGTCTGTACAAGGTAGCGTTTTTTCTCCCAATCTTGATATAAACGACTCAAAGCTGCTACGCAACCAGTAAGCCGCTGTACATTTTTATCTTTTCCGGCTTTTGGAGATCCATCACGGCCTTTATCTTGTCATCATGAAAACGCCGTAGTGGCTGCTTCACTGGTTTTAGCCGCAGGGTTCACTTTGAGGCTATGTTCTGCTAATTCTCTGTACCCCTGGCATATCTGACGGCTTCCATGCGAAGATGTCTTTTATTTTCCTGGAGAAAAGCAACGGGGCCTTCTCCTGTTCTTCTTCCATGTGTGCTCCAATGCTAGTTTGCTTGAATGAGTCGCCAGGAATAAGATTTATCTGCTTAGTGTCCTGGGCCGCTTTGAACTTCATTGGTGGCTCAGCAGATGGCGTGGTAACCACACTCATATCGTTTGGGTCCACCTGCGACTTATAACCTTTTAGTTCTTCCGCGTAGCACAGGCGGATTCTGCGAAAGCGCATCTCCTTTCTCGCATTCTATCGCTTTTTCTCTGTCTCCGTACACTGTGATGACCCTTTGGTCCTGGTATCTTCAACTGTAGGTACAC